>JANTQI010000145.1:0-68427 GCA_032988985.1 Emmonsiellopsis sp. PD_5
AACAACCCCCCAACCCCCGGCCGGCGCCCCCCCCAAAATAACCCAACAACCCCCCCCAAACGCCGGGTGGGAAAAAACCCCCCCCCCCCCCCTCCAACCCCTTTTTCCCCCCCATCCGTCTTATTACTTACTTACATCCCCCCCCCCCCCCCCCCCCCCTTCACACCCCCCCACCTCCCCCCCCCCCACAACAACACCCACCAAACCCCCCCCCCCCCCCCCCCCCCAGCCGCATCTTCCTAAAACTCGAATCCACCCAACCCTCCGGCTCCTTCAAATCCCGCGCAATGGGCAACGCCATCCTCTCCCACACCACCAACCCATCCAACACTACCAAAGACCTCCACTTCTTCATCCCATCCGGCGGCAACGCCGGCCTCGCCGCCGTCACCGCCGCCCGCAGCCTAAACTACCCGTGCACCGTCGTCGTGCCCGCGGCCACGAAGCGCGGCATGCAAGTGCGCCTGGCGGAGGCGGGGGCGGCGGCTGTGGTGGCGCATGGGGAGACGATTGAGGTTGCGGCGGGGTATATGCGGGAGGTGTTGATGAGGGAGGTTAGGGGGAAGGTGGGGAGGGAGGGGAGGGAGGTGGTGGGGGTTGAGTTGCATCCGTATGAGGGGGAGAGGGTGTGGGAGGGGAATAGTGGGTTGGTGGATGAGGTGGTGAGGCAGATGCCGCTGCTGGTGGGGGAGGAGGGGGAGGGGGAAGGGGCGAGGCGGTTTCCTGCCGATGCGGTGGTTTGTAGTGTTGGTGGAGGCGGGTTGATGAATGGGGTTGTGCAGGGGATTGAGAGGGCGGTGAAAAATGAGAAGGGAGGGAAGGATGTGCATGTAATTGCGCTGGAGACGAGGGGCGCGGATGCCCTTGCGCGCGCGGTGGAAGCGGGCAAGCTGGTTGCGATGCCGGCTATTACCTCCATGGCGAGTTCGTTGGGCGCGGTGACTGTTTCGCAGCGGTCGTTGGACTATGTGCTTCATCCGCCGGAGGGGGTGAAGGTGCATAATTTTGTCATGGATGATTCGGAGGCGGCGAGGGGCGTGTTGAGGCTGCTGGATGAGCATCGGCTGCTTGTTGAGCTGGCCTGTGGGGTTTGTGTCGAGGCTGTGGTGGAGGATAAGAAGCGGATGATGAAGAATAGTGTGGTGTCTGGGTTGTCGAAGCTGGCGCAGGTTATCCCGGACTTTGGGCCTGAGAGTCGGGTGGTTGTTGTTGTTTGTGGCGGCAGCAATATCAGTCTGGAGATGGCGGCGGAGTATAGGGAGCGGCTTGCCAATGGATGGGACTGAGAATTGGTTGATAGCTGGGAGTTAAAAAGGCGCTTTCATGGGATTTCATTTTCTTTAGATAGGGGTAATGGACGAGTTATGATAGAAATCCAAATTATTAGGAAACTTCATTGCTGCGTTGAAGACACGGAATATCTCATACATACTCTTGACATCTCCGCTTATCCCATGGGTTCTGCGAATATCATTCTCTCCCAATGGCCCCCTACATAAGCCAATACATAACAATCAAACAGATCCCACTTCCATACCTCAAGCAACAGCCTCCCCCCCAAGCATCCGAATCCGATAATCCCAATAATTCTTCCGAATAGGATCATACCTCTCCTTCAACAGCTTAAACATCTTAACCGCCTCCCCCTTCCCCTTTCCACCCTCCTGCGCCCCCGTCTCCGCCTCCGCCGCCGCCGCATAAAAATCCGCCAACCACTCCACCGCCAAGCTACTCTTAACAAAATACTTCTCTTCCCCCTCCCCCTCCACCTCCTCAAGAATAAACCTCCTCGCAAACCCCTCCAACTCCCCCATCTCCCTCCCCGCCGCCCTCACCAAACCCCTCAAATACCCCCACGGACTCCGATTCTCCGGCGCCAACAATATCTTCCCCTTCACATACTCAATCTCCCCATCAACAAGATCCTCATCAACAACATCCAAACTGCCCCGCTGGCCCTTCTCGTCCGTGCCGAGCGGCATGCCCGCATCAACCTCCCCGCGGGGTCCAAATTTGAGAACCCAGCGGTGATTCCAGGCGGAGTTGTTGCGGACGTCCGCGTCGATGAGGGCCTCGGTATCTGCGAGTTCTTGCGGATGGTCCCAGAGTTTGAAGTGGCGGACGAGCCAGTGGCGGTATGTCCAGACGTGGTAGTTTTTGGAGTCCAGGGCGAACATTTGTTTGAGGAAGGGGAGTTCTTGAGTGGGGAGAGTGGGGAAGGTGGTGGTGTTGGAGATTATTAGTTGGCGGTGGTGCCTGTGTATTTTTTTTTTAATGGGCTTGGATTGGAACGAATTGGGTTGGGGGGAAATCAGTTTTTGGTCTTACCAGATCTGATAATTCTTCAAATGGGTCATGGCCAATTTATTCACCCACTCCAGCTCCTTGTTTAGATCCTTCTCCAGCGCGGAGAGGATCTTCGCTCTATACAACCTACACACTCAAATCCTGGTTAGATCCAATAAATAAATCAACAAATAAATAAAAAAGAAGAGCAACACTAACCAAACCGTATAATGCGCCGGATTCAACAAAATCACATCTTCCGTCAACTCCAGCGCGCGCTCGGACATCTCATCCGCCGCCATCACGGCGCGCAGGTACGCCGTGGCCTCCTCATACTCTACCGAGTACGCGATCGTGGCGAGCGGGTACGTGCCGTTTCCGCTGCCGCTGCCTTGCTGTTGCTCATGCTCATGCTCTGGGTTGTCGTAGTGGGTTGATCCGTCGTCGAGGGGGATGGGGGTTATGTTGGACCAGGTTGGGGTGGCGTATTTGCTCATTTTGGCGGGGGGGTAATTGTATGTTTGGAATGTTTGGAACCTTTTTGGTGGGTGGATGTTTGAAGATCTGGAGGGCGGGATGTGTTGTAGGTGTAGGTGTAGGATATTGTGTATCCCGTCTTTGATTGTTGGAGTGAAGCTCTGGATGACGGAGGGGGGTTTCCGGAGGGATCAATAAAGGAGTGCGGTCCTCTCCCCAGTTCACGGGATATCAATCAATCAATCCACCAGCAGATCAGGGAGCAACTATCATTCAAGAACAGATAGGTTTTCCTCCCTCTTTGATATTCCGCCACCAGTTATCAGTCAAAAGCCCTCTGACGTCGCGGGTTGAATGAATAAGTTATGTCTGCGCCTCGTTTCAACCCTTTTAAAACCCGAAATTCAAAACAAAAAGTTTAAAGAAAAGAAATTATTCTCAAGCAGAGCAATACTCTGATGATAGATGACAGTGTCTTCTACCAATCCGACAATATAAATCAAAAATCAATCGACTGGAAGTTGATATAGTTGAAGTCGCCCAATCAGTGCAGGCTAAAACGCGGGAGAACAAAGAGACTGTGCACGTGACTATATAGATCACGTGGTGATAATACAGATCCGTATTACGCCGTGTATCATGTACGTATAAATAACCAACAATGTTCAGGAGATTTAAGAGCAGATTGAAGTGAATCATATTAATCAACTCTAAAACTAATTAAATTGCAAAGACGTCCAAAATTGACGAGACGAGAATGATAAGGATAAATAAAAAAGGGATAATAAAAATAAACACAGTAAACGAATAAAAGATGACCAAGAGATTATGTCCGCTATAAAGTACATACAGTGCCCTGATTAAAAAAAGGTATTATGACAGCGCAGATTGCTCTGCTTTCGAAGCCGCGATGTTTTCCGTGTCCCCTACCAAAAAAAAAAGGAAAAAAGGAAAAAAGGAAAAAAAGACGCAGCTGGTGAAGAGAACATCCGCACGTTGTCTGCTGTTTTTTTGGCTGCATTAACGTTGCGATATCCATCCTGCTGGTTTGCTCCATAGACTGAGAATAGAGCATTGCTTCCGTAAATGAAGCAGTAGTGTAAAAAACCGACGGAAGCATGTCGAGTCCCAAACGATAGATAGCTAGCTCGCTCGTAGTACTCAAACACGAAAGGGAATCAAGGCCGAAATCTGGCGATATAGTAAAGGAGGAGCAGTAGGTAAAATGTCGAAAGGAGGTGCGTGGTATATATTGAGGTAATTGGTCGCAAAGATGGTGCAATTCCAAGCCGATAGTTCGAAAGTGTAGGTTCGGGATATAATGGTGGAATTTTTCGGGTTCGATGAAAAGTTTAGCCTCCGACCGGATTGCGTAGCAGGCGACGGGATGAAAGGGATTCAGGTTGGTTCATGAGACTCTTCCACGACCACAGCACCATATGATATATCGTATCTGCAGTCGTGCCCATTTAATCCCCACTAACCCCGCGTTTCCAGAATTTCCACCCCTCCCGCTTCTCATGCACACCCACACCAACAAGTCGTTCAATGCCCTCATTCCCAACCGCATTTTCGAACTTTTGTTGATCAATCTCCTCCCCGCCTTCTTCGTCGCTACCATTCTTCAAAACCGCCGGCCAGAGGACGCCAATTCCATCTCCGCCCAGCGTCGTCTCATAGCGCTCGAATCCTTCATCAGCTAGGTTTTTATCTAGCTGGCGCAGTACGGATTGGTCGCTATTTGGTCTCATCAGAGTGATGGCACACCCACCACCGCCTGCACCAGTAAGTTTTGTCCATCCGATACCGGTATGATCGACCAGTTCCCGAATGCGCTCAAGGCGCGGGTGAGATACACCTAGCGAAACAAGCAAACCGTGATTGATGCGGAAAAGCTCGCCAAAGTGGTCCAGCATCTCGTCAGAATCTTTATCAAAATGACCCGACTGGATAATATCGTCCGCTGCTTCCGTAACCTGGTCAATGGCCTCGAGCATAGACTCAGCCACAGCGGGATGTTCCTTCCGCAGCTTCCCTACTTTGGCCACCTCGGTGGCAGTGGAGCGGGGCTGGCGCGAATTGACGAGGAGAAGGGGGAGTTCGGGGAAATCCAGGATGGGCGTGACTGAGGGCGGTTTTGAATAGTCCCCTCTTCTAAAAATAACAGCTTTGCCACCGGCGGAAACCGTATTGTCCACACCACTAGGGTTACCATGTATACACATCTCCCCCACGAATGCCCACCGGTTTATCCGCTCGATCTGGGTTTCGGCCTCCTCGGGAGGTTGATCCTGATGGGGGCCCGCCAATATCCGTATTTGTAGAAGCAGCGCAGCGCTAAGGCATACGGCAATACTAGCGCTACTCCCCAATCCCGCGCCAATTGGTATCGTAGAGCGGAGTGTGTAGATGGCAGCGTGTGTCTGAGGCGAACTGAGGGAGAGGAAGAGGTAAAGGAAGGCGGTGGCGGAGCTTTGATGGATTTTGCGTACTTCGTCAGGCTTGTCAATTGAGACGTCTGCGATGTGTGGCTGCATGGCCTCGAGGAGTTCGTTGTCAAGGGAGGTAACGGAGTCGTAGTAGAACTTCTTCTTGGATGGGTGCTTGAACAATTCCCATGGGAGCGAGTCAATGTCCCACGTGTGGTCCAGCCCAATGTCTCTGAAATTAAGTGTGATTGTGCGATGCGATTTGGATAAGGAGGTGACGAGGAGATAGGAGCGCAGGGAGATGGCGGCTGCCATGGCCCGCTTGCCGTGGACAACCGCATGTTCTCCAAAGACAATGACCTTGCCCGGCGCGGAGACCATGAAGGTGGGCGCCATGGGCGACGAAGCCTTTCTGGTCATTTTGGCAGCTGTGTTCGCACTTGAAGTGGTTTGCGCAGACATCTGACCGCTCGTCCCGGACTGTGTGGGGGAGGGAGTAGTTATGCCATCCGAGCTGTCCGACGAATCTTCTTGCTGGTGGCCGTTGGGGGTCGCGTTCTTCGGGCGCGAGGGGATTTCCCTGTTGATATCCTCAGTTAGAATGCTGGCAACTTTCCGCCGCGCATTCCCCTTGTTCTGTCTCATGCTCCCACCCTTCCGTCTCGAGTTCATATCTGTATATATATGTGTGCAGGGGCTGGCTGAAAACAGGGAGAACGAGCGGGAAACAAACCCCTCACCGAGCCAGAGTAATGTGAACTAGCGGTTCAGGTCGCAATGCATAGCGGAACGGCGCAGTCCGATGGGATATGTCGAGTGTCGACGCGGGGATTCTGGAGAGCGGAGGGAGGCTGGCTGAGTCTGGGGAGAAATCACTGAATGTTGAATGTTGGCTGCCTGACCGAAGCAAGGGGCCTTGACTAAGGCGCGTATTGGTAATTTACCGCATGACGGGTCCAAACCCAGCAATTCGGTTCTGGAACGCCGCGCTAGGACCGCCAAGCCTGTCTGCGCCAATCACAGCTCTTGTATTATGAGCTCCGTATGTCCCGTATGTTACGATACAGCTTCTTGACAGACTTTGATATTGGCCGCTACTCCCTGGGTAAAAGCCACCTCTTGCAGACTGAGCATGTCTATCTAATAAGCGACTGCACGGCTCTCCTAGGATGATGATGTGCCCTTCGCCATGCTCTAAACTGTCATTTGACTTTTCAAAATTCCAAGTATCAACCAATCTACGAAGCAGGAAGATATATATATACAGACATGACGAGGAGACGGTATGTTCGCGCCATAGCATACTGAGGGACATGACTGATAGAATGAGCACCAGCAGGCACGTATATGAAGAGAATAGATTCAAACAATGATTTAAATACCCAAACAGAAAATATTCTAGGAGTGGAAGCAATATAACTGGGACAACATTGCGCTAGAAACATAGACAATAATGGCAGGCCAACAGCAGTAAATATTCAGCAGGGATATGCGAAGGAGCAAAAAAAAAGAAAAAGGAGTGCACATGGTATCTCAGAGCTTAGAGAAAAACATAAATGTATGTAGCCCAGTAAACCCAAAAAAATAAAAAAGTAGAACGTCATCAAAAGAAAAACGCAGCACATCTCATAGATTCATCGTCACGGTCATACTATTACTGTGAACTAGCAGACACGGCGGGAGCCCATCACACATCAGATCGAGATCACTGACATATGACTCGCTAGCAGCCTCGTCGCGCCAGGTGCCCTCAATTGGCGACGGCAACGTGGTAAACACGACTGCTGTTTTCGAACTGTGGGATTTCATCAACTCGTTCAAGATCAGATGCTGTGCACGGCATGGTAGGTCATTAAACGAGAGCGGAACAGAAGTTCGCGACGAGTAGGCGGATGATGGGCCGCTCTCTGGTCCGGAATCTGCTGGGGATTCTGACGACCCTGTAGGTGGTCGTGCGTATATCGATTCACGCGGCGTGGATGGTCCCGCTGAGGGGCGCTCGCGAGGTGGGCTGCTGGCAAACATAATGGACGGTCCTGTGTCTTCTTTATCGGCAATTCTGGTGGCGGGAATGGGCGAGGACGAGAATTTATTGCTGGATTGTGACCTGCCTATTGGGGGACGGTTTTGAGGAGACGAACTTAGCGGGCTAGCTTCGCCTGGGGTGATGATTGTCGGTGCTGACGGGCGAGGAGGTGGGATTTCAGTGTCAGACGGGCTTGAATCATCTGCTACTGCATGCTCGGTTGTATGTCCGACTGTATGAGCTCTACGCAGAGGTTCTAACGGTCTCTGGCGCTTCCGTTTGCGTAGAGTGTCCCAAAGGCTTGGCTTTCTCTGATCTCCTGGGCCTCTAGATGGTCCATTCGCGGACGGAGTTTCCTCCTCGCTTTCGCTCACGTACGGTTCAAAATCACTCTCATCACTCGACGACTCCTCGCTACCCTCTGAATGATAATGCACTATCGAATCAGGCAGACGTTGTGCTTGCATTCCGAGGCTTACTCCGCCACTAACGGATTTCCTCCGCTTCGAATTTTCAATCAACTTCCGCAGGTTTTCGAATCTTTTCCCGCTTCCTCGCTGGCGCCCATGTTGAAAGGATGAACTCGGCCAACTTGGGGCAGTACTCAAGAGTTTTGCCATTTGTCCCACTTTGGCTCCCTTCCGTGGACTCTGTGTCCCAGCACGGAACCGGCGTACATCCTGCCACCAGTCTTCGTCCTTCAACGCCTCTTCCACCACATCGATATCTTTCTGCACCATCCCTGATTCATCACCATTGACAATTATGCGGTACGATTTCAAATCGCCACTTGAAAGCCAAAAGACGAGAACTTTTGCTTCGATTCGGAGCTTGTCTAGCAATGTTTTCACTCTTTCCCGCTCTTCTTCGACATCGCTTTCGTATTCTACGAACACCGCGACCCGAAGCCGGTACGACTTCTTCCATGATGGGACGGTGTTCAAAATACATCCGAGTTGCAAAATTAGCGTATACGTATCGAAATTAGTGGTTAGGAGGTTCTGCTTGCTTGCCCCGTCAGCTGCTATTTCTGCTGACATCTGGATGGGCCACAGGTCGATGTATTTCTTTGTGTTGCCTCCGTTTCCAGCCGGGAGTTCAAGTTCTTCAAATCCCTTGGCAACGGCCACATTGATTCGTAGTTTGAACAAAAGATCCTCAAGTATTGTCAAATAGCTTTGAAGGGTCATCTTAGCCTCATTTTTGCATGCTCCAGTTGCGTCAGTGGAAGCATTGGCGTCCTGAGGAATTGTTGCCTTGGAGATAGAATCACGCCGAATACGGGTCATATGAGGAGATTCTGCGACTACCTGGTCCCTGCGGAATTGGTCAAGTACAACGATGTTCGGCCGCATCCCTCCTAGTCCCGAGTTCAGTACTATATTTCTGATGCCCCATTCAGCAGTGGGGGCAATAGATATGTTGATAAACGCCTTGACTCTGGAAAACTCGATAAACTTCGTCCATGCAGTTTGCTCTCGACGTGCTTCGGGAACAGCGTTTGCGAAATCCTCCGCCACGATTACATGGCCAAGAACGAATAACGCGCCTTTCTTTAAGGAATTACAAAAATGTATCATTTTGTATTGCGAATCAAAATCGTTCACGAAGAGTAGAATTTGCGGCCGCCAGAACTTAACGTGCTCGGGACGGAGGCGAAGAAGGTATTTGCGGACTTGGTGGTAGATAAGACTTTGGCTGACATCGCCCCACGATTTCGGAGGTGTCGTGTAATGGATAAGGAGGAATAGAACCACAAGCACACAGACACAGCCGGAGGCATATACTCCATCGACAAAAAACATAGTGACGCCACTGATCACAGTTCCAAGCAATGCCGTCCACGAGTTAAAATAATGGAACGACGGCCTGAAGTTTGGAGCGGATCCAATTTTGAGCAGGAAGCAGGCCAAGTTGGTTACCAGGAACGTCATGAGGTATGTCATTGTGATGAACGATGCGATTTGATTGATATCGAAAAGCATTGTAACTTGGGCGACGACAAAGGTGAAGAGGATAGCATTGGTTGGTTCGTCGCTTTTCTCTGTACCTTGGCCGAAAATGGACAAGCCTGGGAGTAGAGTATCTCTAGCAATGGCCTGAAGCAACTTTGCAGACCCAATGACACCCATCAAGGATGAGAAAAATGTTGTTGCGAACTCTCCAAGAAGGATAAGGATACTAGAGGAATTAGTCTGGTAGATATATTAGCAGTCATTCAAATACCGAGTAGATTAAATACTCACATCTTGTATAATGTTTACGTCGTTATAGAATGATGATCTCGTGATAGTTGAGGCCATGGAGAGGATAACCACGATATAGGTAAAGAGAGTGACCCCAAGCCCGCAAAGAGTACCTTTTGGTATGGCTTTGCTTGGATGTTTCAGATCACCAGACATACTCGCACCTCTGGATTATAATCATTAGTACATTGACTTGAAGAATTAAAGGGTAGGTAAAAATATCATACGCAAATATCCCTCCGGTTGCTGGGAAAAGAATCCCAAACAGGTCCTGGAAATTTTCTCGACCCTTCGTTTGGCTGCCAGCAGCACCTTCTGTCAGTCTTGGCATGAGGTTCTCAAGAAAAGTTTTGGAGCTAGGTCCAGTGAATTCAATGCCCAAGAGTTTATCCTTGAACGGCTCCATAACGAGAGCGGAGATAGGGATACTGAAAGTTGCCACCAGAAGGATAGCTAAAAGTCCATTGCTAGCCCGGGCGAAAATCGAGCTTCCGGCTAGACAGATCGCGGTGCACAAAACCAGCACGATGGTGCCCCAAAGATATGTCCACCAGAATCCTTCTAGTAAAAACTGCGACCACTTTCCTGAAATAGAGCCAAAGACTTGGATAAAGCAGTCAATCAAACCAACAGCGTTCATTCCAGTATTGAGCACGAAACCCAGATAAAATACGATGCCAATTGACCCACCGAATTCGGGACCGAGCGATCTGGATATTAGGTAGTAGGCACCACCTCCACGGACGGTTCCATTTGTTGCAATAGCTGAAATTGACATGGTTGTCAAGAGGTTGATTAGATATGAAGCCACGAGCATTCCTATAGTTACATCAGTAATCGCGAATCAAGTTGTATGAAGAGTAAAACATACCCAATGTGCCCACAACTCCTCCTTGACCGAGAATAAACCCGAAACGTAGGAACATAAGGATACTGAGTACGTTTAGCGTGGTAGGGACGAAGACACCCGAAAAGGTGCCTAGCTTCTCGGAGGCATCTGGGGAGACCTGATCCCCCTTCTCCTTCTTGTCTAGAAGGTCGATATTTCGAGGAATCTGGCTTGCGAAGGAGGTCCGTCTCATCACAAGCACGGCTGGATTCCTTTGCTGTTCCTCGTCCCCCTCCGCGACACTACGATGTTTATCCTTCCCTAAACTCCCGAAAATGCTCCTGGTAAAGCCATTCTTGTTTGCGGGCGGGGGAGAGGTCGAGGTGGCTGGCTCGTACGGACGATCGGGAGGGGGGAATTCGCCTCCAGAAGAGGCTGATTGTCTCACGGGATTGTCATCATGTTGACCGTCTCCACCAAACACCGAACCTGCAGCTGCCGCGGATCGAGCCGCAAAGGTAGGTCGTTTTCGGGGTACGCCCTGGCCAGCGTCGCTGGGCTCAGTCATTATGAACAGCCTCCTAGAAACGTATCACAGAATACCCTGCATGGTGAACAAGCTACAAAAGTAATCCGGGTTAAGAAGATGCACAGCAGTAGCTATAACGACGAACGTTGGCAGGGTGGAGGCCGGATGTGATGTAGGCGGTGAAGCGATTGGTTTTGTCAATAGGGGACACAGGAGGTGAGAATAAAAATATGCGGCGGTCAAGGACAATCGATACTGAGCGTAGACACAGCAAATAGCTTCAGCCAAATGCAGGATGAGGGGGGATGACGTTGAGCATGCACGAAGTCCGCAGCCGCGATCTTCCTCTGTGACGGCGCGGAGGTTGCCAGGCTGCATTAGATAAGCAGGATCTTATCCAAAACGCGGCACCAATCAGCGGATGGGAGTGGGCATTTCTGGTCTGGCGAGGGAACCATAAGGATAGTAAAATGCGAGGAATATCATGAAGGTTCCAACAGCTCAATTAACCTGTTCATGAAGAGGCCGTCTATAAAAAATTGCCAACCCGTAGAGACAAGCATCCTCGGCATAGATGCTGGCAGAATGCAGCCTATGACGACATCAAAGCATATGACTCAGCAGGTTGACTGCAAACAGGCCAAACATGCACACGTGACCGTCCTCGAACCCGTGGACCCCCAACCTCACCCCCAGCCTCACTTGTTCTGAGACCTCTCTCGACTTCAGACGGTTTGGTGATAGAAGACTCCAGCACGTACCCGCCTTTTGACAGGCAGATTCACCATCCAAACTCCTGTTGGGTGTGTCTATAGCTTCTGCATATAGTTAAAGTTCCCCGAAATACACCCTTATCGTTCACCGTCATTGCCGAAAGCGCCTCTCGCTCTCTGATGACTTCCATCGTATAGAAACACCACACTCTAGACAGAGCAGCTCCGTTTCTCCCTTCCTATCAACGGTCGATAACTCCTGCGAAACCACCGGAATATCCCGAAACAAGATGTCTGATAGCTCCGATAAGTCACCCTCGCGCTCCCCGCTGCAGCGTCATGTTTCTCCAAGTCCCTCCAGCCGGTCTGGCTCCCCAGTGCCGAGCTCTCTTCCCCGCCATATTGCAACCCAGCGCCTGGCCACTCCTGTCCCACCATCATTTGATGGCCAAAGCCAGACCGGCCGATCATACCAAACGGACGAACACCAGAACTTCGCCGCGGTGGATAATGCATCCTCCCTCCCTGGCCCTGGTCAGTCGGTATTAGCATCAGCTTTGCAACGCGATACTAGGCCCTCTGGCACTCCTCCTCCTCCAGCGCACATCGGATCCCCGGCATTGCTGCCAATTTCGAATTATGGTTCGTTCGATGCTCGATCGGGTAGAGATGGAGGCTCGGAACATGGTACTGGGACGGTTGAAGACCCCGAAATTGTGAGGAGACATCTGGTCCAGCCGCATCAAGATACAGATAATGGAGGGTCTGCGTCACGGTCAGTCAGCTCGAAGAATGGTGGAGCGAACGAGGAGTTCTCAAGTCTGCAACTCCAAGGGGGGGATGTCACGAGGCCAATCTACCGGTGGGCGGACGAGTTAAGTAACCGGGACACTGGTAGAGCTCGACGACGAAGCTTTAATGTAAGTCGGCCGGAACCAGAAAGCGAAGTCATGGATATCAATTCGATCAGAGTACCTGGAGGTTTCCGGCGAGACTATCTTCGACGGACAGGCGGTAATCCGGACCAACAAGGGCTCCATGCGACAGCAGATCAAGAACAGGGCGCTACTCAGCCTCCTCTACTGACAAGCAATTTTCTGGAATTCTTGACCCTCTACGGCCATTTTGCTGGGGAGGAACTAGAGGAGGATGACGAGGCCCTTGAACCTGATGAATACTTTGCCCCTGAAACCTGGGGTCGTCGGGAATCTATGACGGATGAGGAGAGACGGTTATTAGAGGAACAAGCGCCCCTTCTACCAGAGACTCCCGGAAAACGCAGCCGCAAACACAAAGAACGGGCGAAGAAGCCCACTAACACGTCAACTGGAGCAGTGCTTCTCCTTTTGAAATCATTTGTTGGTACGGGTGTCTTGTTCCTACCAAGAGCGTTCATGAATGGAGGAATGCTGTTCAGCTCCATTGTGCTGGTTTCAGTGTCCCTTCTTAGCTACTATTGCTTTATACTTCTGGTCAACACGCGATTGAAGATCCATGGCTCCTTTGGCGATATTGGAGGCGTCCTATACGGCAAACACATGAGGAGGATCATTCTCGGGTCAATTGTCCTCAGCCAGATTGGGTTCGTTTCTGCATACATTGTCTTCGTTTCCACGAACTTAAGGGCGTTTGCCCTTGCGGTCAGCAAGTGCAAAGCAGTCATCGACATCAAGTGGATGATCTTGATTCAGCTGGTCATTTTCATACCCCTCTCCTTCATCCGTGACATCGGCAAACTGGGCTTCACAGCTCTTGTTGCGGACGTCTTCATCTTACTGGGTATTATCTACCTGTATGCGTTCGATATCCACACTATCGTTGACAATGGTGGCCCCGCGGACATCAAACACTTCAATGCAAACAGCTGGACGCTGTTCATTGGTACCGCTATCTTCACATACGAGGGAGTTGGTTTGATCATCCCTATCCAGGAATCCATGAAGAAACCCCATAAGTTCCCTGGTGTCCTGGCATTTGTCATGATTCTGATAACTACGGTCTTCCTTTCCATGGGAATGCTCGGGTACGCTGCCTTTGGTTCTAAGACGGAAACTGTCGTCATCCTTAACCTTCCTCAGGACAGCAAACTGGTCAACGGCATCCAATTCCTCTACTCTATCGCCATCCTCCTCAGTACGCCACTACAGCTGTTTCCTGCGATCCGAATCCTCGAGAATGAGCTATTTACTCGTAGCGGAAAATTCAACCCGGGCATCAAGTGGAAGAAGAACGGCTTTCGATGTCTGCTCGTTCTATTCTGCGCCGTTGTAGCATGGGCTGGCGCTGCTGATCTGGACAAATTCGTAGCCCTTGTTGGTAGTTTTGCCTGTGTGCCGCTTGTATACGTTTACCCGGTAAGTTCTCCCCAAGCCTGCTCAAGATTAGCAATAGGATCATTCGAGCTGACGCATGGAAACAAACCACAGCCAATGCTCCACCTCAGAGCAGTTTCAACCACCCGACGCCAACGATACGCAGACATTGGCCTCGCTGTGTTCGGCGTCATCGGGTGCGTTTACACGACTGTCCTCACTCTGCAAAATTGGGCGGCTGGTAAAACCCCCTCCAACCCGTCCTTGTGTTCTGTTTAACCCCTGAACCAAATGGTTACGATGCTTTTTGTGTGAAAATCCCACCTACATTGCATTCGACCGGTATGACGATTGACGAGTAACATTATATGCTTGGTTTTTGGTTTATACTATTCCCCTGAACGTTTTTTGAAATTGGAAACCCCCCGCCTTTATATTTCATAAAAGTGGAATACATATTTGCGTGTCCCATGTCTATCTACCTTTTTGTGATTATTTCCCCCTTCTTATGCATGCGAAATCCAGCGTTCATGTTCCTATTTATTTTTTGCTTTTCCTTTCTCGTCTTTTCCTATTTCTTTACTTTTGGATTTTCTTTGCGTCACCCTTCTTTCAATTCTGGAGAAGCAAGCAAGCAGGCAGGCAACTGCATATCAACTCGGGAAAGTATTAGATTGTTTCTTCTTTCTCTCCCCTTGTTTCTTTTGTACAAACTTATATACAAAGATGGAGAAAGAATTGAGTCATTTAAATATATCCATTCTATATCCCTGTTCTACATATTTGGGCAATCTTATCGAAAACTAACATTCTAATACAAATTCAACAGACTTAAGAAACAACCTATTTATAACAAATATCTAAGGCCGCAACACAAAACTGCATATTTAAACCAAAGCATAAAGAAGTAAAAAAGTAGTAGTGAAGAATGAGAAAAAAAAGTGCAAATCAATATACATAAAACAACCATTGGGCAAAAAAAACAAGGATATTATTCAATTCATTATAAGAAACAAAAAAGAAAAAAAGCAACACAAAAATCTTTTTCTTCTTCTTCCTTCTTCTTTTAAGCACTCTTCCCCTCAGCAACATCCTTCCCCTTCTCCACGGCCTCAGTGACTGGTTTCGGCAGGTTGGCTTTTGCCGCGAGCGATGCTTCTCGGCCGCCCCAGCTATAATTTTTCAAGAAAAGATATCCATTAGTAAATCTGTATGTAGATGGGGGAAACTCGAATTATCATTCGTATAGAAAGGAGGGGAGGCAGAAAAAAGGGGGACCCCTAGGTTTGGCACGGGGTCAAGGAGACAAAAACATACTTCCAATAATTCAAATACCGATACCCCTGCGTCAGCTGGGCGCCAAAGTTTACGAAATGGCAGGCGAAAAGGAGGTAGTTCTTCGGCGTCACGGCGAGGGCGTACCGCATGAATGTGCCGGAGTAGATTACGAGGGCGCCGGTCATTTGGCCGGAGATGCTATTTGGTTTGAAGATAGAGTTGTTAGTGGGGGTAAGGTGAAGGAAGGGGTTCCTTTTTTTGCGTGGAGGTTCTGGTGGAAAGGGGGAGGGGAGGGGGTTGATGTTATATAGGTAGGTAGGTAGGGACGGCATACATTTCGGGATCTTTCTGCGTGTCCATCACGGCGGCGATGGGGATACCGAAGTTCGAGGCTGGGCCCCAGAAATCTGTCGTTGGTTTAGATGGTTAGCTATATATTCCTGCGATTGTATGTATGTTTACTATGCCGGTATATCCAATGGCAAAGCGGCCATCCTGCTGAACGAGATGATGACGCGCGAACCGCATTTCGAATGACCTGCATCCTTGCAATTTTCGATGCATTCGACCAAGGACAATGCCATCGTTTCCCACCCTTCAACGGGGAACTCCAAGACTTACGTGTCGAGCAAACATAATCCAGCACTTTATTCGAGCGGATCTTCGCATTGATCGCTTTGATTGCGGCGGCCATGTTGGGTGAGAGCTGTTGGGGCGGCGAAGAAGGTAAAAGGGGGGAGCGGAGGAAAGGGAGCGGGAATAACCAGCAAGCTGGCCGCGAGTCGATTGGAGGGGTATATGGACTCTGGTGTCTCGGGGGATTGCTGTTGGAGGTTTGTTGGGCGGTGGTTATGCTGTTGATAGCTCTTCTGACTCCGTTGACCTGCGTTCAGGCCGTTTTTGCTCCGAATTCGGCAGAATGGAGAGGCTAACCGTATTAGGCTACCAACCACGTGATATGTTGGATTGTCCAAAAAGCCTGGAATTGGCGGATATGGGATATGAAAAGTAGTAAAGCAATTTACAGGAGATGAATAGAATTCAAGTCAAATTTTTAGATTTTTTTTGCTAATTTAACCTGTTGCGTCGTGCGAATTGAAAACAAAAAAAAAGGCTAATTATCTTGCTTCGGCGGGCAGCCCTCTCAACTCATCGCATCGCATCACCCTTCCTCCATCCGTCCAGCGCCCCAACGCCATGACATGTAGTATAGATTTAAACAAACAGACGTCCTCCATCTGTAAATTTTTGCGCTTGGTGTTCGTATTTTGTTGTTTGTAATTTGGGATATCCATGAAAAAAGCCGATTCTTTTCCACCATTGATCGGTCATTGTCGGCCCCCCCCCCTGCCTCATCTTTGTCGCTCTTTCAATCTCATCGTCCTCCGAAACCTGGAGGTGGGAAACCTCTACCTTGTCCGGGAGGCTGGAAGCCAGGTGGGGGCTGGAATCCTGCAGCTGATCACAATAGTTAGCAAAAGACGTAGTAGGGGGGTTCAATAGGACTTACGAGGTCCGCCGGGTACACCAGGTCCGCCAAATCCAGGAGGTGGGCCGAAGCCGGCTGTTTTATATGTTAGTATATAGTCTTTACATAGCTGGGAGTTATAACTTACGAGGTCCCCCAGGGGGTCCTCCGCGACCTGGGAAGCCAGGGGGAGGACCGCCAGGAAATCCGCCGGGAGGGAAACCACCGAATCCTCCGGGAGGCGGTGGTCCGCCAACGCCAGCAGCAGGCCCGCCAAGTCCGACTGGCAGACCTCTTCCAGCTGGTCTGCTGATACCAGGTCCTGCGGCGAGAGTTGCGGGGGCAGCTCCCGATACACCTGTCACAGTTGTGCCTAATCTGGCTGAAGGGTCTGCGGGGGGAGGGCCATCGACAGAGCATGAGACAACATGCGTTCCGCGCACGATTGTCAGTCCAAGTGTTCGCTTCTCTTCAGTCTCGACAAGTGTGGGTGTGCTGGAGCCGGGCGCTTGGGTATTTTTGGTCGGTTTCCGTTTGACGCGACGGAATTCTTCTGTATCTGCGAGGACAAGGTTCATATGCTGCGCGAATGGTTAGCAGCCATCTAGGTATGAACAGTATGAGGCAGAAGTACTTTATCGAAGGCAAGCATTTGCCCTGTCATCTGTCGTCCGTCATTCAGGGTCACCCTCATCCGGTAGTTGATCTGGCCAAACACATGTTAGCGCACCGCAACCGACGCTTCCACGGGCGTATACTGGCAATGAAGAAGACATACGAGGTTTTGCTAGAAACCTGTTAGCTGTTTCCCAAGCAATGAAACGCGACTTGCGCAATCTGCAGGGTGTTTGAAGTTGACATACCATTTTGCCCTGTTTGTTTGAAGCCATTTTGCTTCACGCGCGCGCACGAGTGCGACTTGGGATGGGCGGGAATTAAAATAGAAAGTAAGAAAGCACCATGCAACGACCGCTATCCGCAATACAACTGCCCGCGTAAAGACTCGTGTTTTGACGGGGGGATCAGTCGGGTGTTGGCGAGCTCGACCTCGTCGCATCAAAGCCAGCCCGATGATTTGATGTCCGGAAGAGGCTCCTCGCTAGCCAACGCCAAGACGCTAAGGGTTTTTGCTACATCCCACACATCCATTTACACATTCCAACCTCAGGATTTCCTCGCAGCATTAACCAAACCGTCGATTGTCAACAGCACACGAGTCGCCATGGTGAGTTCTGAATCTGTCTTCTCACTGTCAACCTGTTCTTACACACTGGCACATTTTTTGGAGGAGTTTTTTCGATTCTAACCGCAACAATGCAGGCTGAGGGAAAGGAAACCGGGGCCAACCCCATGCGCGAGCTGCGCATCCAGAAACTCGTCCTCAACATCTCCGTTGGCGAGTCTGGTGATAGACTCACCCGTGCTGCTAAGGTGCTCGAGCAGCTGAGCGGTCAAACTCCCGTCTACAGTAAGAAACCCCGCGAAACCCAAGAAAGCGAGATGGGAAGGCGAACGAAGACACACAAACAACAAAAAATCACAACAATTATCTGACCGGATGAAATTTGCATCTCTATAGGCAAGGCCCGTTACACCGTCCGTACCTTCGGTATCCGCCGTAACGAAAAGATCGCCGTGCACGTCACCGTCCGGGGACCCAAGGCTGAGGAGATTCTCGAGCGTGGCCTCAAGGTCAAGGAGTATGAGCTAAGAAAGCGCAACTTCTCCGAGACCGGCAACTTCGGCTTCGGTATCAGCGAACACATCGATCTGGGCATCAAGTATGACCCTGGTATCGGTATCTACGGAATGGACTTCTACTGCTGCATGTGAGTGGTTTTTTCCCTCCCCGATTGAGGGCGTGTGTGGTTCACAACAGACCAACCCTCGACCACGCTATTCTACATCGTGTGAGAAAAATACAAGACAGAGCCGTCATATTGACTAAACCCTTCCAATAGGACCCGCCCTGGTGAGCGCATCGCTACCCGCAGACGGTGCAAGTCGAAGATCGGCTCCAACCACAAGATCAACCAGACCGAGACGATCAAATGGTTCAAGCAGCGCTTCGAGGGAATTGTTCGGTAAATTTGGTTTTCTGGGGGGTTCAAGCATTTTGCTATTTATAAGCGAAACGGGAAGGGGTTTCCTTGAACAATTTTTCTAGCGCAGGTTTGGGCCATGTTTTTTTTCTAATGAATGTACTGAACAAAAATGCAACCAAGAAAAAAAGGGAATTCACCTGGCAATTTCTCACACACGCAAGCACCCGCCCATACCCACATACTCACAGGCTCGATTGACCCTCCACGGAATATCTGATACGAACGAGAACCGTCCAACCTGCCCTCGAGTCCAGGAACCGGGTTGGAGTTTGGCTTGCCAACGCTTCGTTTCTTCCCCCACCCCCCTTTCCCCATCATTTTTGTTCTTATAAAGCAAATGCAAGCAAACCCGTTATTTTCTGAAAAAAGAATCACTCAAGAACCAAAAAAAAAAAAAAGATACGAAAATGGAGGGCTTCACAAAGGGTGTTGTACCGACTTAACCATTTTGGCTTTTTTTTTTTTTTCTCTGAAACATGGTGATTCTTTTTTCATTTATTCTTTTCCCTCTTGCTGCTCTTTTTATCATTTTCTGGGAAGGGGGGCTGAGGAGAGAGGCAGTGCGTCCCTGTCGTACTGTTTTCTCTCTCCAACCCTGCCCCAGGCGGCCTATCCGGGATTTGTGGTATTTTTTTCTAGACTGGTTGAGGCCAGGTAGAATTTGCTATCACTCATCTTCCTTTCCTACCTCCTTCCTTCCTTCCATGAGGTTGCACCGAATAGGGGACCTTCGGGGGTTGGTTGGATACTATCCAGTAGATATCTAGAACAGTGTAAACATAGAAAAAAACCCATCTGTCTGGTTGGTACATGTAGGTAGGTAGGCAGGTCTGATAAAAAAGATAACGGAATCCCCCCTCCCCCCCTTTACAATTAATTGTTCTCCTCTTCTTGACGTAGTGCGTGAGGTAGGTAGGCAAGTCTGCATGTATGCATGTTGTAGGCAAAAGGGAGGGATTTGTGCGTGCTGGGGCTGACTTTTGATTCGAGTACGGAGTAATTAATTATGGCTCTACTCATTTCAACACCTCAGAGGTCGTTGCGAAATGGGGAGAAATGATTGCTGTGCTGTGCTAATTTGGCGAATGGCGATGTGGTGCGTGGTGGACGTACTAATGAAATCGGGTTAAATGATACGCGTCATGGAACGGACTTCAGCTTTCTTCCTTTCCCTATTTCAATTTGTTCCTCTTCCACGCGAAGTTCGCTTTCATATTTACCACCAGCCAGTTCACACAGCAAGAAATTGATTCATCCATCCTCTACAGGATTGGAAATTTATTCGGAACCATTTAAACTATGTTTGTTCTATCATTTTCACAAACATGACAGGATCTCCTTTTTCTTTTTTTTCAACAAGAAAAAAAAATAACTCCAGTTGTTACCCTATGAAATTCGAATGGCTATCGACATGCATGTCGTACATATTATATACCAAGCTCAATTAATACCCAAAGAGGCGCAAAGAAACGGCATTCCTATGCTTCCCAATGCTGCGTGCTGCGACCGTTTTCATCGCACCGGGAACGAGCAGGTTTGCAATTTGCCATGGCTCAAAAAAAAAAAAAAACTGGGAGGAAAAGGAAAGACTTTACCGGAAAAAAATACGACGAGGAGAACCTGCTGCAAAACGAAAAAAAAGCCAAGTAAGTCCGTTCATCCATTCAATCGCAAAGGGGAAAAAAAGAGATTGTCAATCTGGTAACTATTTCCGTGCATAGCACTTTTGGGGGTTTTCAGAAAGACGTTTGTTTCATCGCTCTTGCCCTGTCGACGTGTGGCTGAGATTGAAAAATCGATTTTCAATCACTTCTGCTCTTTTATATACCTATGTGAAAGATGTTAACCAATTGCTCATCCCATCCCATCCCATTGGATCTCATAACAGCGAATAGCAAACTTACTTATCCCACCAACTCCCAAAGGGCCTCCTCTGATCCGGCCCAATCCCAACATTATGTTCCTGCCACTGCGCCCGGCGCATAGCAAGATTGGGATCCACCCGCTTCTGGGATACCAGCGTCGAGAAGAGGCCGGCCCCGGTAACGGAGCTGCTGCGGCGGTTCTTGGTCTCCGGTGATGCGGGCCTGGCAGAAGTTGGCTGCTGGGCTTGGGATACCCCGCCTCGCTGGGCGTCTGGATGGGTTGGGAATTGGGTCTCGGCTTGAGACTTGCGAGGTGCCTGGGAGGCCATTGTGGCGGGGATGGAAGGGAATGGGAAGGCGGATGTTGCTCGTTCTGGGGGGGAAGCTGATTCTGGGCTAGGGGGTGGAGAGAAGGGCTCGTCTGCTTCAGTGGGGGAGGTGGAGAGGACGGATGCGGTTGAGGCCTGGGGGTTATGTGAGATGTTTGGTTGTCTCAATTTGGCTGGGGGGATGAGATCGATGACATACCCGTCGAATTGCTTCGCCGGGAGAGGCAGAGATAGAGGGCCTAGGCGGCGCGTAGTATGATGCTGGACCACCGCGAACCCAAACAGGGGGATGATCGGGACGGTCACTCATTTCGTTCTTGTTGGCTAGTTGGATGTCGCTGAAGCGGATGTTAGAGAGATACTACGTGTGGTGGATGTTCTCTCCACCGGATATGGACGAGTAGGTGGTAGATACCTGTATTCACAGCGGATGGCAGAGGAGCGCAGGCCAATGCTATAGTGAAGCCTCTTGCGGGCGGTATCAGGACGGAAGCTATGGTGCGGGAGAGCGGGAGCTGGAGCGGGTTATATATTACGGGGAGGCGAGGATGAGGGGAAGCCCGACCAGGCCAGCCAGAGAACAGTGGGAAGCTTACTCATGGAGCCCTTGTACAGTGACTTGACAGCGATGCCAAGCAGCAGGTGGGGAGAGGAGCTTTCCCCGGATTCTGGCGGTTGTGGGCAGTAAATAAACAGGGGCAGCATGGAATGGGGACGCGGATACCTCCACCTGGCATTATCTGCAGTCTATTACTACGGCATATTCTACATCCCCTCCCAGAACGCAGAGCAAGCAGCAACATCCAAGCAGTATCAAGCAGCAGCAAGTCGCGGTACTTGGCGGTACCCCAGGGTCATGACGTCATGCCCATAGCTCTGAGGGCAACACCAAGCCAAACTCACCCGGCAGCTTCCAACCACACCTCGTCTCTGCCGACACGACTGACTGTGTTGTCCTCGATGTTCCTGGGCCTGGATTCACCTCCCCCAACCTCCAGTTGAGTCCCTGACCCTGCCATCTCCAACCTCCCCTCCCCTCCTCGCTTTATACCCCCTCCTCCCCCACCAAGAGCTGCCCCCAGCCCGCCAAGATTGCATCTCGACAGCTCTCGGGGGGTTAGGTCGGTTTTCCCTTTGTTGCTCTCACCATTCCAGCTAGCTTCGCACAGGTTATTCAGTCTTGCTTCGTTTCCTTCGATTGTCCCCCAGCTGCTTCTAAAGCTCCAATATCAATCGAAGAGCTTCCTCCTCAATCCCTCCCAGACCTACAAGATCCATCATAAGCTTCCGGCATCGAGTCTCCGTCACTGCTGCACACATTAACGACTACGGATAATCATTGCAAGCCATCTCAGCCAACATCTGTGTTGCTCCTATAAGCTCCAACAACAGAAATCGAGTACCAGCCAGCTTTGCCAGACTAGGACACTGTGCGCGAGATATTAACGTCGCGTCTGTCCTAGCTGGGTTGGATAGTACTATTACTATCCATATCAAGGGTGTGTGTTTTATTTTTATATATTCGTTCAATGCCTCCCATTTGGGTGAATTTTACCCCTTTTCGCTTGCTCATGGTTCGGCTTTATTTACCTGTCTTTTCCATGATTGTTGTCAATCGACGATTTTACAATGAGACATAAAATGCATCATCTTGTAGAAGAGTGTCGAGATTACCAGCTCACCACATGTGCACCCCCATACTAACCTCTGTAGGATGGATATCGAATCTATGAGCCCGGAGCTCCGTACTTTCTTCAACCAAAGAGTGAACAATCGCACACATCATATCAACAGCGTACTACGTGGTGAACTCAGCGCAATTCTCGACATCCATCTCCATAGTGACAACTTCACCTGCATCGCGGAAACATCCTCTGGCTCCCGCTGCAAAGCTAAAATCAGCTGGGAACATAAACACATAGCGGGAACACTTCTTGATCGAGGCGACAGTTTTGTTCCGGAATTTGATGTCAAAGGACTGATGGCCCTCTTTCCCGAAATCAGCGCTCGTCTGCGGTGCCAGCGGAATCACCAAGGCCAGGCACACGATAACGAGCAAAACTGGCTTGCTCGTGTGCTTCTTTATCGCGCGATGCAAGTCCATTTCCGACAGCTTCGCCGGACCCAGCTAGCTGCCCTGAGGGTCGTTCATTTTCAACGACAGCTCCGAGAACTATCTGACCTATTTCGTAGAAATGGTCGTTTACCCCCCGGGAATCGTGCCACACAGGGCTCCGTCCCAGACCAGGAGAGCGGGAATGGAAATAGTGATGACAATCGGGGGTCACTGAACAACACCAATCCACCAACGCAAGCTGAGCTACCACGACCTACACAGCCTACACAACAGCCGCAACAAACTCCTTCCGCCGGCCACGGGCAAGGCAGCGAATATTTGGATGACTATTACAAGGCTCCTACTGTCAAGCGTAGAGAGATCGAAGGCGACTGCAAAATTTGCTACCTGCCTTTAATCGATAGCAACGAAAGCGAAGCATACAACGTATTGAAAGTCGACTGGTGCCGGGAGTCTTGCGGCACCAATTTCCACGGAGACTGTCTTTTAACGTGGCTGGAAACTTGTGATACGTATAACGTGGCATTCAGTTGTCCAAATTGGTAAGTAATGTCTGATTTTGCCTTTTGTAGTTTGAACTGCTGTTACCCCTATTTTTATCCCCACGTACCCTCAGCCCCCCTCCAAATGTTTAACATTATATTCCTTTATATAAAAGAAACACCGCGCTAACAGATGTATAAACCTGAACAGCCGCTTCAAACTCTCGTGATCTGTCATGAACTGCTACGAAATAGGGTTTAAATACCTCATGACAGCTTTCCTGCCATGTCATAAAGCATCACTTGCGGACCCAACCCAACCCGCCCTGATGGTGCTATTATGGAGCCTAGATAGGCCCTTCCGCTATGCTGTCGATCAAGAGAGAATTTTTTTACCATCTCCACCTCTGTCTTCCGTTCCACGACCTACCTTCCATTTTAGCCCGTGCGCTGCGGTGTTACGGCGTTACGGGGTTCCGGAATTATCGGTTTTCTTTTATCATCGAATCCTCTATCAACAATTTTGCTTGCTGTATCCTCAATTCTTCCCTTTCCTTTACAGCCAGCCGACTCATCTCCCCATGTTCAAACGAGGTCCATTTTCCCATGCCATCTATTTCTGTATTTACTTCCTTACAGCTGAGATTCTTCTTTTTTTCTCCTTTCTGACTTAGAAGTTACACGCGTTGGTTTGTCAAGATAGGATAGACGTTTTGTCTCTTTCCGTTCCATTTCCTTAGAACTTGAAGTTTACAGGTCATCACCAATCACCGGGGATAGACATACACCAGCAGAACTCAACAGGCAGCCGCAGACATACATGTAATAATTGGGTTTTTGTATGTTCTTCAGACACATATGAAGACAAGACAAGACGCGAACATGCAAATACGCACATTCATCACTTTTCCACTATTCAACTATTTCCTCCTTCACACTCTTGACTAACTAACTAACTACTACACCAATTCAAGATCCACGCACGCACGCACATTGGCCTGAAGAAATAGAATCCCACAAGCCCTGGGCAGGCAGGCAGGTAATAACTAGCTAATAGCAAGAACCAAAGAGCAGGGGATACTACATTACTATTTAGCCACGAACAATAAAGTTAGCAGATATTTAACATCATCCAGGCCCTTTCTTCTCCCTCCCTCGCTACGTACAGCACAGCACAACAAACCCCCCTTCCTTCTACCTCGTCTACAAAGTACATCAATATAGACAGCCACGGAGGTTTAGATTTGGGCTCGGTGGGTTTTATATAACTAGGTCTTTTACAGATTTCTAGTTAACAAATAGCTCTCTATTATATCTACTCTACACTGCTCTACACTGCTCATCCTGAGCTATTCGGCAGATTTGGCCGCATTGGCGGGAAAAATTGGAATTAGGGGGAAGGAAACGCATCATGGAGAGGTGCGCTAGGATGGGGAGGGAGTTAGTTGGCTTATATTAGTTACTTAGCTGGTTGGTTTGGTTGGTTTAGTTTCCCGCGGCGCGGGGAAGCGGAAGCGGAAGCGGGAAGGAAGTGTTGGGACGGATAACTTGTCCAGCTTTCAGCTTGGGGGGGGACGTCTGGAACGTCTGGAGGAGGGAAGGGGCAGGAGGGTGAGTGAGGATTATGAAATTTGGCTGATAATGGGTTGTGTGTGTTGTGTGGTGGTTTCAATGCTGCTGCTACTAACTACTGGAAGGGGGAGGACCTCTGGAGGTTGCTGGCTGGGCTGGGTTCGTGTATTGATTAATAGATTTGGCTGCGCAGTAGGTAGTAGGTAGGTAGAGCTATGTAATGTTTTTGTATGTAGGAAGGTCCGGATAGGTTGTGTAGAGTTATATAATCTCTACTTATTGGATAGATAGGCTGGGGCCTTTTCTCTCTTTTTTTCTCTCTCTCTTTTTTTCCCCTTTATATAGATCTATAGCTAGGTATGTAACTGATGGTCCCATCCCATCGAATCTCATCTCAGCCGTGTTCGTAGTCGTCGCCATAGTTTGTGGCTGGGGCGTGAAGTGATGGTCAATTTGTTTTGTTTTGGGGGGTATGGATTGTTCAGTGGATTTACCTGAGGGGTCTAAAAAGGAGGGGTGGAGGTGGAGAGGGGAATGGATGCATGATTCAAGGGAGTAAGAAGAAAGAAAGAAAGAAAGAAAGAAAGAAAGAAAGAAAGAAAGAAACGGGCATCATCGGCATAGGAGGTACTAATTACGTATGTTTTATATATGTTGCCCTGCGACAATCCGGAGTTTCGTTTGAGAGCTGGGTGCGGGGAATTGGAGGACCCCTGTTGGGCTTCGTTCTGTTGATTTATTATATCGAGCGTGACAGACCAGACAGAATATATGTATGTTGGTGGGTGGGTAGATAGGGAGGCAAGCAATATTTGGGGAGGCCCGGATGGATGAAAGATGAACTGACTGACTCAACATTGCTTTTCCAGATCCCTTGGAATTTTGTTGAGGGGCGGGGCAGGGTTAAAGAGCTGGTGGGTTACCCCATAGTAGAGAACAGCGGGTGAAGAGCGGGATTGCCACGCAGGGAGACTGTAGTTATGTATGCCTGTCATACATATCCATTTGTCTGTAGCTCTACAGCTGACATCCATGCTGACGGTGGTAAGTAGGCTTGAGATATTATCACCACCGCGGACCCTGTCATCAATAAAATCATGGAGAATACCTCCAAGGTGATAAGCAATGGCATGATTCTTACTGACATCCTCAAGACCTCGAGCAATCTAGATATCAGGGAACCTTTTTCCGTAGCGCAGCTGAACCCGAGACCCGAGGTTGGCTGGCCGGAGAAGGGTAGCCCTCTCCAAGGCGAAGCAGGGAAGGCGTTCAGACTGTC
The DNA here is from genome assembly GCA_032988985.1 of Emmonsiellopsis sp. PD_5. Taxonomy (NCBI): domain Eukaryota; kingdom Fungi; phylum Ascomycota; class Eurotiomycetes; order Onygenales; family Ajellomycetaceae; genus Emmonsiellopsis; species Emmonsiellopsis sp. PD_5. The sequence goes on from JANTQI010000145.1 coordinate 26,303, forward strand.
AAGCCCGTCAAGATAAGATTTCGGGAATGCTGAAACGGTTAAACCTGGATTATTATTTTTTTTTCGTGCCGGCTGTTCTCTATCGAGTTAGCTTTGGGGGAGGGGATCTATATTTTTTTTGTGGACATGCCGAAGCTGACGTAGTTGGCGGTTGGTTTTTCTTTTTTTCTCTCAAGGGTCCTTGAGTGCCGAAAGGCCAAGCTCCGATAACGGCGGTGCATGATGGCGTAGAAACCACGAGGTGGCAGACGGCAACCAACGTGCTCAGAAGAAGTTCAGATTGAACAAATGGATAGTTACTGATGCATTCTTCAATTCACAACCTGCTGGAGAGAGTTATCGCTAGGCCGAGGATAGCCATTCTAGTTGAGCACCACCCAGCACATGCGTCAGATCTACCCGCTAGCAGCTGCTGCCATCGGAAGCCAGAGCTGCATGTATTGGTACATGGCTGCCCATACACTAACTGCGGGGTGGACAGGTACAGGTACTTCGGCAATCAAGGTTGGTGGCTCCTAGGACTCCCGACGAGGGAGATGTCGGGTTGGGGAGGGCCAGTGCTGCTGCTGGGGATGATATCCCTTCGCTAGAGGGGTTAGGCCAGAATATAGATACCCCGGATGTAGCAGAACGATAGAAATAACCCTCGCTCTTCCAATTGCTGGAGAAACTGGTCTCACTCCTTTTACAATTTCGAGTCTTTTCCGTTCTCTCTCTTCCGGTGAGTTTCCCATTGCGTGTTTCTGCTCTCCCACAGCCAGCACGTGAGCCGGGCGAACATCGGTGAGGGCTGTTGTGCCGGTGACTAATAAGCCAGCCAAAGCTTCCAACATCCCATCCCACCTCCGTCCTCTCCCCATCCCACAAGCACCCAGGCCCATTGCAAGAGGATTCTGCTCCTCCCAGTTCCTGTATCCCCGGCTCTACAGCTTCGTGTTGTTCTGTTTTGTGCCGTGCTTGCAATTGACTGGTCTACTTCGCCGTCTCTTCTAGCTACATAAAGGTACTGGAGCTGCCGCCCCCCGCTATTTCCACCTGCCCGACTCATCCTCCGCCTCGTCAGCCAGCCCATGGGAAAATATCTTCTGTCATGCGTCAATTGGATAGTCATCTTTCTGCTAACACTTCATCTGCTGTTTTTAGGCTCGTTTTTGGCTTCATAACTGGTTCACGCTTGTTGTGCCGCAGATATAAACTAGGGGACGTGCCCCTCTCCCATCTCACCCATCCTTCCTCCCAACACCTGCCACAACAACCCATCCGATTTTCACAATGACTAGTCTGGTCTCGAAACTCTCGCCTGAAGAGGCCGTTGACGACCATGACCTCGTGGAAGACCACAGCCACCATGACAAGAAGCACTCGGTCCATAGCCGGCTCCGTGCCAATTCCACCATCATGCAGTTCAACAAGATCCTCGTTGCCAACCGAGGCGAGATTCCTATTCGAATCTTCCGTACTGCCCATGAGCTTTCCCTTCAGACCGTCGCTGTCTACAGCTACGAGGACAGACTGAGCATGCACCGCCAAAAGGCCGACGAAGCCTACGTCATTGGCAAGCGGGGCCAGTTTACTCCTGTCGCTGCCTACCTTGCTGGCGATGAGATCATCAAGATCGCCCTCCAACATGATGTGCATCTCATCCACCCCGGATATGGTTTCCTCTCTGAAAATGCGGAGTTTGCCCGGAAGGTTGAAAAAGCCGGATTGGTCTTTGTGGGACCTACAGCAGACACCATCGACGCACTGGGCGATAAAGTGTCGGCTCGTCGCCTGGCCATTGAATGTGGTGTTCCAGTCGTCCCCGGAACGCCTGGCCCCGTCGAGAAGTACGAGGAGGTCAAGTCTTTCACCGACCAGTATGGTTTCCCAATCATCATCAAGGCTGCCTTTGGTGGTGGTGGACGTGGTATGCGAGTCGTTCGCGACCAGGAGAGCCTACGTGACTCGTTTGAGCGGGCCACCTCCGAAGCCAAGGCCGCGTTCGGTAACGGCACCGTCTTCGTGGAACGGTTCCTCGACAAACCAAAGCATATTGAGGTGCAGCTCCTTGGTGATACGCATGGAAATGTTGTCCACTTGTACGAGCGTGACTGCAGTGTCCAGCGTCGCCATCAAAAGGTTGTTGAAATCGCGCCTGCCAAGGATCTGCCAGTCGAGGTCCGCGACAGCATCTTGGCTGATGCGGTGAAGCTTGCCAAGTCGGTTAACTACCGCAACGCCGGTACGGCGGAGTTCCTCGTCGACCAGCAGAACCGCTACTACTTCATCGAAATCAATCCTCGTATCCAGGTCGAGCACACCATCACGGAGGAAATTACCGGCATTGATATCGTGGCTGCCCAGATTCAAATCGCCGCTGGTGCTTCCCTCGAGCAGCTGGGTCTGACTCAGGACCGGATCTCCATCCGTGGCTTTGCCATTCAGTGCCGTATCACCACCGAAGACCCCTCCAAGGGGTTCTCTCCTGACACCGGTAAGATCGAAGTCTACCGTTCCGCCGGCGGCAATGGTGTCCGTCTTGACGGTGGAAACGGCTTCGCTGGCTCCATCATTACACCACACTACGACTCTATGTTGGTAAAGTGTACTTGCCATGGCTCCACGTATGAGATTGCACGACGCAAGATGCTGCGTGCCCTTATCGAATTCCGTATCCGGGGTGTCAAGACCAATATTCCTTTCTTGGCGTCACTCCTGACCCACCCAACATTCATCGATGGCAACTGCTGGACTACCTTCATCGATGACTCGCCCGAGCTCTTCACTATGATTGGCAGTCAGAACCGCGCCCAGAAACTACTGGCATACCTTGGAGACGTTGCTGTGAACGGCTCAAGCATCAAGGGCCAGGTTGGCGAGCCCAAGTTCAAGGGCGATATTAGCATGCCCATCATGCTTGATGCGAATAACAAACCAATCGATGTTACCACCCCTTGCACAGAGGGATGGAAGAACATTCTTGATGCGGAGGGCCCTGCAGCATTTGCCAAGGCTATTCGCGGTAACAAGGGTTGCTTGATCATGGATACCACCTGGCGTGATGCTCATCAGTCCCTGTTGGCTACCCGTGTGCGAACAGTCGACCTGTTGAACATTGCCAAGGAGACCAGCTACGCGTACAGCAACGCTTACAGTTTAGAATGTTGGGGAGGTGCTACGTTCGACGTGGCTATGAGATTCTTGTATGAGGATCCATGGGACCGCCTCCGCAAGCTGAGAAAGGCTGTGCCAAATATTCCATTCCAGATGCTGCTTCGTGGAGCCAACGGTGTCGCATACTCTTCGTAAGTAGCCTCCTTTGTTAATACTTTTTTCTGATACTAATGGACTGGTCTAGACTCCCCGATAATGCAATCTACCATTTCTGTAAACAAGCCAAGAAGTATGGTGTGGATATCTTCCGTGTTTTCGACGCCCTGAACGATATCAACCAACTTGAGGTTGGCATGAAGGCCGTCGCCGCTGCTGGCGGTGTAGTTGAAGCTACTGTCTGCTACAGTGGTGACATGTTGAACCCCAACAAGAAGTATAACTTGCAATACTATCTTGATCTGGTTGACAAGATCGTCAAGATCGGAACCCATGTCCTTGGTATAAAGGATATGGCAGGTGTGCTCAAGCCCCGTGCTGCCACTGCTCTCATCGGAGCGATCCGCGAACGGCATCCGGACCTCCCTATCCATGTGCACACCCACGACTCTGCCGGCACCGGCGTTGCATCCATGGTTGCTTGTGCCCAGGCTGGCGCTGATGCTGTTGATGCTGCTACTGACAGCTTGTCTGGAATGACTTCCCAGCCCAGTGTTGGAGCTATCCTTGCTTCCTTGGAAGGCAGTGAATTGGATCCCAAGCTCGACATCCGCAATGTGCGGGCAATTGACTCGTACTGGGCCCAGCTGCGTCTGCTCTACTCGCCATTTGAGGCTGGTTTGACCGGCCCAGATCCCGAGGTTTACGAGCACGAGATTCCTGGTGGTCAGCTTACCAACTTGATCTTCCAGGCTCACCAGCTTGGCCTTGGGACCCAGTGGGCTCAGACCAAAAAGGCCTACGAGCAAGCCAATGACCTGCTTGGAGATATCGTCAAGGTTACTCCCACATCCAAGGTCGTGGGTGATTTGGCTCAGTTCATGGTCTCCAACAAGCTTACTCCCGACGACGTTATTGCCCGCGCTGGTGAGCTGGACTTCCCTGCCTCCGTGCTGGAGTTCTTGGAGGGTATGATGGGCCAGCCATATGGCGGTTTCCCCGAACCTCTCCGCTCCCGTGCTCTCCGTGACCGCCGGAAGCTCGACAGCCGCCCTGGCTTGACCCTGGCTCCCCTCGACCTTGTCCAGATCAAGAACGACTTGCGCGAAAAGTTCGGTACTGCTACCGAGTGCGATGTCGCCAGTTACGCCATGTACCCCAAGGTCTTCGAGGACTACCGCAAATTTGTGGCCAAGTATGGTGATCTCTCCGTCCTGCCAACCAAATACTTCCTCGCCAGGCCAGAGATCGGCGAGGAATTCTCCGTCGAGCTGGAGCAGGGCAAGGTGCTCATCCTCAAGCTTTTGGCTGTTGGACCGCTCTCCGAGCAGACTGGCCAGCGTGAGGTGTTCTACGAAATGAATGGTGAGGTCAGACAAGTTGCCGTTGACGACAAACTTGCTGCTGTCGACGACACCAGCAGACCTAAGGCCGACAGCAGCGACAGCAGCCAAGTCGGTGCCCCGATGAGCGGTGTTGTCGTAGAGGTCCGGGTTCACGATGGATTGGAGGTCAAGAAGGGTGATCCCATTGCTGTTCTCAGCGCTATGAAGATGGTATGTCTCTCTCTTTCTCCCCCAATCGCAATGAAAATGTCTTCAGTTCGCTAACATGTATTATGTACAGGAAATGGTCATCTCCGCCCCTCACCATGGTGTCGTCTCCAGCCTTCTCGTCAAGGAGGGAGATTCAGTGGATGGACAGGATCTCATCTGTAAAATTGTTAAGGCGGCTTAACTTTCCCCTTTTTTTCATATATTATATATACATATAGTCAGTCTCCTTTTGCTACTGTTTTAACGTGTTCCATGCAGTTCATGTCAAATCTGTTTTGTTACCTTTTCCACCTTACCCCATATATCTTTTTCGCCCGGTTGGCCAAGGTCCTATCTTTGGGCTAAGATGCGTTTTTTTTAATGCCGAAAAAAAATTAAGTCGTTTTCTTTTTATCTGTTGAAAAAGTCTGTTGGTTTGCGTGTGATTGGATTGTATATGGTAATTGACCTTTCCAAAATGAGTACCTCTTCACGTAAGTCAAGTAAATATATCCTAGTAGTGTTCATGTATCAGGTCTCGCTACCTCTAATCTCTTTGAACATACATAGCCCGTCCATATACACGTAGCAAGACACAATTTTCATACAGCTCCTGCATCTGCTTGACGGGCAGGAAGCTCCAGATTTTTAAAGATGGTCTGTGACCTAAACCTATCACTCCCTTTCATTGGTAGTTAATAAAACACCCCCACCGCGAGAAGGTACCATGAAATCACGGGGGCAAAAAATGCAAAAATAAACATATGACAGCCGGGATTCGCTGGTGGTCACCCACCCAACTACTAGCCGGCCGGTGAGTGGCTTAAGTACGGCTGAGCGGACGGGAAGCCCTGTTTTCCACTCCCTATGGTCATATGTAGTAACTATCTCTCCCTCCTCCGTATTTCTGGCAGAATTAGTGCAGTGGTAGTACTATTGAAAGAAGCCATTTTGCTTGTTAGGAGGAGTCTCTAGCCACTGGAAGTGGAGTAAATTACAGTTTTTTTGGCCTATGAGCATAGTATCCCATAAAAAAGGACTCTAATTCTGTCTTTAAAAAAAACCGGACCAAGGGATAGCTTTTTGCCTAGCCCAAATCGCAGATGTAAGTACTACTAGTAGTATTTCAGCTCCGAAATCATGGTTTGCGATGTGAATCATGTCTGAAAGAAAATCAGAGATATGTACTGCGAGTAGACAATCATAATAAAGATATTAATCCCCCCGGACTTCGTGAATCATACCCTCTTCCCCTTTTTAAGAGGTTGCGCGTCTAAACAAGTGGTTGCCGCCAGCCAGCCCTATACATCACGTGATGCGGCTGCATAAGCGCCAACCTTAACCTTAAGCTTAAATCAAGAGGCAACCTTCTGTCAACGTCCTCTCTCAAGGACAGCCTCGCTTGAGCTTCCACCCTCCATCCCCCCACGCATAAACTGGGATATTCTACCTGCCCGGATACGAGAAAACGGAGAAACAGATCCGCCCATCTATCTTTCCCTCATCAAAACCAACCGGCGCCAGTCGAACCTCGAAAACAACTTGAACAACACAGCCCACCCACCCACCACCACAAAAGAAAACAATGGGCTCCGTCGTCCTCCCCCACCTCACCACAGGCTGGCACGTGGACCAAGCCATCCTCTCCGACGAAGAGCGGCTCGTCGTAATCCGCTTCGGCCGCGACTGGGACCCAGACTGCATGCGGCAGGACGAAGTGCTCTTCCGCATCGCCGACCGAGTCAAGAACTTCGCCGTAATCTACGTCTGCGACATCGACCAGGTGCCCGACTTCAACCAGATGTACGAACTCTACGATCCCATGACGATCATGTTCTTCTTTCGGAATAAGCATATGATGTGCGATTTCGGGACGGGGAATAATAATAAGCTGAATTGGGTGCTGGATGATAAGCAGGAGCTTATTGATATTATTGAGACGATTTATAAGGGGGCGAAGAAGGGGAGGGGTTTGGTGGTTAGTCCGAAGGATTATTCGACTAGGTATCGGTATTAGGGCGCGTTGTTTGAGAGAGGGGGTGGCAGAGGGAGAGATAGGGCAGTTTGGTGGGGTGGATTGGAGGGGATGGATGGGGTCATGGGTTTCGTTGGAGTTTGGTTGCCTTTTTTTTATAGGGGTTATGATTTATGATTATTACGGGAATTCTTGCGATTGTTTTTATTATCCCCCCTTCTTAGATACGATAAAAATGGTGGGATGGGGTATGGGATTTAATCTTGTTTATCTTTTCCCAGGTGCTAGTTTTGATGTGATTTCCAATATTTCCAGACAGCTTTGTGATTAGATAGCTAAAAATTTCATAGAAGGACCATCATGAGAGTATTATGTAAAACCGAAAAATCCGGATATCAGCAATATGGTAATGAGACTGGAGTAGGTGGCCAAGAAGATTAATGTACGAATATCATAAAACGGACGAGGAGGAAGAAAAGGAAACAGAAGGAAAAGAGCAGGTGAATAGGGGTGTGGAAAGAGGGAAAGGAAGAGGAAGCATTGGAAAAATACCCATAGCCAAGCTTCTGGTGAGTGCAAAAGACCTAGCTACACCGAGCGCAAATCGTTCCTTATCTCGCTCGAACCGAGCCTAGTTTGCATACATCCAGATCACTCAACGCCGATGGACCAGTATTTATTGCATCCTGTTCCTTCACTGTACACACCGTACCGGCATATGTGGCGGGGCTTGATGTCGACAAGAATATATCTTCAGGGACCTCCATATCTAGTAAGTTGCCAACCACAACAACTCTTTTGTCGAGGGGATCATCCTTCCTCTGGATCTTCCACCCTCGAAGGATCTCATGACATTGCTTTTCCTTCTGCAGCAACTTGCCCAGCTGCGACATAATTCTTTCTAGTTTCTCCACTTCCCTCGCTTCGAAAGCCTTGCGTCCTCTCTTAGCTATTTCTCTTTCCGTGGCCATCCTTCGGCTCTCCCATGGCACGTGCTCCAGATGTATCACCTCGGTTTCATCGAGGTGTACATATTTCGCCCATTCTTCCAGAAACGTTTCTATGGGGTCTGCCATATTTTTGTCGAGGAGTAGTACTATATTGGAGCACCACGGGGAGGCATCAACTGCTGCACAAAAAGCACGGCTAATCCCCTTCCGAGCCCCTTTAGCCAATAGCGTCTGCACCATAATGTAATTTTGGCTCAGACATGCATGGAAAAGAACCTCGTCAGCATTTGGATCGGCTCCTATCCGAAGTAACTCCTTCGTTGCCTTTACGTAGCCTGCCTTGACAGCTTCCAATAGTGCACTGTTGAGGTCAAACTTGACTCCCTTATTCAGTAACCACCAGAAGGTATTTTCCTGGCCATATCTAAGGGCGATCGCACCATTTTCCTCGCCATCCAGGCCTACCCCTGCATCATTGAACATAGCTAGCGTGTCCACTCGTCCGCCCTGTATAGCATTTCGGATTCCACTATGACTGAGCTTTACGCCATTGTCAATGAACACCCTCGCTATGTCTGCGGAGCGATAACCACAGGCCTCAGAAATGACGTGACGGGAATCTGGACTGTCTGGGGGGTTGGGATCAGCGCCATGAACGAATAAGAGCTGTATGGTTTCTTTTGTGCCATATCGCGCGGCTCGCCGGAGTGCGTAGGTAAGCAGTTCAATCCGATCCTTGGAATGTCTCGTTGCCTGAATAAAAATTTGCAGTATTTCTTCACGTCCCCTGTCCGTGGCATAACACATAGGCGTGTAACGCTTTTCATCGTGAGTAAACAGTTTAGCCCCTCTTTCAAGGAGCATTCGAACAATCGAAACTTGGTTTTCCAAGGTAGCTATGTGGAGTGGTCGTTTTCCATTGTCCCAAACGTCGACATCGACTTGGCACTCGTCCAGTAGTCGTCGTACAACCCTCACATAACCGGTAAAGACCGCCAGATGGAAAGGTTCATACGAAGGACCATCAAGGAGGTCATATCCATAGGCGTATGGATATATGGCCCGACAACTCCAGACTTGGAAAACGCTGCTTTGGCGATCAAAAAGATGCAAGACCATATCTTCTAATGGCTTGTCTTCATCTGGTATATCCATATTTTTGAAATGGGACATCCAATGGGAAGCCGAATAATCCAAGAATGAATAGAGGTTCGGAGCCCTATCCTCTAAACAAAGGTATCGAATACAGATTCGAGCGAGCAATTCGTCTGATTCTCGTTGACTGAGACAATGTTTCCAGCGGACAGGCATGCTCTCATCTCCTTTCGCCTTTGGAACATCACTTGTAGTTCTTGACACGAGAAATTCCTTCGCGGTCTGGTGGATCAAATAAATATGTTGGTTTCGTTCAAAAACAAAAAGGCCACAGAGATCCCGAATGCGCGATGGCAGTCGTTCTCGATCGAGATTAAGTTCTTCATATGTTTGAGCACTTGCTGATTCCGTCGCGAGCTGGAAAGCTACGTCCAGCTCATCAAGCGTTAGGGGCCGGTGCGCGCCAACAATGATGTGGAGGAGTATCTTGGCCATCCGTTGGTCATTGGGACGTAATGAGTTTATTTTCTCCAGAATCTTCTCATATGCGTCCTCCACAGTTGACGGGAGAGAGTCGACCAACTCCCTGAACGTTGTCTCGGTGAATTTACCAACCGTAGGTAACTCCTCAAACACAAGATGCACCCAGAGGTATGTGCGATTTTTCGTAGCTAGGAGTTTTTCTCGTAGTATTTCGTGTTCCTTATCTTGCATACGATATTTGCTCGCGGCTTCGCGTACTCTCTGGTTGATAACGATATCGATCTCCTCGCCGATCTCTACGTTTCTATCCTCACCAGAAAGCCGGATGTTGGGGCCGACTTGAAATTCTTGCTCAATGTCCTTATAAGGACGACTAGTCAAGAGGAATTTCAATTGAGACTTGCCATTGGTAGATAACTGTAAGTAATGGCTGTGGAATCCGTTGAGGAACTGAATGAGTTTCGGTCGGTCTTCATCGCAGCACTCGTCGAGGGCATCCAACACGCAAGTCACGCTACAGTCGTCACCCGCGTCTGTGGCGGCTTCGAGCAAGATTCGCCATAGTTCGGAGGTTTCTCTCTGGAGGCTGTCTCCATTGTTTTCATACGAAGGAATAGCATGGGTAATAAGACGACGCATACGCCCAAAAAGTTGGTGTAAAAGAGCACACAGGGCAGTTGCAAGGTTGTTCTGGGCTTCATTGTCCTTGAAAAAGAAATAGCAAACAGTGTGTTTTTCTGTATTATGAAGCTCCTTTTCGATAAGTGATTTTGAAAGTACCGATTTACCGCAGCCGGGATCAGCAGTGATCCAAAGTAAATCGTGTTTTTGGCTGCTCCGCCAATCAATATAACGTTTGTCTGCCAACACCCATTTGCATGTACCGGGGATTCGGTCGCAATTGGCATTCTTGAAATCCTCGTATGTCGATGTTTTGAAGACTTGAAGACATTTAATGGTTTTCTCGTCCTGATAGCGGTGGTTTTGCTCCCTTGTTTGTTCCGTGATATTTGAATTGATACTGGACGTTATCTTATGAAGGACGGGATCTGCAAAATCTGCATCAGAATGATATAGTTATCCCCGAAGTTTCAAATTAAGTACACAGTTCATGAACACAGTAAATATGACGGTTATCCTAATAGCAATCCCCGAAAGAACAACAAGAAACCCACCAGCCTGTGGCTTCAGGAGACAGAAAAGTCCCCTTTGGGAACGGAAGGGGTTCCTTCAAGCATCAACGTAGAAACGGGGAAAGACTCAAGCCGCTTACCAGAAACATTGAGCGGCGGAATTGGGGCAAGACTGTTTGCTTCGGCTGACTTTATCTGCAACAGCAAGCCTTTCGCGAACGCGGCTGCCGTCGCAGCCGCATAACCTTGCCATTTGTCGTTTTTGTGAGAATCGGAGTAATCCGAAATGCCACGGATTACAAGACAGCGGAAGACTTCAGAGAGACCCACCGCCTCCGTTTCGAAGCACAACAGGTCGTCCTGTTTTCTAATCTTTTCGCGCTCGAACGCATTCTTCACCACTAAATTACCGGACCCGATATTTCCGTAGTGGAATTTGGGTTTTTCACTTTTCCTGGTCTCCCCTGATTCGTAGTTGTCGCCGCAGCCCTCGCAATCCTTACTTCTCGAGCTCTGATAGACATGGGGTTGGTTGGGAGGGTATAACCGATCATTAGCACGGCCTGGGTGACTAAATATCTCTTTCGTTGTTGGATTTTCGTCGATGATTTTGTTTAGGTGTGTCGTAATATCGAAAGCACCCCTATGCACCTTTGACCTGATTAAGTTTACCGTCGACAACAGAATTTTTTCAGGCGAATTGATATGGCCCGTTCTTTCAAACCCGTACTCGGTTGATTTTCCCCGGTCGTATTGGATGACACCTCCGGCCGTTCCACTCGGTATACCGACGACTACATCACCAAGCCGAATGTCATGGTCTTCCGACGGCGCCCCCCCACCAATTCCAACAAGGAGACCAAATCGGAGGAAGCGAAAAGTATGTGTCATATCTTTAGCCAAAGAGGCAGCGGATACCTGGCCAGGTTCTCCTGCGGGGCAACAGGCAATGGTCACGTTGTGGCTCCCAATCTGCCCCAAAATGTAGAGATTCGGGTCATTGTCGAATGTACTTTCCCCGTGGTAAGCGTCGAGGATCCCGATTATAGCTGATTGTTCTATCGAGAGTGCACACAGCAAGCCAACAGTATATTGGGAGGGATGGAGGGGGTCTGACATCCTCACGACAAGCAGGTAAAATCACATTAAATAGGGGGGATGCAAAGAACAGCAGTTAATGATGTCCGTCGATGAAGCAGGGAGGGGAGGGGGAAGACATTAAATCTACGTGCCAGGGAGGAGGCAAGAGTCAAGCCTCGCCGTCCTTCGCCCACCCCCCCGGCCGTTATCACCCCGCCTGAAGGTGAAATGAGTGGTCCAAACTCCTCATTTCATGCCTGGCTATGCAACCTGGAGTCACATTCCCTCGAGACAATGGCCAATTCCTATGCAGTCTTCATTGGCTGCATTGCGAGACCATGTCGTTCCCAACAGAGACTAGCTAGCTCATTGGGTAACTATTTGCTTTTTGCATGCATCGGAACGTCCTTAAGCGCCCATGACCTTGACAATATGCAATGTGCGCGACGCCCAAGAATGGGGATTGGAGGGGTGTACGGTCATACAGAGTAGGGTGTGTCTGCGATATTTGATGGATGATGCGGTTCAAGCGAGGCGGGAAACCCGGAAGTCTAATGTTGTGGACCTAACTGGTACACATTTGGACAACCTCACCAGAAATTGCCAGGCTAAGTCTAGCTAATTTGGGGATAGAAGGTGTCCTCATATGATGCCAGAATCTTGGGAGCATACGAGGCAGTGGTATGGTGGAATAGTGCAGCTGCTCCCTTCTGTTTTCTGCCGGGCTGCGTGCTGGACAGGTGGGATTTTGGAAGTAGCTATAACGAGAAATCAACGGTTGGCTGAGGAGGACGGACGCGGTAATGACACAGTGTTTGTGCATGGGTTTTGTGCAGGGTGTAGGCTGCGGGGATCTGGGGGGGCGCATGGGGGCGCCCTTCGCTGGATGATTGGAGCCAGAGGTCAGCTTCAATTTCTTGACAATGTTTCCTTGCCTGTTTCAATTCATCAGATTGTTGGCAGACAGATAACCAGGCAGAGCAGCTGAAACAGATGAATGCAAACATCATGTTCCAACAATAACATATTTGTCCCCTATTTCCAATGGAGTCTCTATCAAATAATCGACGATGATATCCCCACTGCCGGCCATTGCATAATAAGCGGGGTAGTTAACTCACGGCCATCCTCTGTAAACCAGTGCACAGTAAGCCTCCAGAGAGACTCAAATTTTCGACTTTCCGTCCTGCATTGCTTGACTGGTATGCAGAGTAACAATAGATATATCCTTGGGTGTACCCGCTAATTTAAGTCGATGCCGAATAATACTTTGTCATCTTTTTGGCCAACGCATACCTAGAACCATGGGGCTAGGAAGCTAACACTCAGGTCTAGGTGTCGATCATGCTCTATTTCATGGCTTCTTTAAAAGCCCTTTTGGCGTCGATGATGCTCTCCAGCTACCCGCCAGATGGGATCGCCAAGAAGCTCGGAAAGGAGACTTTGATATCAGGGCAGGTTATGCTCCGTATGTCATATATAAAGAGGAGCAACAGCTCCCCATCTTTGACACAGTGATAGTTGCGTTGTCGATTTGATAACGAGGCAAATATGCTGCGTGGAAAAGGCGAGCAGCGTCAAGCGAGCGTTAAAAATAACCACCAAGCCATGATTTGGGACAGTATGGGCTCGGGCTCATATCAGAACTGTATAAATTCCACTGTGCGGCAGGTTAACTGAGGTGGCCAACAACTGGCTGGCATAGTTATATCGTCCAACGAATCTGTCGCATTCATTGCGCCACCCGTTTGAACCCCGCCCAATTTGAGACGCACTTACATCCGCGTTCGAAAATATTGCATACCTTGCAAATTAGTCGGTTTCAACCAGCCTCCCAGATATCCTGAAACGCGGCCATAGCGTGTGTGCGATATATTGTGGTCCGTGGTCTGTGGTTGTTGATTGATGGATTTTATTTCAAACACTACCTAATTTAGCCAACTTAGCCCTAATTATTTTTCCGCCCGTCCACTCCCCCCTAAATTTCTTCACCACAACTTCTAGAGTGCCGAGCTCCCCCACATTTGGACGATCATTCTCTATGTTCAGTAACGGAGTTATTATTTTATTGTTTTCCACGTCTGCTGAAACGAAACACTCCTCCGTACGACGAATCAAAATGAATTCCCCTCCGATGTTTAGGCGGAGAAATCAGTCCGGCAGATCTACTCAAACTTTGCTCCCCAAACCCGATGAGCCGCGGTCTCCAGTTTGCAGGTGTTCGTCATAAAACTCTCGCCGCCCCAGGATGTGGGAATAATCATCTGCTTGTCAATATATTTTATATATATTGTGCAACGGTTCACTCTTCTCGAAAAATGTTTCGAGAACCCCATGAAACCAGAACCTTCCGCTGCTTATAAGATAGCTCCATTCTATTCCGGACATACTTTAGGCATCATGAAGCTCCTTACTGTTGTCCTTTTTGTTGCGTCTGTATTAGGCCAGAGCAGAACTTCCCCGCCCGAAGGAGCCATTGTCGTCGCCCCATCCGGTGGTGATTTCACATCTGTATGGAAAACTCGTTGTTCTTGAGTTCTGGAATATATTTGACTAAACTATATACCAAAGATTCAAGAGGCCGTGGAATCCCTCAGCGATGGCACTGCTGAGACGATCTATATCGCCGCCGGCACTTACAAGGAGCAGGTCTATATCCCTCGCCGTTCTGCCCAGTTGACGATTTATGGAGAGACGGAGGATACCGCATCATACTCGGCGAACGTGGTCACTATTACACAGGGCAAGAGCCAAGATGATTCAGAAAATAATGATTTAACCGGTAAATATTCTTCTGATAAAAGGGAACTCATTATGTGCATATTCGCTGATAATTTCTCTTTGTGTTGGAAAGCTACTCTGCGCAATTGGGCCGCGAACAGCAAGGTGTACAATATCAACCTAGAGAACACCCGTGGAGAGGGCTCACAGGCACTCGCTGTTTCCGCGCAGGCTTCAAACCAGGGATACTATGGATGCCAATTTTTGGGATACCAAGGCATGTATTAAGATGGTCAAGGGAGGGGGGATTCACGAATGGACATAGTCGGACTAACGACGAGATTAGATACCGTTCTTGCCAACGAAGGTACGCAGGTCTATGCAGCGAGTTTGATACAGGGTGCCACGTAAGCATATTCTCTCTCCCATAGCCACTGGCATGGCTTCTATTCAATTTTTCGTCAATATGATTTTTCCATTAACAATCTCGGCAGGGACTTCATCTTCGGGCAGAGAGCAGCTGCCTGGTTTGACAGTGTCGACATCAGAGTCCTCGCCGCCGGTAAGGGCTGGATAACTGCTAATGGTCGCGATTCTGACTCTAACCCATCTTACTACGTCATTCATCAATCGACCGTGGCAGCAGCGGACGGAAATTCCGTTTCTGACGGGGCTTACTATCTTGGCCGTCCATGGCGCGAATATGCCCGGGTTGTTTTCCAGGGAACAAGCCTTTCCAGCGTTATCAACAGCGCTGGTTGGTCTATTTGGAACTCTGGTGACGAGAAAACTAGCAACGTGCTTTTTGGAGAGTACGGTAACTCTGGCGATGGGTCGGGGGGATCAAGGGCCGACTTTGCAACTGCACTTAATGCTGCTATTGGGATTGAGGAGATTCTAGGAGGTGATTATGCTGATTGGGTTGATACTTCATATCTTGCATAATGTGATTTGACAACCAAATTATGAGGAGCCAAGTATTCTGCGAAGTATGAAATAGGCTAAAAAATTATGGCATTTTTGCCCAACAATGAAAGAACGAAAAGATCACATAGTCACATGAGGTAGTTTTGGGAAGAGCCAATTGAATAATTCATTTTGCAGTCACTCTTCTCTGCCAATTCACCCTGAATGATCTATATTGAGTGCTTCTCGACGCCGCGCAAATGGCATCACCCACCTTTTACATCAATGTCCAGTACCACCACCCCGACGCCGGAACATATCCACGCAAGAGTCTGGAATTCCAGTTGCTTCACCAACTTTCTGCTACTAGAATACGCTTTAGTCGCTTGCGAAGTATCAACAGAAGACTTCGTCAAGATAGGAGATCTGTGAGAAACGAACTAGCCGGCTAGGCCAGAAAGGATCAACCCTTAAAGTTAGGGGCCAACTGGTTCTCAGTGTTGTTTTATAAGATTGAAGGGGACTGTGCTGCTCTCCAAGTTCCGCAACGCAACATACGACTCCGTACGTCCACTCTGGGATCAAGGCACTGGGACTTGTTCAGCGTTCCGCGTTCATGTTCCAGAACAAATTTGTGCAACAAATCCACAGTATCACTTCGTTTTCACGGATAACGGCACCCATCGGGCGTCATACTCGACCAACGCGGTCGGTCGGCTGGTAGTTGACTCATCTGCCAGGTCTCTCATCACTATAAACAACGATGACATATTCAAAAGCTCACGTGGTCAATGGCGGTTTTATAGAGGGCTTTTAGAGTCAAGAGTATGTTCTTCATCATTTATGCTATCTATCTATCAAGACTTTTAACAGGGAGCAGACAGATACTTCGAAACCATTCCAACAGTTCCAGCCTCTCCCCTTAGCGAAATCAGCAATCAAATCCTCTCTTATTCATCTCATTGATTCTCCAGGGCTGGTACATACATTGTCCTGTTTAGGTAAGCTTCTGAAGAGTATGATATTGTGCTGTATATTGTAATGACCAAGATGATAAAACTATAGTGAATGGAGCTTGTCGATTTAATGGAAGGTTACTTTGGGATCCCGCACACAAAGTGATTGAATGGAGCCAGATCAGAAATGGTATCCCTGATATACAAAGAGCTCGTTTTGCTGGAGGCAGTACGGCCGCGTCGGCAGCGCGGTGCAGTGTTGGTCTCGAACTGTTTTGCGACTCCCATGGTCGGCGGGACCAGTTTGCTCACGTGAAGTCTTTTTTTGACACGCTATTTGATGCAGCATCATGCCTAATGTTTATGGTTTTCCCCTCTATGAAGAGGTATAAGTCGCTAATTGTCCAGTTTCGTACCCCTGCACCACTGTGTCTATATAAACCAGAAAATTAGCCCTTCTGCATTTCCCATACCTGGAAAAATGAAAGGGAAACATCCAGAGCAATATTACTATGGCCCCTTCAATCGGGATTTTTGTCCTCTGTAAATTTTATCCCATGCTGCCGGCTTTATCTACAACCTCTCCGTCGTCGACCATCTCACTTGGAGGTCCACTGATGATCTAGTACGGAGTACGGAGTAGATACTAAGTAGTCGGGACTTAACATATTGGGAGCCCTCAAACCCAAGGAAGGACTTGTCTAATCACGGGTTTCAAATGGTAGGAGGATCCATTGCAGATTGCTTTTTTCCTCTCCCCTTCCCAGCCTCATAATTTCTGACGTTTGAAACCTCTCCCAGAAAATACCACACCCTCCTTTTCTACGCCCCCCTTTTTTTTCGATTGGCATGAAGTCTTAACAAACTCACCACTGTCTGACCAGCATTTCTCCCCCTGCTTGACACTTATCATTAGCCACAACGGACGGCCGCTGAACGTTCCAACATATGGGCTATCGCCAATTAGCGCGCTGCAACGGGTCGGCTTTTTCTGCCAAGGAGCCTGCCGACGTGTGCGGTCCGTTTCAGCCTTGCCAGGTGGCGAATGACACTTTGTCCCTGTGCCGTGCGATTTAATTTGACAAGCTGTCAAGCAAGCGGCGCGGCCGTGGTGGACGATGACATCCTATCGGACCCTACCGATGGGAATGATAAAGCATTCCATTATGGCTATCACTATCAGCGGGAAGCTTTTACCAGGGGAAGCTGATGCACAGCCATTTTACACAAGAGCCGGCCAGGGAGAGGTTGCATCCCAGCTCATACCTCCCGCCAATGGATTTGTTGTTCCTGGCTTCTGAGACGGCCGAGCCGTAAGAACTCCACATTCCGACTTGTTGGGTATCCATAACTCCTCCATAACATGGCAGTGGTCAAGCGCGCATTGACCATGGGGAGCCGAAATAACATCGAAAAGCGTACAAAAGGAGACCCAATCCCTCACTCGGAGACTTTCTCTCTCTCTGTGTGTGATTATGGCATGAAATTGCAGGTTCCCGTTCTTTATTATTCTGCAAAATGCAATAGTTTATACTATCGTTAACATTTTTCGTTGATTTTCGTTGATTTTTCGCGTCGCGTTTCAATACGATAGAAATGCGTTTGTCACTCCTTATTTCTGCCCTGGCAGCGACAGCAGCAACAACTTGTTCAGCTGCACATATCGGACAACGGCGGGGGCATGACCATGCTCGACTACACAAAACAGCGGCCGTAAAGAGCCGTGCTACTCTTTCCAGAACGGAGCACCGTGTCCTCAATAATGACGCTGTTTACAAACCCATTAATGTGGTAACGTCAAGGGAGACGGGCGTGATCGAGAGTAGGGATACGGCGTTGTTTTCGAATCTTCATCCGGCGGATAATGCTCATATGGTTTTTGGGAAGGTTGGGGGTGGGTTAGAATTTATTTGAATCCTTTCCTTTACTAACTGATATCGGTGCTAATAAGCCTTGTTGCGCATCTAGTTGATCAAACTGTCAAGCTCGCGAATATGGTGCTCTACGCAGACCCTAAACTGCCCATTGTCATGATGGAGGCGTTTGAAGGGTTGACATCTGCGGTGGACTGCAATGGGAATGATGGACAGTTGTCTCTTACGTTTAGCTCTGCTGAGGCTTTCAATTATGCTCTGGAGTCCTGGTCATATATCAACGAAGATACTGAGAAGCAATTCCTTATGATTACGAACCATGATGGATGTGGACCCGAAGGGGAGCGACAGAGTTACAAGTGTGTTCCCTTCTAGTTCTACTGTACTTTTGATGCCACGTTTGACTAACAAAATGTTACTAGAATCGCCGACGTCGACAACGACGAGACAAATAATATTGTTTTTCTCAATGCCTCTCCCGCCCCCTGGAACGAAGTTGCCGGCTCCTTTGACATGGAATTTGGCAAAGTAACTGTTCCTTCCTCGAAACTAAGATCCATACGTGCCCGCGGCTTGATTGACTGGCTTGATGAGCAGGTTGAGAAGGCTAAGGATGGGTTTGATAATGTGATTGATAAGATTAAGGGTATTGGAGACGGTGATCTGTCCGAATCTGTCACTATTCCATTTTCCGTTGGGGAGCAGGGTGCGAGAAAGGAACTTTTTGAAGACTTTACCAAGTACGTTTCCATAGTCCCTATTTTAACTCATCGATAAGGAGGACGTGTTTGACCTTTCTCTTTTGCTAGACGTCCTCCTCGTCTGACGCTAGCCTGCACTGACTGCTTTGCGAACGCCAATTTTGAAACCACTGGAACTGTAAAGGTAAGAGAGCGTCCTTGACTCCCTCTGGTGATCCATCTCCAATCAATATTGCATGCTGAGAATTCAAAAACAGGTCGAAAACTTCAAACCATCTTCCCTGCTTCTGGAGGTCTCCCCGCAGGACTTTCAAGCAACAGTCCAGCTAGAGGCGACAATTGCTCAAACGAACCCCAAGATTGACATCTTAAACTGGGATCAGACTATAATTGAAGCTGCCATTCCCGGTGCGGGAATCGTGATCCCTAATATATTCACGCTGGGTGCCAAAGCCGCATTTAATATTCAGGGCAATGCAGGCGTTATCGGCACCACAACTTTTACCTTTGGTGCAAAATCGACTCTCCCCAATGGCTCCAAAATGTCTATTGACCTGGTAAATCCCGATAACAGTGGCACTGAGGGACTTGAGACGGCGAGTGTTGAGCCGATTTTTGATATCGATAAGGCGTCTATTACTGCAAATATTGCGGCGGGACCGCAGTTGGCACTAACATTGGGGGTGGAGATTCTGGACAATACAGGTATTGAGGCGGGGATTAAGTTTGGGGTGCCAACAGTTAACCTTAATGTTACGGCTGGGTTTGGTGGGTTTACTCCGTTTTATTCTATTCTCTCCTATGCTTTTCAATGCCCCGTCAAATCGTCCATAACTTAACCAGGATCTGTCTAATTATGCTACCATCCAGATGAAAACGGCTTCTGTTCCGCTACTGACCCCATTACGTCCGGCATCAAAGTCACTTCTGCCGCAAACTTTGACGTCGTCCTCGCCGTTAAGGGCTCCTTGAACGACAATTCCCAATCCGTCTTCGACAGGAAACTTGTCAATATCCCGCTGGCCACATTCTTAGATAAGTGTTTTCCAGTTGCGGGTATTACTCCGCCGAAGCAGACCCCCAGTAGCACTGTTGTGACTTCGACTGTGGGCGGCGTGGAGACGAAAACTGTTGTCCCTGTTCCGCTACCGTCCGGGACGACGGGGGCAGGGGTTGTGGAGAAGTACATGTTTTGATAGGAAGGAGTGGTTCGAGTTGGATTATAATCGTGCCTATGCTGCGACCTTGGCAGGCCGCCACCTACATTGGTTGCATCTTTTGATGCACCTTTTGTAGGTGCGCCACAGCGATATCATAAAAACACCGATAAAAACCAAAAATAGGTATCTTTTATATGGGGATGCCATACAAAAGATACTTATGGACAATCTTTTTAAAAAATTAATTTCTCAACCACTACATGAGATATAGAGCTCCTATTTTAATATAAGCATCTTGAATAGCTAAAGAATAACTTACCCAAGAGAAATATTATCTTTTCCTTTTAGTTCTTCTGTTATTTAAGATTTTCTATTTTTGCGCTAAAATTTCAGCATATTTTAGGTTTATAGAGAATGAGTAAATTTAAAAGGGCTTTCTTAGTACTAAGTTATTCTTTAGCTATTTAATATATCTTTATTCAAGTATGAGCTCTATATCCTGTGTGGTGGTTGAGAAATTAATTTTTTAAAAAAAATGCCCATAAGTACCTTTTGTATGGGGACAGCATACAAAAGGTACCTAGTCCGACTTTTTATGATACCGGTGTTTTTATGATATCGCTGTGGCGCACCTACAAAAGGTGCTGCATTTGCTAGGTGCTGCGCGACCGCCAGGTCAGCAGCGAAGGCACGATTAATCCCTGGTTTACCTTTCCCTTTGTAATGTATTTTCAGCCCTTCTGGAGTTCCTGTTGGAAGTAATTTACCTACAAATCTTCATTCACAAGTCACAATAGTACCAGAGAAAACTACGGGTGTATTCCAGAGTGAAAAGAAGGAATCATATCTATGGATTGATTAGCGGTGCAGTACAATTGCACACTAGGAGGTTCGTGTGCATCGCGTATTTTATACGTTTAAAATGATTAAGGAAAGGAGGAAAACTAGGGCAAAGAGGAGGGGTTTATTAGATACATCACTAGAATAAGAGAATATAAAAAGGCATGATTTGGAAATACAGAAGCAAGGCATAAGGGTAGAATGGTGAATGTTACAGACAAGGGGATGAAAATGGGGGTTTAAGAAAGCACAAAATAATAACCGCAAGAGAGCCAAGCAAAAAACAAATAAACAACAAATAAGCCATAAAAGACGCATCTCCACCCCGCCATCCGCCAATATGAGAACAGGAATAGAAAAAAGAAGACACGGAGATATACATAAAAGTAGGCCACAAGGAATGATATCCCATTCAAATAGCGATGGTCACCAGCCCGCTCGTCCATGTATTCGCAAATTCAACTCCCCGATCAATGCCTCCACAGCCAGTGCCTCTACCACCCACCGCCATTCCAGGAAATTAGAAGAGATAGTATATTAGCTCATGCGAAATTCCATCATCTGTCTTTTTCTTTTCCGCGTTCCAGTGAGTGCCATCGAGAAGGAGGAGTTAATAAAACGGTGGTGGGGTTAGAATGGCCTAAATCCGGTAGGCTGGGGTGTGATGCCGTTAGTATGACCGAAGGGAATGGGGCTGGCAGTTGGTTGTGGTTGTGCAGGGCCTTGGGTGAGCATGAGTCGCGATCCGCCAAGGACGGGTGTATTGTCCTCCTCCTTTTGTTGGGAGGCTTCACGGGCCTTGCGTTCCTCGTTGTCCTTTTTCAGCAGCTCTACTGTGCGGACTTGTTGACTCAGGAGGTTAATCATATAAGGCATCGAGAAGTCGTTAAGGCCGTAGCGCCATGATATTTCCATAACCACGTCTGGCCGGATGAGGTCGTAGCAGGCGTAAAGCATACCGACGTAGCATTCTCGGCTACCGATGTCCACGAACTAGAAACGGTTAATATGCGAATATTTATTTTCAAAGACAAAAGGCACGATTATCTAGGTAATCCAAAAGCGGACAAGAAAAACTTACATATCGCAGCAACTCTTCCACAACATCCGTCTTTCCAGAAATTGCAGCAGTCTCTATAGCGTCCTTGAAAAGCTTGTCTTGCTTAGACAATGCAATTGACTTCTCCCACCGCTTGTTTTTGCGATAGATACTAGCAGCGATCTGTCGGAAGAAAATCAACTCATGTTTCTCAAGTCTCTGTGCAAGTTCCACAGGATCGTAATTGTCGTAATTCTCAACGGAGTCCCGCAGCGTCTTGTAATCCTCTTCTTCGATTAACAAATCGTTAATGGCATTGTTGACCGTCTTCTTGTTCTGGGGCTGTACATTGAGAAGGAAGGGCTTGATAAGAGGAATGTTATCCGACTTCTCAAACATGCGGACGACGCGGTTGACGTCGATACGGGGGGTGAGAACTTGGAGCAAATCCGTTAGGAGCAGAGGTTGCTCCTGGAGGTAGAAGTTCAAAGCGCGGTAGTAAATTTCGAGGTTGGCAACTTTGACAATGATGTCCTTGAAAGAATGGTGCTCCCATGATTCCGCCGCGCGCTCCATCATCGCCAATGCTGCGTTGTCCCACTCATCATAGTGGCAATACAGGAATACCAGCTCTGGCCACAAGTTTGCTTCTTCGCAAGCTCGGATCATCTTGGGAATGTTGATTCGGGTCCAGAAGATTTTAAGGTGCTCCATAACTCTGTCGGGGTGATACTTAGACAGAGCAATGCCGAGTTCTGTGAACATACCCATATGTGCTCTCTCCAAACCAAGGCCAGCTTCCAAAACAGAAATCAGCTCATCAAAATAGCCATTGCGCTCGTACTGGTGAACCAAATCCTGGAGTTCCTCGGCATGAACAATAAGGTTGAGGCCGCAAATCTGAGCAAGACGAAATTCTTTCTTGGAAACGCAAGCCTCGTTGACTTGCTTCCAGACCTTGACGTTGTTTCCTTTTCTAGCACACTCGACAGCTGCCTGGTATTCCTCCAGGTGGACAAGAGTAGTGGCAAGTTTAGCCCAGTTCGAGATGCTGGTAAAGAAGATTTTGGCAGCTTCGTGGAATCCTTCTTCATAAGCCCGATCACCAGAGGCCTCCACATCCGCAACATTGATGCCTCGCAAGAAATCTTCCAACTCACCCAGCTGGTTCAGTCTAGCGTAGCTGAAGGCCAAAGCCGTATCAACAGCTGGCTCCCTTAGAGTTTTCCTAGCCATCTTAAGGAATTCAACGAGATCTTCGTCCTTACCAGCATGGCTAGCAGTTTCAATGACCTCGTTATAATTGGAAGGATCGCCTGCACGGATGTATGACGCGATAGAATCAGAAACTCTAAGACCGTCAAGCTGGGCCTTGGCCACTTTGCTCCAAACCTCAGGGAGTTCAACGCGCTCAGCATATTCCTGTGCACGGTCAATGCTGACAATCGAATCCACAAGCACATTAACAGCAGCCAGGTGGTTGTCGACCTTCTTGTAGATCTCAAAAGCCTCCTCGTAAAGACCAACAGAAACACACATGGTAGCAATTTCGTCTGCATTGAACTCGGTGAGCTGGTGGATGTAGTCCATCAACCGGCCCTTGTCTGCTTTGGCAGCCGTAAGCATCAACAGGTTTTGCAGGCTACCATTGTCGCTGAAGGGAGATGGTTCCAGAATGATCTTCTCCAGAAGTTCAATAAGTTCGCCTGGCAAGTCGGCATCAAGGAATGCCTTGACTGCGATGGAGACCTTGTCAGGTTCGGCACACTCGGGCACAGCGGTAGCAATAACCTGATCGACGAGAGACCGGCGATGGATATTATTGCCATTAAGGACAAAGCTCCAGATCTCCGGATCAGCGCGTTCCAGAAGATATCGAGCTTGCGGACGGTACATGGAATTTTCGTTTGTGATACCGATAAGCTCAAGATCGTTCTGGCCCTTGCGGTAGGCAACGTATGCAAGATTAGGATCGCGCTTTTCGCAGTACTTTCCAACAGTGAGAGTATCGTAGAGGTCGTTTTCCGTCAAGAACTTCTCCGGGTTGTTATTGCTATCGATGTAAATCTTAGCAAGAGCATTGTATACCGCCTGTTGTTGATTGCCGCTGGCCAGAGTGCTTTCAAGGAATGGGAGGAGGATCTTTAGGCGATTTCGGGTCTCCACCTCTGAGACAAGGTCATCAATAGGTATTGAGGCGGCGTCAACAGTAGACAGAAGGTTCTTGATAATGGTCTCGTCGCAGTCGACGTCGAGCAGTCCACCAACCACAGCGGGAGTTCTAGAAGGATTGACCCGTTGCACATAGACCTCGATGGACTTGTACTGCTGGTTTTGGTAGAGATACAGGACAAGGTCGTGGATGAAGTTGAAACGGTCGCAGACGATGATCAAGGGTAGCTGTTCGGTAAGGCGAGCTTCCTTGAGGAAATTTTTAACCTTTTCGGGATTATAGTGGTTGCTTTCCCGGCAGATACGCTCGACTTCGGTCATCTGGTTCATCTTGGTCGCAGCCTCGATGTACTTGAAATGAACATCAGGATCTTCGCTGAGGTTCACGATGCTCCCGAGATAGTAGTAAAGGCCTTCCGCGGTACGGTATTTCTCCAAAAGATTGATTAGATTGGTTGCCCCGAGCAGGTCAGAGAATTTGGTGGCAATTTGAACAACGGCTGACAGATTTTGACGGATGTTGGCCTTAAGCATTTCATCCATGCATTCCAAGGACTGATCGACAGATAGACGACCAAAGTAATTCATCAACCATTCGGGATTAAGCCTGTCCGTGCGCACAATATTTCTCTTGATGACAGCGGCATCGTCCGTGTTCTCCAAAGCACGCTGATACAGTTGAGCATTCTCGCAAAGCTGAGATATTCTAGCTTTGTCATAGTGTGTAAACATGTCGTTACCAAGAATAGCATCTGCGACTTGTGGAGCATTGACAAGGTTCATCTCAAGCAGCCTTGTCTGGAGATTGGCATGCTCCGGTTTGTCTTCTTTAAGCGCATCGAGCAGAAAAGCAGTGGCTTGTTGGACTAGGTTTTGAGAGATGAAAATGTCGACAACACGATCGAGGTCAACAAGCGGACCATTGGGATCGTTGACGAGTTGTGTAGCAAATTCCGCACCACCATCCGGATTGTTTCGCACGATGTGCATTAGAATTTGGCCGTAGTCTGGTTGATATCCAGTCTTCCTAGAGTATGGCAAAATTTTGTCGAATTGACCCGTTTGGGCCAATCCAGCGACAACCTTGTGAGGAATCTGAGCCTTCAAGTAGATAGGGAGAGCAAGATCCACACTTCTTGTGCGGACGAGATCGCCAAGCTCCTCCGAACACTCGAGTTTGCCAGACTTCAGACCTTCCTCAAGTTGGCCCAGTCCGGACTTCATGAGCTCGCGTCTCGCGAATTCCATACTCTCATACCGATTCAAACCCGGTCCGCTGAGAAGAGTTCCGAAATAGAGGCCGATTAGATCATATTGGGGAGAAGACTTCTCCATGAGAAATTTCATGGTTTCTGGGGTTCGGAGGACCCCACGAGGCGAGTTGGCAGCGGCCATTGCGGCGTTTTCAAGTTGGTTCATGTTGACTAGACTATCGAATTGTGCCTTTGCAAGGTTTTCGGCGCCTGGAAGGCCTCCCCTTGCCGCAATTTTCATCAGAAGGGTAGGGTCGACTCTATTTGAGGCAAGGAATCGGATGAAGTTTTGTTCATCAATGCTGACGGCAGATACTAGGCCATTGCGACCCACGGCAATGAATCCACTTGAATTGGCGTCCGGAGTTGTCGTGAAGACATTGCTCTCTGTAAACCTATACTTTGCTAAGAGATGTTCGGTTTCGACGTCGCAAATATAGACGAAACCCGCTTTCGTTATGACATAAACGATCCCGTGTTTGCTGGAAAATTGCACCCCAATGGGGAAATCGCCGTCCCGCTCCTTTTGGTCAATAGCCGGAATGTTCACACTCCTTAATGGCTTAGTACCCGGTCTTGTAGCAAATTCGAAAATGGTCACAATTGTCTCGGGGGTTTGAGTCTCGTTAAAACCTCGATTGGCAAATGCCAGGAAAGGAGATTGTACCGGCATTCCTTCGGCTTGAAAGCTGCCAAAACAAGCAGCATAACCTTCAATATTCCGGGAACCCTTGGCCTTGGCGGAGTATAGCTGCATTGATCCAACAATCCGGTTCCCATCCTTGGCGAGACCTATAAGGATCATAAAAGTACCGGCATCGTTGACCAGATAGTTGGTGAATTGTTGGACCGCCTAAAACAGTAAGTATATGAGTAAGCAAATACTCGCTCTTGGGCATCGCCTTCTGCGGGAAGAAGCAACTCACTCTCATCTTCTCCTCTAGCACAAACATTTGCACAGGCTTATTGTGGAGTGTCCAGTGGAAAACTGCGTGGCCCACCACTAGGGCTAGAGTGTCTTCGTTAACCCATTTGTGAAAGTTAAGGCCACCGATCGTTCGTGTGTCGACCGTCCTGCCGTCCAACAGGTCGACGATTTTTATCTCTGTCCCCTCTATTACGTTCCCTTGGGAATTTATGGACTTTTTTTTTGAGAGAGCGACTTGCGTTTTGCTCGGATTCATGATGGCCTTGTCGAAGTCATGGTCTCTCGTTTGGATGATACTTTTGTCATTAAGGTTCACGACGGTAAGAAGTGGGTTGCCCTGGTTTCCTCGTAGTTCTTTGGTTCTGGGACCCTCCCCTATGGAGACGAAATTGGGGGATTCTAGGGTCTGTCGGAATCATTAGAGATTTGATTGTTCAGTAAAAATCCGAGCTGCAGCTTTCATGCCCCAGTGTTACCAAATAAAGTAGGAGACAATACTTACACAAAAACTGGTCATGAACGTGGTGTCCTAGATGGAGAATATTATCAGCATATTAATCCTCTTTAATGGGACATTGTCATGAGCCAGGCCTGATGACACGATGTAGGTCCAATGAGGCCGAAGATGGGTAGATATAATCTTGCGTAGACAGCGAGAAGGAAATGCGAACGTACTCGATTACCCTCAACATTGGTCAACTAAACGCATTAAAGTTAGCATTGAACCTCCAGGTTGCCGATAATTACGATCTGGATAAGAAGGCAAAACGTTACATTTAGGATCTCCCAATTCTGGAGAGGAGCTGGGGAAGCCATGATGAGCCAACGCCTCGGGGCAACGGCCTAAACAAAACGCCTGTGCAGGTACCGTCACACGAAGGTAGGAAGAGCAAATCGACACCAGAGCGCTGAAGAGTCCAAAGAGAAGAGAAACTAGGAAATACAGAGGAAATCGAGTAGAAGCGGAGAAGGGAATGGACTGCGGAATGGGGAATAAAGGGGAGGTTGTGGTTGCAGTGATGAGGTTCAGGAGGCTGCGGGAAGATGTTGTCGTGTCGCTTCCAGGGTTAACGTTAATCCGGCATCACGTGCCCAGGCGGCTAAAAATGGCAACAAGAAGTTTCTCATTACAACTTCATCTTCAAAAGAGGATGGAGGAATGACCAGCTTCTTGATGCCAGAGATAGGTGTCTCTATGTCTGCCACGGCTCTCACTATTCACTAAATTGAGACATCCACACCTCACACCAAAATTGACTGAAAAGGCAGCGTTTTTCCCTTTGGCTTTTGCTCAAATCTCACTGCGGCTGAGGCAGAGTGAAAGAAACAACTCACAAGTCACTCTCAGCTACCATTCACTTATTGATCGTGCCGTCGTTGGCCCTGGTCGGCGGAAGAAACATACCAATATCCCGTCCCAGTTACACGAAAGCGTACGGATAATATCCAACAACTCCCGCCCCGTCCCACCCTACCCTACCCACGCCGATACAACCGCTATCAACCCCATTCCCCGAAGCGCAAACACGATATCTCCCCATAACTATATAGATCCGGGTTCCTGCATCCGTCCATTGCACACAATACACTGCCGGAGGACGAAAAGCTTGATGGATTGAATCTATCTACGTGGGCCCGCCGTGAATGACAATATATATACCCCATCGAGATCTCTACAAGCCCAAACCTGCATAAACCACTACAATACGGCCTTCTCTGCACGCCGCTATATATATCGAGGAGACTTTCCTATCCAGCTATATATATAGCAGCATTTGCGAAAGCGTTGCGTAGTGTTTATTCCCATGTATCTACAGGCAGATAGGTATCGATGGATGCTATCCGGCGGACATACATGATGAGACAAATATATCTATATCTCCCTACCCTGCGTGATAGTAATAATCATATCATTAGATACATACATAACATACTGAAACACTCCAACAGCAAGAAACTCCGCTCTACCTACCTATTATCATTACTACTCCCCAAAATAGAACATCATTAAGATAGCGAAATAGATATGTGTGCCTACTCCCTCTAAAAACAAACAAGCAAACAAAAAAAACCACAACCAACCGATGACAAAGTACCTAAACGTTGAAAGTATCCTGTCTAACCCACCAATTAAGCAGGTTTAATCTAACCATCACCCGTAGCTGCCGGCATTAAAAAGAGAAAGGCAACTATAATATAAAAGATACGGAATATGATATCCTATACCCCTATTCTTTTCTTTTCCTTTCTTTTCATTTATTACCATAACAATCATCACCTGTCCAGGCCTTTAACCCCCTCCTTTCCCCTTGCCCATGCCCTTACCCTTACCGAAACCTTCTATCTACCCATCCATCTCTCTCCATTTTGTCCTAACATAGAAGCGAAAAGATATTCTTGTCAAAGAAAAAAGGAGCTACTTCCATCAACATCACCATCCAAGCCTTGCTTATCCACCTATTTATTAGTGATGGAACAATCTAATCCCCTGCTCAACAAACACAATGCCCAACTTCTCCGCAGTGTCAAAGACAGGCCCATCATTCTGGCTTCCACTCGGCGCAGCAATGTACTTGACACCCGAACGGGCAGCGCGGAACACATTGTCGATGAAGGGGAACTAGATAAAATTCAAAAAATTAGTAAGATCAAACACACGCAGCGTTATGCCATTAAACAGGGGGACAGAGAGAAACATACGAAAGCATCCGACGAAACGGCCACCTCTCCCAGTTTCTCTAGCCACGCCTCTCTCTCCTCCGCCGTGAATGGCGCGGGAACCTCCTCAAAGACGCGCTCATAATCCGCCTTTTCAACCTCTGATCGGGGAATTTGTCCAGAGCACAGCATGTCAATAGCATTGCTCTTCTCGGGTCGCTTAGTACCCTGCTTCCACCGGATGTTCATGGCGCGCTCGTGGAATCTCATCCACCAGTTATCAGCCTTATCACCGGCAAGGCGTGTGCAGTGGATGCGGCTCTGCTGGCCAGCTCCAAGCCCAATGACTTGGCCATTCAACGCGTAGCAGACGGAGTTGGACTGGGTGTACTTAAGGGCAATGGTAGCGACGGTGAGGTCGCGGAGGGCAGAGTCGGGCAGTGTCTGGAGGTTTTTGGGAGTGACGATAGATTTGAAGGTTTCGTGGGGGAGGATAGAGACATCGTTGCGGTGCTGGGACAGTTGAACGCCATAGACGCTGCGGATTTCTTCGGCCGGAGGGTTGTAGTTTGGATCCATTTGTAGGACGAGGTATTTGCCGCCCTTCTTCTTGGTGAGGAGCGCGAGGGCCTCGGGAGCATAGCCAGGGGCAATGACACCATCAGAAACCTCTCGTGAGATGATCTTCGCGGTGGGAACATCGACAACATCCGACAGAGCAATGACATCACCAAAGCTGGACATGCGGTCAGCGCCTCTAGCACGAGCATACGCCTGGGCGAGTCCAGACTCGTCAATGCCAGCAATATCATCGACCATGTAGACCTTCTTCTCCTTCTCGTTGAGGGGAACACCGATGGCAGCACCAGCGGGGGAAACATGCTTGAAGCTAGCAGCAGCTGGATATCCCAGGGCCTGTTTCAGCTCTTTGACCAGAGGCCAAGCATTCAAAGCATCCAAAAGGTTGATGTATCCTGGAGACCCGCCAAGAACTTTGAAAGGGAGCTTGGCTTGCTTGACGAAAGCAGAAGCTGGTTTCTGATGGGGGTTAGCGCCATAACGAAGAGCCATATACTGTTGCGACTCCGCAGAATATGTCTTCCTGAAGAAGCCAGAGATCGCCTCGTCATAGTCGGCAGTATGCTCGAACGCCTTCAGGGCGTAAAGTTTCCGGTTCTTCTCCGACACATCGCCCTTCTCGAGCTCCGCTAGGAATTCAGGATAATCCGCAGGGTCGCTGAGGATGGTGACGCGAGTATGGTTCTTGGCAGCAGCGCGGAGCAGAGTGACCCCTCCGATATCGATTTCCTCGACAGCCTCGCTGACAGTGACATTGACTTTGGCAACAGTCTCCTTGAACGGGTACAGATTGCAGACGACATAGTCGACCTTGGCGATCTTCTGCGCAGCCAGATCCTGCTCGTCAGACTCGATATTTCGGGCAAGGATACCGCCGTGGACAGCGGGGTGCAGGGTCTTCACACGACCACCCAGCATTTCGGGTGCATGGGTAATAGCGGAGACATCTCTGTTCCACCAAACACAACATCAGCCAAAATGTCCATCTCCAATTGACCAACATATATATCTCTATATATCCCCAACATACTCAACAGGAAATCCCGCCTCCCGAATCAGCCTGGCTGTTCCACCAGAAGCAAGCAGGCGGACATTATGCTGGATAAGGCCCTTGGCCAGGTCGAGTAGGCCAGTCTTGTCGTAGACCGAGAGGATGGCTACATAGAACGTAAACAACCAAACATTGTTAGTCTCATCCAATTGAGTTTAAGGCGGGGTATATAGTATATAGCAGTAGTAGTCTAATCCATACCTGACTTTGGCGACATCTTGTCTCTAAAATATCTTATGGCGGGCCTGTCTGAATGGGTGGCTTCTAGAGATCTTCTAAGCGCCTCTGCAGGGGCAATATCGTCAGCCATTGTATTCCGTGCCTCGTCTTATCCAGCAAATCTGATATAACAAGGAAATAAGAAAAGGAAAAAAGAGGAATCGGTCTCGAAAATACGACCAAACAAACTGCCCGGCCGTCCGTTCGTCTATCGTTTCGTGTCGTCGCCGGACTGATTGACAGGACGTGTTCACCCCACCACAGACACCACACGGCACCACACCAGGGGAGGGGGAACTGGCACGATGGCGGGGGAGCAGCAGAGGGGGCAATGGCAGGAATTGAGCAGGGCCAGCACTCACCAAGGATAATCCAAAGCAATTGCCCAAGAACTCGCGGCGGATGAGGTGGTTCCCAAATGACTTTCCTTCTCAGCAGCCAAAACAGCGAAGGTTCCAAGGATCCCCGATGTCGCTTTCCCGCTCTTTTTTTTTGCCGCGCCCGATATTCTGCCCGCAAACATCCATATGGATGCAAACAGTGCAAATTCACAGCTTAGTCATACGTAGTTATCACATGACCCGCACTTTCTCGCCGAACATCAAAACCAATCGAAATTTCCTTCTCCCTTCTCTTTTCTTTTCTTTCTTTTTTTCTCCATGAACAACGCAAAAAAAAAATTAACATTCTACAAAAAAAGCGTTCCTATCAAGGCCCCTTCGTGTGCCCATGAGGTATGGAAATCGTCTATTAGAATGGAGAATAAGTGGTTAAGTCCATAAGCGGTATTCGTCGGTCTTGGGTGCAGTGCTGTCCGGGATTCCCCCCTCCTGGGAGGAATTTGTAATGGATGGGATTGCAATGATTGACGGGACATTTCTTGTTTCCTCATCTCGTGTCTTGTGCCTGTTGGGATGGTAAAATGATGGCGTTGGCTGCTTTCTGGGTTGGGTACTGCTGGTGCTTTCATCGCGCCACAGTGTGATGCAGAGGAGATATCGTGGTGTGCTATTGATGCCATTATGGTATTATTATTTAAAATGCTTGTAGAATCGGAAACTTCCGTCGCTCGAGTGTTATTATATGATGTTGAAGTATAATGCACCAACCAGCTCGTTCCCCCCGTCTAATCCCGTAATATCATCCGACCCCCGTCACTGTCCCTAAAAAGCAACAAGAAGTATCCCATGCGAAAAACAACATATTAGGTATGATACAGCCATGCTGAATAAGAAACCACCGCAAAACGAAATATAGGCTGTAAGCCCAGGAAAGAAACAAAAGAGTTCAACTCCATCCACATTTATCGTCTTCCCTGTCCCAACGCCAGCCTCCGTCCAATGTTGCCAAAGCATACACAGCTGCAGAACAGCACGCTGGCAATCCACGTGCCCACCGCAATGCTCTCTTGAGAAATAAACATAATCGACGGACCACTGGCATCTGTCGACTGGCCTGCTGTACTAGAAACGTTGGGGGAGGGAGTGGCTGGTGGAGGAACAACATCCGGGTTGATGCCAAGTAGTGCTACCATTCCCACAACGCCGACGGCCGTGGAGAGCATGAAGCCGGGTTTTGAGCGGTCGATTAGGTACCACAGGACGGGGTTGACGAGGGCGAGGGTTAGGGAGACTTGGAGGGTGGATTGCCAGGGGAGTTTTCGCTGCAGGGGCCTGAGTTAGCATTACATTCTAGGAAAGGTGAGTAGAACTTGTAAACGAGTCCAAAGAATATAAACTAGGTCAAAGATGAGAATGAAAAGGGGAAGGAAAACTCACAATAGCAAATGCAATCCCCACAAACGCCCCAATACTCCTAACAACCGGATTCCAATCCGCTGCCAACGAACTTCGAGATCGCGACGGCGACTCTGAGTCCCCATTCCCCTTGCCAACCCCAGTATCCTCAGTCTTCTCGCCCGCAAAATCCTCCCAGACAACATCAAACCAAGGCAACAAGCTGCCCAATGCCACGCCCGCCGCGCCCCAGAACAACATATACTGCCAGGACCCGTGATTGATATTCTCCATCTTAATCGGCGTCAGACGCGGGTTATCATGCAGATGCGTAATGATTGTCCCGTACGCAATCCCAAACACGAACAAGAGCCCGCTCCGCAGGATCAGGGGCAGGTAGAGGCCACGGAACCCATGGCGGCGGGGAAGATGTGCTCGTTCCGCCGCCCGTACATGTTTCGACGTCCGGGTACTTCCATTCACTAGATTCTCCGATGCCCCACGTAGGTTTGGCGTTTGGGCACCTGTGCCCCAAGGCGTGCTGTTGGTCAGGTCATCCCGCGGCGCGCCCTCGAAGGCTGTCGGGGAGTATATGCCTAGCAAGGTGGAGGAGGTGAGGTTGAGGATGGAGTGGGTTCTGCTGGACTCCAGACTGTCCTTTGCTTCGAGGTAGTCTGTGTTTGAGTCTTCGGGGGCCGGGGTGGGCGGCGCTGAGGATTCTGCGGAGGGGGGGGCTAGTTCGAAGTGTTTTCGGGGGCGAGGACGGAGGACGCGTGGTTGGGGATCCATAGTTTTTGTGGTATTTGAGGATGGGTAAGGTGAACTGAGGTAATGCCTGACAGGAAGCCGTCCCTGTCTTTGTTCAGATGGACTCAGGCGTTGTTGGGTTGGAGGATATGTCTCCGGCAACACGTCAACGGATTCTGTTGCACAACGCGGGTAAAAACGACAGGGGCGGCAAAAAACAAGCTTAGTTAAACAGGCTAGCTAGCGGCTAAAAGAAGCTTATGGAGACGAGCCAGGAGAACAGTAGACAGCCGGGTATCACATAGAAAAGGAAGAAGCTGTCACAGACACGACGCGCGCAGAAGAAGAGGTGAGGTTGAGTGTTGACCCGCATCCATGTCATTCCTGGCGTGTTGTGGTTGATATTTTTTCCGTTGGGCGTCACATGCCAAAAATCCACGGGCCACACCTTTCCCCAGACATTGAAATATTTAGTCGAATCACAGCATCAGAAAAACAACCTTGTACAACATAACCACCACTCCATGTCCTGGATGACCACGTAGGGTAGGGAAAGGGTGGGATGAATACTATTATTGCAAGGTAACATTCTACAGAATTCTTCCAGGGTACGGCTGCTAACTACTGGGTAGGCCGTAGTATGTGAAGCTGCCTTATGTCACCCCTATCTCCTTGCTCAGGATGCCCATGAAAAGGGGTAGAGAGAAGATTGCAGCACGACGCAAACTGTATACAAAATTCGATAATGCATGCGTGGACTATATGATCAAACCATGAGAAAACCCAGGTTGAATAAAGTTTCCTTCGATTCAGTGTAATATGTTTGGATAGCTCTGAGTCATGAAACTTAAGGGATGAAAAAGAAATCGGAGCTGGGATCATTCAGTGCTTCTTAACATCCTGAAGAGAGTTTTCTTCTAATAGCTCGTCAACATGGGAAGGATATCAAACGAGCCAGTCCAACTTCCCAACACCACGGGACCAAAACCCAGCCATACCAAGGAAACACATGTACCAGCCATGCCTACATCTCCATCTCCATCTCCATCCCCATCTTCACATACCTACATGGACGAAGAATCCGCCAAATCCATCCTCCGCCGCGCCTTCAGCACAATCCCCACCAACCCACCCCCGCCCCATCACCATCACCATGACACCCATTCCCCCTTCACCTGCATTGGCCGCGGCACCTGCGGCACAGTCTGGTCCCTCCCCACTCCTCCCTCCCCATCCCCCGCCCTCAAGACCTCCCCCCACCTCACCTCCCTCCAAACCGACTTCACCCTCACCAACGCCGTCCACAACGCCTTCATCGCAACCCACCACCTCCTCACCACCACATTCCCCACCCTCACCACCCCACTAGTCCCCAAATGCACGCACTTCTTTCCCCCCTCAGACTACACCTGGTGGACCACCATACACCCTCTCTTCCCCGCACCCGACGCGCCAAATCCCGATACCAGCGCCGCGATGCAGATGCACCGCATCCCCCCACTCCCCGCACAGGTGCGCATGGCGCTGATAAATGCCTACTTCCATCCCGAAGCCAGGAGGGAGGCGTTCGACGATCCGGAGAATGAGGATTGTCTTGTTCGTGTTTATCTGGGGGCTACTACTAGTAGGGTCGGAAGGGGGAAAAACTGGCCTTCCTCGCTGAGGAACTTTGAGATGTATCTTGACATGGCGATGGAGGTGGGGTTGGATGTTGAGTTGATTGCGGAGGAGATGGCGGTTAGTTTGGCGGTTATTCATTGGGAGGCGGGGAATGATGGGATGGATGCTGAGTGGGTGTTTGGTGGGGGTACGGGGAGGGGGTGGTGGTATCCTGCCGGGGTGGTATGTGAGGCTGTTGGTGAGGAGGAGGGTTTGGATGGGCGGGGATATATGTGCCAGCAACAGAAGGTGCCACGAGATGATGACTATCCCCCGACGGCCAACGACCCCAAGCCAAGAACCATGCCGCCAATTTATATCCTAGATTTCGACAAGGCGCGCCGGATCCAGCTGGATGATAGCTGCATTCCGCTGTTACTTGGTGGGGTGACGGCGAATGATCCGTATTTTCCGAATTCGAAGAGTTCATCTGTGGAGTTGTGGGGTTGTTTTCGGGAGGCGTATCGGGTTGCTAGTGAGGTTTTGTTGAGGAGGGGGGGTTTTGGGGGGGATGAGGGGGTGATGGGGTTACCTGGGAGGTTTTTGGAGGCATGGGAGGGGTGGGCGAGGGGGGATGAGGATGGGGAGCTTGGGTTTGAATTTGTGGGGTGGGGGGAGGGGGATGAGGAGGATTGGAGCGATGAAGAGGACGAAGAGGGTGAGGTTGAGGATTCTACGGCTGAGGATGAGTGGTGGAGTGATCAAGGTGATGCTTTAACCGAGTCGTATAAGGCTTCTTAGGGGGTTGGTTATCAATTTCCCTATTCATACATACGCCTGTCTGCCGTTATCCGTGGATAGAACGAAGATAGAACAATAAAACCGAGGAACCCTTTAACGATATACTACACTACCTACCTGGAAACGTCGATTCTGTAAAATTAAACCCTACGGGCAGCAAAAAGGATAACAAAACTCGACCTATGTATGATATAGGAACGCCGCCTGATCAATCAGTATTGTATCATATAACCCAAATCCACCAAATTTCCGCCCATCCATCCGAAGAAAGCAAAATGAAAGGCCCCTAATATGTAGAAATACAGAAAGAAAAATAAAGACCATCTTCCCTGCTCATCAAATCACGCATCAGCCATAACCTGATCTCCGTCGTCATCCTCATGTGCCTCACCCTCCACTCTAGCATCCCCTTCCCCTTCCACGTCCACCCCCACCTCTACATCTGAGCTCCCACTGGCTTCATTCCCAGAGCCCGCCTCATCACCCGAGGATTCGCCCTCAACATCAACATCCCCATCCTCATCCATATCATCAGTGTCCCCATCTTCGCCCTCAGGCGCAACAAAGCTCTCCTGCTGGTGACTACCGCTATCCTGAATGAAGGTAGATTCCCCTTCAATATCGCTATCCCGATATGAGTCAGCAGCGAGATATCGCGCTTCACCAGCAGGGCCCCTGGTTGTGGAGGTCGGGGAACGGGGCCCAGTTTTGGCGCGTGACGAGGACGGCGCAGTTTGGGCTTCCGGCTCTTCATCCTGTTCTCGGTCCTGGCCTTGTGAGTCTGCTGCAGGAGCGTCGGTAGGCGGATGTTCCTCCTCAGCCCCGCTCGTTTCGCCAAGTAGTTCCTTATCGATATCATCAAGCGTATCGTCTTCCTCTACATGACTAACGTCATCGGAAAATGTTGTGTTTAGGCCCGCTCGAGGCGAGCTTGGGACGGGCAAATTGTCAGATGCATCGTGAGCATCCCCTGATTTCACAGTCCCAGCTGCACTACCAGCACTCGACCTCGACCGAGCGCCACCGCGGCCGCGTGGTTTTCTCTCCGGCTCGTCCTCGATGAGCTGGGTTACTCTCGGTTTCCTCTTGGGCGGCCTTCTTTTAGGTTTTGCACGAGCACTGGGAGTGACAACATCAACCTCAGCGTCGTGGGCGCCGTTGACATAAGCCGGCGCAGCGTCGTCTTGCTTGACTGCAGCAGCGGCGTCGGTTTCGGCCTTTTTCGCATCTTCCACCATAGAATCCCAATCCCAGCGTTGGAGGCGTCTAGAAACTCTCTTCACAATTGAAAGATAAAAACCAGCAGCTTCTCCATAGTCCTCTTCTTCGTCAGGATTGGGGCAGATGCCTCCTTTCCCCCAGGAATTTTCGTCCTCAGTATCGTAGTCGTCAGGCAAATTTCGGAGCAGGCGTAAAGACCGAGCGAAGGGCATTTCCTTTTTCCGTCGGTCTCGGATCTCCTTTAGAGCCTCTCCTCGCCGCTGAGCAAGAATATATTCAACCCGCTCTCTCCGGTTTTGTTCCACTGCTAGTTGATGCTGGGTTAGTGGGCGAGGACGACGGGAACTCCCTGGTGCAGGAGCAGCAGGAGACCCGTTACCAAACTGGTTAAGGACAGGGTGAGCTGCTCCGGGAGGGGCGGGGGAAACGGTGTCGGGGGTTTGATCCATTCGGGTTTTCAGGACGATGCGCCGGGGTTGGGAACCGTGTAACGATGATCGGTTTGTTGAAGATTCTCTCTTGGCGCGCTTGTAACGGCGTCCGCCTTGGATGGGTGTTTCCCAACCATCCTCGTCATGTGGAGCACCACGTCTCGAGCCGGGATTCAGGGGGGTGGATGCGGCGGAGGCCTGGCGCCCACCAAAGCTATGTCTGTCTCCTTTGCCTAATGGGAATTAGCAGAGTAAGAATAAAGAAATCGTGCCCATAATCACATACCAGACAGCATGGAAATATCCCCCGAACCTTGCTCGTCCTCGCTATTGTATCCCAATGACCCCACTAGATCGAATTAGTTAGACATTCAAGATAGCCCGAGGTTCCAGGCCAAGGCTTACCTTTCTTGGGTCGTTTGACGAAGCGGATATTGGTCTCGTCATCCTCCAGAATTCCTGTCGTACGAAATAAAAATCAGCCACATTCCCACTTAAAGACTCCAGGAAAAAAGGTCACGAAGTTTGGCAGAAGAGCACGTGGCCCATAACCTACGTTTCCGCTCCCGCTGTTTCTCCTCGCCATATTTAATCTCCTCCGCGGTGTCCACATTCTCCGCATCAGCTTCAGTCTCTGTCAATGG
Source organism: Emmonsiellopsis sp. PD_5 (assembly GCA_032988985.1). NCBI lineage: Eukaryota > Fungi > Ascomycota > Eurotiomycetes > Onygenales > Ajellomycetaceae > Emmonsiellopsis > Emmonsiellopsis sp. PD_5. The sequence continues at coordinate 64,042 of JANTQI010000145.1, forward strand.
TTCGAAGATGGGGACCTTGAGAGGTAGGCCCTCCGTGCCTTCACCGACCAAACCAGCGCCAAAGGGGTTATTGAGAGCTGCATCTACAGAGAAGTCGCTCTCCAAATAGTACCACATGAGCCAAAGAAACGCCTGTGCTCGACTCCTGCTGCTGAGCGAAGAGCGCATAACGAGATCGAAGAAGTCGCGGGGCGCAAAGAAATGGAGTTCGGATATCCGGGGCGCATATTGGGCGAGGACGAAAATGAGGTTGACAGGATTTGTGCGCGGGACGGGGAGCTCCTTTATTTTTTCGACGGTGTTTGGCTGGTCAGTGTCCTCTGAAGCACCCTTGAGTATAGACTTCAATCGGGGGGCATCTTGGAGCTGTTTGTATGCATTCGGGTCTTGATGAGCTTGGAGAGAGGGGATGGAGTGGTAGGTTCGTAGCTGAGCACGCATCTCAGGGAAGACTATCGCGCAACATTTAAGTGTTAGTCCAGATCCATGTCTTCGAAATAAAGCAAGGGGAGTGTTGTAACAAAATGCGAAGAAGCACCTACAGTTCAGCGTAGTATTCATCCGCCCAAAATTGACAAGAAGACACACCATCGCCATGCTAATGGCAGCGGCTTTGTCATTCTGCAGCTTGTCCTTGAGGATCTTGCTCGTCTTACTGCTCCGCGCCATGGCATCGATGTAAATGTCCGCAAAATCCAACCCCTTCTTCCCATCCGACAATCGCGTAAATACGGGCTGCTTATTCTCGAAGACGAGTTTCAGAAACTCGTACTGGATATCCTTCCGCCACAGGGGAATGCCGTCGTCCTTCTTAAGGTGTCTGATCTTGTTGCCCGAGTAGACGGAGCCGATAGTGCCATTCGCCTGCCGCCGTGTACCAACTGTCGCACTGACAGTCATGTTGTGAGATGTGTTGTCAGCGGAGGAGCGTCGCGTCTGCGAATCTCCCTGGGCTGCTGGGGGCTCAGCTTCCTCAGCATCTGGTGGCGGCGGAGACTTTGGCGGCCAGTCCTTGAAGGTGCCGGACTCAGTCCAGAAGCCTTGTATAGGATGGGCCGGGTCATCGAGGTAGTGGCGCTGGCGGCCGCCCTCTGTACCGGGTTCGGGCTCCAGGAGGCGTTGGACGCTGGCTCGCGGGAGAGGATAGCGGTTGGCAGGTAGGGGGTAATCTTTGCGGGAACCGGCGTAGTAGCCGCCATTGGGAGCAACGAGGTGGTCAGCCTTCTCGGGCTCAAAGGAGCCACGGGCTTCTTGTTCTGCGGGAATTGGGGTCATGCTGGAACCCTCGACGGCGGCAGCGGACGAGACGGATGGCGCGGGCGGATTGGAGGTCGAGGGCGCCGGGTCGTCGTGTCGAGGGGAGACGTCGCGAGACGCGGAAATCACGCTGCTCGCCATGGTGAGAGTCTAGCAGAGCAGCCGGGGGAGCATTGTCTAGGAAGAGGAGAGTGTGAGATGAGTGGACGGTGGACTGGACGGCAGCAGAAAAGTGAGGAGAGAGAGAGTGAGGTTGGAATGGAAAATGGCGAGGTTGAGAGTCAGCCAGCTTTGGGTCTGGTTGGCCGAAGCTTGTCGTCGCGCCCAATCGGGAAATGCTGCACCACGTATTTATTTCAATAACTATCCTATTCACGGGGGTGTATTTGTCTATTTAAACAATAACCCCCTCCGCCATGCATGGAATGGACTGCTCTCTTGCTCAGTCCCACGATGCCATCGCCCTCGACAACGGGAATCTCCAGATTTCCTTCCATCGCACCATCCGAGTCCCTGATATAGACACGCCCTTCCATCTGCCTCCGCACCTGGGCAGATTCCCCCTCTACACCGTCAAGCAGTTTGACCAGCGTCTGCCAGAGCACATCGTGTCGAACGGGGGCTTCTTCTTTCTCATACACGGTGCGGGGAGGTTTCTAGTTTCTCTCTGATATCCTCTGCTGCTTTGTGCATGCATGCTGTCTGTGCTCATTCTAAACCACAACTCCAGACAAAGAGGCGCTATGGATACGTTTCACCACTGACAGGCAATTCGCCGTCAGAATCTCCGCTGGGGGCGTCAATGTTGTATCGGGGTTGGCTGCAAATAACAGGCCCTCAGCACTCTGTCGCGAGAAGCAAGACTACATCATTACCCCCGACCAGCTCTGGATAGACGGGTTTGCAACCGCACCAAATACAGCCCGCCAATTCGTTGCTGTTGCCAGCGAGAATGGATATAGTGTTGATGCGCAGCTCACCAGTGAGGAGGTCGTTGGTGGATTCCAGTTCCAAGTCATCAAAACAATGGCATCGGTTTTGGTGACCTATTCTGTGTCGGGATGCTCAAAGACAATGACGGTTGACCACCAGGATGGTGTTCCGCAGTTTTTGGAACAGTTTATTAAGGAATTCGGCTTGACAGATGATGGCTCCAGCCTGAGATTACGCGGAATACCGTACAATATATCCTCGTTGAGAGCTGGGGGAATTTTTCCAGTAAGCCGGCTCTGTCACAATTGTCTAATAGAGATGATCTATGGGTGCTAACATTGCTCTAGGGACGTAATAACAGTATAACCGTTGAGCCACTGATAAAAGACGCACAGGGACCAAAATTAATCACCCTTTATACCAAGTCCCTGACCGGCAAGCAGTATACGGTCGAGGTAGATCGCAACGCATCAATCCAAGATCTTAGATCAGTAGTCAGTGAGAGCACAGGTTGGCCAGTAAAGGATATAAGACTCTGCCACCCACCACAGGGCAGTCTCGAAGACCGTAAGTCGAGAAATCGTTTAACTAACAGTGCCACCCCCCCCCCCTTGCGACATTACTGATAACTAGAGGAAAGAATGCTCAATCGCCAACTACGACATTGACGACGTATGTAGAATAACCCCCCTAATCCTACTAACTCAATCAATTAACAGAACCAATCCCCCAGAAAACAACAATCTACCAAATCCTCCAAATGCGCGGCCGAGGCGGCGGAAACGCCCTTAACCCTCCCCCTCCCCCTTCCCATCCCCCCCCACCGCCCAACAACCAACCTCCCCCCCTCTCCCTCTCCCTTACCCCCTCCCCAGGCGGAAAAATCACCCAACCAATCGCAAAGGCCTACTACATCCCCACCACCCAGGCCCCCACCACCACCACCTCATTCTCCGTCCACATGCTCAACGCCTCCACCCCCGCCGTCATCGAGGACATGCTATCCGTAGGCATCCGCGCCATCCCACGCGCGATCGACGCGACGACGTATCTCGAGCAAGGCGGCGCGTTGTTTGACGTTTACTGTGGGTATGAGGGGGTGAAGGCGGATGGTGGCGAGGTGGAAGTGGGAATGGAAGCGGGGTCGAGGGATGATGATGGTAGGTATCCGTCCTGCTGGAGAGAGTATAAGGTTCTTTGGCTAGATCGGAAGCCGGAGAGGGGGGGAAGGGGGTTTGTGGTGGGTTTGGGTCGGGGGAGGTTGGTTGAGGTGCGGGAGGGGGATGAGAGGGATCCGGAGAGGGTGGGGGGTGGGGAGGAGTATGTGATGAGGTGAGGAGAGGAGTGGGGGTGCGCGGGACGGGTGTCGGTGTATGTTTGGGATGTGTAGGGGGTACATGTAGGGATGGAGAAAGGATAAGTAGATATTATCATCCCCAGATAGGTATATAGTTTATCAACAGATCATGTTCTCTAAAAACCCTTATCCGCTATGGGTGGTGCTTGGTTGCAGGTCAAATCAGGTGGGGAGTTGGTTGTCCGATGGATGTAGATTTTACTGGTTATAAATGCGCAGCGTACTACGGTATCTAGACATATCTACTAACCATCGACCCCCCATGTAATAGATAAATAGCAGATATGGAAAGGAAAGAAAAAAACAACTTATTCAGTCGCCAGATCTTCTATCCTATCACTTGATATAGAAAACTCCGTGTATTACTATCATTCTGTCTCTTTACTTACGTCGCCTCATCAAAGGCAACCAAGGGGGAAAAACACCACGTCGAAATAAATACCAACCAACCCAGCCATCATATATATATTCCAATTTACCTTGTTAGCATAGTTAGTTATATAACAACAATGAATTAATTCATCAAGACCAATGAAACATCTTTTTATTCCTGCCAATGCCAACGCCAATATATAACTAACATAACATAACATATATATGTAGAGTGAGTTGGCGTTGGTTCTTTTCTCCCTTGTATGTATGTAGTCCGAAACAAAACCAGCCATAAAGAAGAGATAAAAGAGGAACGGAGAGATAGGAGTAAGAGGGAATGAAAATAAATGAATGAACGAATAGGTAAAAAAGGTAGTTGTTTGATATTAGAAAGGTAGACAGTGAGTGGATGTGCTTTTTCTTCCCCTTCTCCTTTCTTTTTTTTGCCTTTTTTTTGCCTTTTTTTT
>JANTQI010000146.1:0-68271 GCA_032988985.1 Emmonsiellopsis sp. PD_5
CAGAGTTTTCACAGCAACTTTGAGCTGCAATAACTCAACCAATTCAGCTTGGAAATGGTTGATGTTTTTTTGTAGATGGAGGATAAGTGTTGATCAATAATCCAGCCAATTTTGGTGGTGTTTGGACCAGCAGTTGTGGTGCTGTGGTGAAAAATAGGGATGGCTTCCCTATTTTTCAAAAAACCAGGTTTTTCACACACCACACCCTCATTTCTGGTCCAAATCACACCAAATTTGAATGGCAAGTTGATCTTGAGAAGGGCTTTCAAACAAGGGTATTTTCATCGCAAAACTTAAATGGGGAGGGCAGGGTCAAAGGGCAAAGGCTCATTATTAATCTATGAAAGTGGGTTTTCTGTGTGTGTTAATATTAAATTAAGCTTAATTTAGCAAGTGATCTGCTCCTTCAATGATGTGTCATTAAGTTGTAAAATAAACTCTGGTTGATTAAAACTTCACCACCTTTTTTTACAACTATAAGAATGATATATCAAGGAGCCATTCTGCATTACAACAGATGAGGCCAAGCTGTATTTTTAATACTTTTTACTAGATGCATGTTTAAGAAAGTAAATTTCATATTCTGCATTTTAAGTGAATTAAGTAAATTAATGAAAAAATCCTTAAAATCTTAATTATGAAGCTGCAGAGGGAGGGCTCCCAGAGGGGTTATTAATTATTAATTTAGTAGAAGATGGTATTTTCTGATATATTATGGCCTAATCTGATATAGTGCACCAAGAAAGGTAGATTTTCTGGAAGTGGTATAAACACTAGAAAGCTTCTTACTTTTACTAATTAAATTTAATTTAACAACCACATATTCTTCTGAGAAAAGATGAAGCTTAGAGATGCTCCTATTTTCTTTTAGCTTGCACTGTTTTGGCTTGCACCCATTTTTAGCTCGCACCCCTTTTTGGCTTGCACCCTTTTTTGGCTTGCATCCCTTTTTAGCTTGCACCCCTTTTTAACTGGAATATATTTATGATAATACCTCAGATACCATTCTTTTATTTTCCTTTTTATAGATAACACTTTCTAAAAAATCTAGCACTGATATATAAGTGAAGATTATCTTATTCTTGTTTTTTTGAATCAAATTATTAATCAAATTATTAATCATATTTTTTTTAATTTTTCTTCTTCTCCCTTTAGTGCTTGGAAATCAGCAACATCAAGTACAATGTGCTCTAGAAAGGCAAAAAATTACCAGTAATTATATTAAAGATGTAATAGAGCATTTCTGTAACTTTATAAATGAGAGTTCTCTTCCAGAAGTTTATATCTCATACTTTAACATAGAATTAGATGCTTTAAAGCTGGAGAATATGGTTCATCTTAGCCAATAGAGAGGTAAAAAGGATTGTTTAGAAAGATGTATAGTTATATTTTCTGAGATAGTTAATGCCTACTGTCATGGTATAAACTACCTTTAGGTGGGAACTGGAATCATTTATGAGACATGTGGCAACTATGTTCTGAACATTCTAAGAGAAATTATAAGTACAGATCCTATATCATCTCCAACTGCAGGAACTGAAATTATTTATAACATATACAGTAGCTACATTATGAACACTTCAGAAGGAATTACAAGTATGAATACTATACCATTTTTAACTGTAGAAACTGAAATCATTCAGGAAACATACAGTAATTACACTCTAAACATTAATGATAAAACTACTAGTATAAATTCTGCATTATCAGCATCTGGAGCTCTATCTATGGACATTTTTATTCCAACTATTCAAATTTATGATGTATAAATAGGTCACTAACATACACCTACAGATATAATTAATCACATTCTTAAAAATAACTTTTACTCTGACATTATATAATGGAAACATGAGTTTTCTGCAACATATTATAAAGATACACCAGAGAATGTCACTATAGGAGTTAAATTGATTAATAATAACCTTACTTTCCAGCTAAGTCTTAATGACTGCCTAAGGTTCCTATATGATGTGGTTTTAGATGGCTGCACCAGAAATGATCTCAGAGAATCCAAAAGATTTAAAGGGTAAAGAATGGGTGCAAGCAGATGCCATGATATATTATATTAATTTTAACTTGTCAGTAAAACTTTCCAAGAAACCATATAAGTTCTACAGTGTCATGGATCCCAATGACTTTCATAAATTTATTATATAAGGTAATGGCTGGGCTAGTTCTGACTTCCATATTTTCAACTTGGGCAGAATGTTAAGCAATAAACCTGAGGAATGTACATTATCTAAAAAATCAACCTTTTCCTGTGCTATTATGGAGTATGGAGATCACTATTACTATTCTATATGAGGCACTAGCTAGGTAAATTCAGACTGGGGGAAAAAGATGGAAGAAACAATGAAGAATTATAAATTACTTGCTGATAAATTTCATTTCACCTATGACCTTGAATGTAATGAAGGGGGCTAATGTGAGAGGCTGTTTATTTAGAAGTGAAGTATCAGAATAATGACCTATACTGCCACTCTTATGACCTTTTTAATAGCACATTTATTTTTTAATTTCCTCCACCCATTTTTATGTGTCAATTTCTACGTCTCAGCATGTAGCTTTAACATGGAGGACTATTTTTTATTTAAATTATCATGTATAAAAATATAGGCTATAGGTCCTAAAATTTATATTACTCTAAAATACTTTTAAACTGTCTTTCTGAAAGTTAATACCATGGGGATATTCCCTTCATTTCATTCAGACCTTACATAATTGCAACAGTTAATGAACAGATAGCTTATTAAAAGCACCATTTAGACAGTTATATACCCATGCTATGAACTTAATTAAGTCATCCAGTTTCATTGGAACCAAGTCCAAGTTATCTTTCATATTTTAATTGCTCATACACCAGGTAAATAGAAGGAATAATGAATTTTAGAAAGTACAAGCCAATTTTAATTTTAGGAACTGGCAGCCCACCATCCACCAGCATTCAAAAAATCAGCTTGCATCTATATATATTAAGTAGATTATACCATCTAAAATAAATACTCTGTGTAACCTTCCTGTTCAGACAAGCAGATCATACTGATGCTTAAATGTTTTCAGCAAACATACTATATGCCTATTACAAGTGAAATTAGGGCTTAGCAGATAAGACTTTTCAACCTCATAACATACAAGATAGAGGAGACTTCAGAAGAGGGGTCAGTTTAACCTTATTCTTTGGAGTATTCCATTATCATTAAAAGTAATACTAATAGGTGCTTAGGTCTACAAATAGGCACAGAAGAAAACACCTTTTTATGGCTAAGTATGAGGGAAGAGGAAAACTTTCATTAGCTGTTGACAGAGAACCTTTGAGAGTAATAGTAAAATTAATGAAAATAAATACTATTAAAGAGAAGGATTTAAAAGAAAGGATACCTCTATCCCTGGCAGCTAAGAGAGGTCATATTGATGTTATGGAATTACTACTTAACTGTGGTGCTAAGCTTAATCACATTAATAACAATGGAAGATCACTATTAAGCTGGGCAGCAGAGAGTGGCTGGCTTGCCATAGTGAAACTGTTGGTTGCCAATAGGGGAGCTAATGTGAAATTAAAGGATCTGAAGGGGGCTACATCACTTAGCTAGACATATTGAGCTAAACAGGAAGCAGACATTAATATTGTTAAAAAAATTCTTTAAGATTATAGTGCAAGTAGGGCCAGAGAGATCTAATTTCCCTGGATGTAACTTTCCATGAAAAATTATATAAGGACCACAAGGAAAACACGGACATAGTTAAGAGAGCATTAGGATGTAGAATCAATCAATCTTTATATTCTTCAGTTAAAAATAGCTAATACCTCATAGAAATGAGGCTCCCAATACCATCTAAATCATTCTATATTGCAATTAGGCCTAATTACCTCAAGTGATTTCCCTGAAAAGGATTTGAGTTGCAACTTCTAGGGAGATATATAATTAGGCAATCTTTTAATGTTATCTACAATGCTTGGTCATTTTAAATTCTACAGTTTCAAAAACCTTCATAGCTTATTCATACATGGTTTGTCTTCAGTAGTATAAGAACCCATATCATTTATACTGAAGCTTATGTTACCAGAACTGCTTGGCATTATGACTTTTAAGGAGGTCCTTCATAAGTTCAGTTTTAAATTACTTCTCAACCTCCATTACTTCTTTAAATGGCCTTAATCCCTTTCTAACAGCAAGATTAATGTTTGCACCATACTTAATAAGCTTTTTAACTGTATTTAGAGAGCCAGTCACTGTGGCCCAGCTTAATGGGGTTCATTCAAACAAATTAACCATATTAACATTGGCATCATACCTGATGAGCCATTTCACCATGTCAGGGTGAGAATTTTTTACTGCCCATAAAAGTGGTGTCTGTCTCACATTATTCTTCTCATCTACCTTAGCACTGTGCATGAGTAGTTTCATAAGATTTATAAGATGTATACTATTAATAATTAAGGCTAGTGCAGATCTTCTCCTGGTGCATGTACTTATTCATTTAACTTTCTATAATATTAACTCATCTCAGTATCAGTTCAAGTTTAAAGGTGAGCAGAGCATATATATTGTAGAATGATTTATTTAAGTCCATAGTAGAACTACAATTATAATGATCAGTCAAAATGAGAGTCTTATACAGAATGACTCCTAGTTGTAAAAGTGCATATAATTGTCAGTGCAGTTTAATGTGCTAATTTAGCGCGCTCAAGTGATCAGCCACTAAATCAGCTTGGAAGATCAGCTTACACCTAGAAATTAACTGGCACTAAAATTGGCTGGCATAAAAATCAGCTGGCACTAAAATTGGCTGGCATTAAAATCAGCTGGTATTAAAATCAGCTGGAAAACAGCTGCTGTTCTCTATAAAATTGGCTCAGCTGATATTTAACCCATTACTACAAAATCCAGGAAAACATTATCTACTTACCTGCTTTTCTTTTTTTCTTTCACCAGAATCTTCCTTTCTTACATAGCTGCCTATATTATGCTGGAGAGTTCTAATGCAAGGAGAATCTCACATGGTAATATAAGAGACATGAGTAATGACATGTATGTTCAGATGTTATTAGACTTAGATAGTATCCCATGAAACCATAATTTCTGCACCAGACTATTTAACTGTGTGCTCCTCACAGGTTATTTAATTATTCTCAGAATGTTTACATCACTTCAGAAATTCAATGCCAGAGAAGGCTATTTTAGCAGGTAAGATATAAAAAGAGTAATGTTGAATATCATTTAGAATCCTCCTCTGCTTCTTATGGCAACCATTCTGTTTTACATTGGGGCTATGGGGATGTTTTGGCTTGGAAGACCCTAGAGAAGAAATTATATTTCACTTATTAATTATCTTTTTCTATGGGTATGGAAATGTATATTTTATTCTGAATGATACTAACTAAAATAAGTTCAGAATTTCAGAACTTCATTGCTAAATTACTTACTTCACTGATTAATATCTATACTGCTTGAAATGATAACTGGTCAGTAATAGCAATTACCACTGTTATTATTACTGGGCTGTCAACTGCAGTAACTGCTAGTCTCTTTTTCCACTATAACTTTTAAAAATTAAGACTAGTTAAGTGGGCATATGAGTGTCGTGCAGGAACAGAGCTAAAGAAGGGGGATAATAAATGATACTAGTGGTAAATCCTTCTTATATAGAAAGATCTACTGGAGTCCTCTTTTATTCCCAGATTTATTCTACATAGCTTAAAAGGCATGGGATCCCAATTTATGTAGTTGAATGTCATTGAAAGCTAGTTACCACTAATTGTTACTCTTAAAGTTATCCTGTGCATCAGTCTTTTTGGCAGCCTTAATGATATAATCAGTATCCTTTTACTTAGTACTGTATGTTATAGCAGCCCATTCCCACCTACCATTACCATTTTTATATGTAAATTTAAATTAGTAAGCAGAGCATCCAACCATCTCATGTAAGAACATAATAAGAATGGGTGAGTTACAGTCACTCTCTAACTTTAATGATCTATTAGTCTTACAGTTCATTAGATTATTTAGACCAGTAACTATTCTATATAGAAATGAAATTTAGAAAGAATAGAAGCTTTAAATTTATTTCTAAGCATATCTAGATGAGAATGGTAAGACTATAAGCTGAAGTCTCATATTGTACATTAATGTGCTTTCTAAATGAAAATTAGCTCACATTAACTTGTGATCTTTTCCTGTTGGCACTTCATAGATGTCCCTTAAAGGTAAAAGAATGGGGGGGAAAAAGAAGGAATATATATATATATATATATAGACCCAAATGCTGTTCTCACCACAGAGCCAATATTAAAAATTAAAAAAAAATAAAATATCAAGCTACTGTACATCATGTGGCAAAGAGAGCATGCTGGTTAACATGATATCATCATTAATAATCATGAGGAGTTTAGCATATAGGATCATAGTCACTTTTTATGGCTGATGAAGAAGCTAAAAGACCCAGAGAAACAGCATCTAATGCTGTATTTCTTTATCAGCCAAACCACTAAAGATGAAGCACTTAAAGTGCTCTTCATTAATAATAACATAAAGCAGATCAGATCTAATATAACTGTCAACCTTTACAGTAACATTAGTAAGAAGGCATCAGAGGTACTAATTCTTCTTACTAATGACAATCTGATTACAGATGTTTACTTACAGTATGTCTCATCTGATAAGCAGGGTTAAATATATCCCATCTTATAATTAATATTTACAGAAAATTAAATTCTTTTCCTATTTTACACCTAGTTTCTTTTTCTCTTCTGTGACATTATTTATATATTTACTAGAGTGCAGACAAGTCTGAGTTGAGTCACATATAGGGGTAGCCAAGGCAAGTTACTTGGAATATATATATATACTGAGGCAAGTTACTTGGGTATATACACATACCCAAGGCAAGTCTGAGTATATATATATATATAGTCAAAATGAGTTGAATGAAGTAAAATTTCAAGTATTATCCAGATAATTTGAATTATATGGCTTGAAATGGGGTTAATGTAATATAAAGATAGTAAAAAACCTTTTAAAAAGTATTAAAACTTATATACTATTGAAATATAAGTAGTTTTATACCTATTTACTATGGAATTACCACTATAAAAGCCTCAAAAAGCCTTCAATCTATACATTTTCATAGCTTTGAAATTACTTGAATAATACTTGAAATATCTGAGTTTTAATAGGCTTCAAACAAGGAATATCCAGGTTATAAGTAGGCCTATCCAGGCTGAGTCAAGGTGAGTAATTTCCAAGTCCAAGTCAAGTATTACTCAAGTATTACTTGTACTCATCTGCACTCTAATATTTACAGATGATTTTCCATAGCTAAATTACATTACAAATTTTCTCATTCTTACTGCAGAGGTAAACTCTGTCTTCTGACTTCCCATTCAGATACATCTAGTGATGCTTGTCATTCTCAGTTCCAGCATCCCTTAGATTAATAAGTTTACTTAGAATATATCTGCCCATTACAGCCACATTTTGGATGCATTCTCTGATGTAAGGATAGTTTCTCTGGACAAAATCTGTAAAACAGAACATGCAACCACATCAATTTGATATCAGTGATTGAAAAGCACCATTTAATACCAGTCAGACTATATGATAAGTATGTGCTCTGCCCATCAAGCCAGCTTTACAGCTCTTCATCTTAACATTCTGTTTTAAGAGGCTGTTAAGTATACTGCAGCTACAGTCACTGATTCATTTAATCACATTAGAGTAATGCACATAGGGAATAAGCCTTCACTGGACCTCAGTGGCTACCTGGCCACCTATTTTCAACTTGGATCTCAAGTGGGGATCCACATTGAGGATCTGACAGCATCTATCACTTTAGTGATGATTGTTAATAATTATCCTCTCTAAGTACATCATAAGTGTCTCTTATCTTCCATCTGTCATCTAACTAATGGTACAGTATCAGGCCCCAATCTGATGTTTAAGTGCCTATATCATGTGCCCTTAATCCAGGCACTTTAACCACTTCTAGGGAGGTTGAAGGTAGCCTCTCTGAACCCCAAGAGAGTCTGTGAGCTAACTTAGGTCAAGATGAACAGTCTATTCTCATCTCTGAAGAGGGAAGAGTGTTTATTAATTAAGCTGCATAAGGAGTAAGTTATATTACAGAGTGAATTTCTGTGTCAAGTAAAGTCAAACCAGATATATCTCTGGTATTAAAGCCAGATGCTACAGTATTGTCCCAGCTATGGCCATAGCCCTTGTAATACATGTATATAAAGGTTCAGACAGCCAACATCAGATATTAAGTATCATTTCATACTGTGACAATGCATTTTCTGTCTGTTATGAGTCTCTCTCATTATGGATCTCATGCCACCTACTAAATACATGAGCATTATAGCCATTAATGATAGTGGAATTCATGGTGTCATTCCTCTGGAATTTCTCCTAATGCTGTAGGAGAAGCTGGGGGTATTTTCCATAACTGATCTTTATAATCTCATAATGAGGATCAGTTTCAGTGGAGACTTCCTTTTTACCCATCTTATTTTTCCAAGCTGCTGACTGAGTACAGGAGGAATCATTAGACTATCTTTAGTAATTCTGCTCTGAAATGTATGTTCCTGCTCTAAGACATTTAACCATCTTATTTAAAGAGTCTTTCAAAAAATGCAGCAGATCTTGCTGACTTGCTTCTACTACTCAGTAATGGGAAGGTTCCTTAAGTGGTTTATACACTATTTAATTTTGGGAAGGCTACTTAAGTGGCTAATCTGGTGGCTATGTAATGGGCTCTACAACACTGTTATTCTTAAGTCAGTGTTAAGGGAAAATCTGGGTGAATTCCATTACATATTTAATATGGCTGGCCCTAATAGCACTGGAGCACTGATATCCCAGATAAAGGTTAGAGTGATAGTAAGAAATATTTTACAGAAGACTTTAACTTTCATGTTTGAAAATTTCAATGGCATGGAAATTCATGATGGACATTATAATAAGGCAGCCTCTCAATTCCTCAGGCTCTTCTGATGATTAAATAGGTTATGAGCTGGTCAGACTCAAGCACAACAGTGATCCATTCCTGTGGCAAGTATAAATTATGTATTCTAACTATATACTTTACTTCAGCTGATGAGTGAACAGTGTCTAGGCAACCTCCATGGCTTCATCATATGGTGGTCTCTGGAAAACCCTTCCTTTCCACTTTCCCTTATTAGCTAATGATAGTTCTTTAGTGTATTCCCTTCTTACACTAATGTGATAGAAACCTTTCAGGACAGCAGGCTTAAAGAGAATAATCCAGCATTAATTACCTAATAGATGAGCCATCATATTTAACCTTTAAAGAAGGCACCAGCCCTTCTGGTCTTAATAGGGACAGGGTTCAAAAAAAATAGCATAAAGGGTCAGGTTGCACCATACTTCCAGAATGTGTTTAAGAATGGCTTCACCCATTATACTCTTAATGCCTGGCTCTCTTTACTGGATGGAGAGAAAAAATGGTGGGAGCTGATGAACCAGCTAAATGATAATGTAAAAGAAGACCACATTCAACTGAATGTCCCATTGAGAGAAATGGCTGTAATCATTAACAATGTGAATGACATTAATAACTATCATAATCTTATCATTCTTCAGCTGAGAATTACTCAGATGACAGCAGAGGTAATGTTTACTCTTTTCATTTTAACCTTCTATCTCAAGCTGGACACTGTTCCAGAAAGTAATGAAGGGCTCTTACACTACTGGGAAATCATTTACTATAAATTATCAGTTAGATTCATCTTATTACTTCTTAGCCTGCTCCACAGGTTGCAGTGAATGTACTTTATCATGAATAGTAAATTTCTTGGTTATTTTCTTAATGAGAAGAATACCTGTTAGAACTGTAGTTACTATGTCAAGTACATTTCATTTAAAGTGTGGCATCTAGACAAGGAAGTTATAATATATATGGAGCTAGATCAGTGGTAACACCAAAAGATCAGTGAGTTTTCTGACATTATCCACTCATTTATTAAGGGGCAGAACCTTTTATCACTCTTTAGCAATTCATACCATGATTTTCCTGGCATCCAGCTGTGTACCACATGTGATAATCATAAATGGAAACTCAGCCAATTTAAGGACTTAAGACCACAGAAGATACTGTAACATTTAATATAAATAAGATTAATACTAAAAATAACTAATATAGCTTTAAGGCCCCACAAGTAACTATTTATAAATCTAGCCCCCACATACCAGAATCATTAAGTTTCAACTCACACTAAAGTATGCTAAAAATGGATTTAAATTTAACTTTCAGAGGAAGTAAAAGGTAAATTACACCTGTATAGAAGGGTCTGAGAGTTAAACTGAAAGATTAACTAGTATCTTCTGAAATTAATTCTGAAAGTTAATTAAAGTTGGTGGTCAGTAATTAATTAAGTTAGAAGAATAAAATAAGCTTGTTAGCATTTAGCTCTATAAATACCTCTGCATCTTCATCCTGAAATTTTTCTTTAAATCATTTTGCTCAGTACATTTCATTTTATCCTGCATTAATGTTTCTCCCCTGTAAACATCTTCATAGCTTGTGCTACATCTTTACCATTCTGCCTTTTCAAATCCACCACCTTGTCCTCTTAACCCTTTCCCCCATGGGTGGCCCAGATCCTCACCAAAAAGCATGTAAAATATTTAAGAAATAAAAAGACACTGTATAACATAAGTACTTTAAGCTGGCAAAGTTTTTCAGTGCAGACATGTATCTTCTCATTGACCATGAAGAATGGAGACATTTCAAGTTTAACTTAGAGACCAAACTATCATATCTGGTATGTTTTGTTTGTCTTATCTGTTTCTACTGTGCTCTATTAATGACATGCATTCAGAAAATCAATACTTCACAGAGTGAAAGGGCATGAAAGACTTTATGCAATCTTCCTAGTAAAGAAAAAGAATGGAAAAGCTCATGAGAGAGTATCTAATGAAAAGAATGAAATTGAAATGAAAGTTAGTCATTTCCAAGGCTCCACAGCTTGTATAGCTGTAGAATATAGCTATTGGATGAGACCAGGCTGGATCTGCAAGCCATTTTCCCCTTTGCTTTTTTACTCATTAGGATTTCCCAGCTTTTCCAATGTGAATGAATGGGTCCATAACACCATTCTGCACCTTAATTCTAGCTTGTAAATATAACCTTACTTTTCTTTTCTTTTTCTTTTTTTTTCCTCTTTGTAACACTATTTTAATGTGCTTCAAATTCAGCTTGCAGAATATATATTTTAATATAATTCTCAGTGAGATACATACTTGACTTCTGTTCCCATTAAGATCACTACTGGACTTTAAACTCTATTATTTCCTTTAATTATATAACTTATAATAAATATTTTAAGTATTTACTTGACTATTATTGGGGGGCTTGCTGTGATCCCAGTAATCTATTATATTACTATTAATCTTTTCCAACTTCTGTATAGATATTTGTTCTCTTCCCTTGTTATAATGACTTGGTTTTAACTCTGTCATCTTATTCCCCAAGTACACATTTTACCTAGATATTATCTTATAATTTATATTCTATACTTCTGCAGCACAGCAATCTGTAACTTTATTAGCATGCAGACCATATCTTAAATAGATTCTCATGCTGTTTAACTGGTAATTTTTAATCTTATTTTTACATTCTACTTAAGTTCTCATGGATTCAGCTCTTAGCTGCTAGGAATCTCATTGAGATCCTACAGAAGTATTCACCAGGCTGTTAGTCTTATGGTGTTAATACAGAGTTTTACACATACTATAATAGCCATTTATTTTTTTAAATCCTCTTTAACTAAAGATCTTCAGTTTTATGGCATTTTGGTAAGTGAGTGACTCTGCTTAACTGATATTTATACTGATCATATAGGGTGGTATCATGTTACTCATTCTTATTATTCTGCCTCTACTTTAAAGATATCAGTATGGGCTCTTTTGCATATTACATCTGACATCTAATATATTTCTAGTCTGGTCACTTTAACATTATATGGAAACTCTGAATAAGATGCTGAAATTATGTGTTCTTATTTCTGCTAGGCTTTTCCTCACTGTCTCAGTTCTTCATCTTATGTGGTCTCTGTTCAGAAATTTCACTCTTAAAAATGCCTTTGGAAGATTAACACTGGTGTCAGAAAATCATCTGGACAGCCTAGAGGATAACAGAGTTAATACCTATTAAATTGATATCTTCCTTTTAAGTTCATAGAGGGTTAAGGCAGGAGAGTGAATCAATCTGATCTTACCAAAGGTGAGCTTTCTATATATATACCAAGCCCATTCATTCATGGTGGCTTAGTTAGAAGAAAATGAGGCTGGCTATACTTTATCTATATTATTACTGATAAAAAAATGATCAGGATTCACTCAGAGGCTTTTAAAACAGGTCTAATCATATATTGAATACAGGGTGTGAATTAATGGGCCATATAAACCTGCACAGATTAATAGCTACAGTTTCTCCAGGGTGGAAAACTATGGCCATCTCATTATATTTATCATAAATATCAGTATTGCAACTCAGCTTCCATATATCAAAAAGACTCTGAAAGGCATAAAGAAATGCACAGTGAAGGTATAGAATATCTATCTTATATGACAGATAAGTAAAGTTAGTGGGTACTTAAAAGTAGATCAGACTTATATATTACTGATTTTTACAGACAATTTAGATTTGGTCTATCACTGGTTGCAGCAGCTCATTAGAGAAAATGAGAATTATATTAGCATCTATTTTAGATTTAATTCTTTAAGAGGCTAATTGATCACAGCATTTAAAGCTTCTGGTATATAACTTAAGTGAAAATTTTAGCCTGAAAGATACTGTACCATATGGTCAGTATAATAGAATTCTAATCTTCAGGGGAAAACCAAATTAGACAGATCATTTATAAAATAAGTTGAAAGAAATGAAGGGTAAACTACTTATCATGAGTAAGTTGATTGTTCTTTAATTCTACAGAAAATACTGACCTAAAAGTAATGTCCATACAGTATTATATCTGGAGGACAATTCATAATTTCATGTGAAAGAGTATTTGTAAAGATATGGACTTATTTGAATTAGAATTTCAGCCATAGATAATGGGGAGATCATGTTTTATATAGCAAAAAGCCATAACATTATATGCTCATACACCCTATTACCAACTGCCTGTCTGCTATCTGAAAAATATCTGAAAGATTATTATATATGAAATATTATCTTAGAATATGTTAAACCTTTTATTTTTCCATGTAGTAAATTAACTTGTATAGAGCTTATAGTTTCCAGCTGCATGTCAGTAAAATGAGTAAAGATACCATATAAGATAGGCCTTCACAAGAAATGACTTGGTTTTATACAAGCTAATCAGTTAGATCTAGAAAGAATGTGTGCAAGCTGAGCTTAGGAGAACATCAGCTGATAAAATGATATATACAAGCTATTTTTGAAATGTCAGCCAAATTGAATATGCAAGCTAATTTTGATATTCTAGAGCACAAGCTGATAGTAAATAATGTAAGCTGATTTATAAGTGGTTTTACATGAGTCAGTCTTACTGTGCAAGCCAGTTTTAATGTTTTACACAAGCCATGCACACAAGCAAGTTGTGTAAACTCACCTTAAATTACTTTTATACAAATCAGTTTTAAAGTGTAATTTATAGGTATAAATAGGTGAGCTTCTGCTTTACTTTATTAAATGAAGAGAAGCTTTCTTATTCAAATTCAAAGAAGTTCAGTCTTTTACAAATCAAATAACTCCATCAATTTCTTCATCATCTTCAATTTCAAAATCCACAGCAATAAAGCAGGATCAAACTCTATTTTCCTCATCTTTATCAACTAAAGGGAAGACAATTACCAAGAAATGGCTCCTCAGAAGGGAAAGACACTGACAATCAACATGGATGAAGTATCATTAAAGAAGTTAAAATAAGAAGCTGATGCTAATAAGGAAGATTATTCAGGAAGCCCCATTGAGTTTGAAACCAAGGAAAGGGGAGGCTGGGTTACCCCAACAATAACACAATTTGTTGAAAAGGTTCAAAAGGATGACCCAGCTGCAAAACTCTTCAACAATGATGCCTGGGAAGAAGATATAAAAAAGGTCAAAGAGTTTTTTGTTGCCATAAACAAGAAGATCGAGGAGAAAAACAAGGAGGAAGGTTATTCAGGCCCGGACTTGGAAATTAGAAAGGTTAAGTATAGCGAATACTTGAGGCTTCTGACAGACTGGGGTAAAACTGTGGCGGAGGAACAGGATTCAGATACAGTCTGGGATCGCTTTGATGAAACCCACGCAAACCTGGCAAAATTGAATGAGGAGAACCATCTTCCGGAGGGATGGAACATCGACCGTGATTGGGTTGACAACAAATTCGGGAAGCAGGCTGCTGACAATGAAGGTTCTGATGATGCTTCTGGTGGATTCGATATTCAGTCACTGAAGGTCGAATGCAGGCCAGACTTCTATCGCAGGAAGGAAGGGGTACGAGTGCTATTCTGGGAAAATTCGGGAAAGAGTGTTTCAATGATTTATCAGGCAGCTAGCAAGAGGGAGAGTATCTACTCTAAAGCACAGGGTGACGCTGGAAACTTTAAGAGAGAGCGTTCTGCTTCCCCCCCCGTGGTGGCGTTGCACAGCGCTCGACGCCGTCGTCTTCTCGCTCCCATTCGAAGACGAACAGCGCTTCGGAGGAGAATAAGAGGCTCAGAAAGCAGTTGCAAAAGATGGAACGACAGATGCAGCAGCTCCAACGAGAGATGGGAAACGAGAGTGATCCTAGCGAGAATGATGAATATTGAACATGTAGTCCTTCTTCCTCAGCTAGCAATCAGAAATCAAGCTGGTGCTTCATGCGGCCTCTCATTTTATGTCTCTCCTTACACCTGATTGCAAAACTAGTGCCACCCCAAAAGATCTTTTTATAAGTCTTAACACTAATGCCAAGAAGAGCTAACACCCAACTGTAATTGTTCCGTATATCATTTTTTTAGTACTATGTATTGTATGGTATGAATTGTCGCATAACCCAAATGCGTTATATTTTACAAGCGGTATCTTGATGCCGCTGACAATCCTTCCATCCCACGAGATGATCCTCTTGGAAGATCATGTCGATCATCACGATGGCCCCCCCTCTAGCGCCATCAACTCGGGGGTTTATCTATGATATGATAATGAGTAAAGAGCTCACTGCCTCGCAAATGGCCGAGGCTGCCGGCTGCCACAAGCGAATGATCAAACGGCATCGCTCCAACGTATGATTGTCCGGTGGTGTGACAGCGCCTCTAAATAAAGGCGGACGGCCACGGAGTCTTACCCCACTAATGGTCCAAGTTCTTTGTGATCATCTGCTGGAAAAGCCCCATTTGTACCTTGATGAGATGGCAATTTTTCTATGGGATGAGTTTGAGGTACTCATAACAACATGCAGCATTAGCCGTGCCCTGAAATATGAAGGCTGGTCAAAGAAGGCTTCCAGGCAAAAAGCAAGAGAGTGAAATGCAGATTTATGTGATGCATACTTTCATTTCATTTCAGATTTTTCCTCCTATCATCTCGTTTATGTAGATGAATCTGGATGCGATAAACAGATAGGCTTCAGAAAAACAGGCCGGTCTCCCCGTGGCACCACACCTCAGGTTACTAAATTCCATCGTGACCAGCGGTATCAGATACTCCCACAGCCTCACAGTCAGAGACAGCTCGTAGAACAAAGGCAACTAATATTGCAGAAATATTTTTCATATGTTTCAACTCATTTGAATCCCAGGGGCCAAATTCGTGCATAACCATGTATGCATCAGATGAAGATCCTTTCTCCAAATAGTCTATATAATTATCTCCGTACTCGGCGATCACGATATATATTTGGTGACGGTCTTGGGACACGTGGATGCGTCTATCTCCACTTAGTGTATATATTAAAAGCAAGGAATTCCTAAGACTTACCGTCCAGGAAGATTCAGCCATCCACCTCGATCTGGATGACTTAGAATCCATGCCACCATTTGCGCCGCTTCCTGCATGCAAATCATTTTTCTTTTCCTCTCCCTAGGAACTGCCTTAACTTCAATAAGTGCCCGGACCTTTCCGCCAGGCTTTGTGTCTTTGAGGTATCCGTCTGTGCGAGCTTCAAAGGAAGCATGTGTGAAATAAGCCTTAAATGACTTTCGATGCAAGGTCCAGTGATTGGGTAGCCCAGTGTGAAGCGTGAGTGCACTCAAGAAATTAACGAGCGCTGTATTCACAATCTGCTCATCCTTTGTCTGTCGATATATCAGATTTTGGATTTGCTCGGGCCCAGGACTTGTTGACGCAAGTGGGCTCTCGGTATCATCAAGTTCTTCTTCCGAGTCAGAGTCATCAAGGAGGATTCCAGTAGACTTTGTCGGCGTTTCGAGATGCGTTCGACTCAGCTGTCTTTCCAAGACTGTCGTCTTGCTGCGAGTACGACGTGCAATAGGAGTGACCGCAACATTAGGTGCCCATGTTTCGTCCCAAGTGTCTGCGGCCTGAAGCTGGAAATAATGAGCCAACGCAAATGTCGATTCCGAAATGGTGCCCCGGGCCAAGCCGTCACAATAAGTTTTCCAAGATGAATAGTTGGCAAGATGGTCATTTGCTTTGGCTTCCCACCTATCCAAGTCAAACCGCTTCCAGTCAAACTGTTGGATAGGATGGATTTTCCACAAGACGCGGAACAGCAGATATTGATCTTCTTCGATCGTTGAGGCCGAATTCAGATGAGCTGTGTGGATCGTTGAACCGATCAAGCCATTCCTCTTAGCGAGATCTTGCCATTCATGCGGGCTAGATGGTAGCTTATGCGTGCTGGACATATTGATGAGAAGGGCGATCGATGCCTTTGCTAGCTCTAGTGAAGCTTGCGCGGTCATTGTTGATGGCGGTACTATAGGACAACTCAACCAAGTGGGGTAACAACCAATGACAAGCCGGCTTACCCGCTGGTGGAGATTCGGTCCGTCTTGTTGCCGGGCAACTTCCCCAGCATTGCGCATCGCGGCTAGCTCCTATCTCCTTCCCGCCTCATCGAACGTCGACCCCTCACCAGTCTTTCACCAAGGGTCAAATCACACTGAATACACAAATCTCCCAGAGTTATGGCAGCTGATAACCTCCGAGAGCGGAACTCGCGTCGCAAGATGCTGCGAGCCATCAAGGAATCCCTTGAACAATTAAAAAGCCCTTATCTCTCGAGTGCCGACCTGAGGCGTTTGGGCATACAGCAACTCTCGATGTCAATATCCCCAGAAAAAGAGCCACTCTTCTTTAGGCCTTACAACGCTCCGATCCAGCCGCCGGAAATTGATACCCTCACCGATTATTACCCTGAGTTTGATGAGTCATCTTTTCGAAATGCAGAATATCTGGGCTGGTATCTAAACCAATACTTCCAGAACTGCACCCTGCCAGAAAAGGATCTGAATCCCCCTGGTTCATTCTATGTTGAGTTTGTTTCCCCCACTTGTTCGTTCTCAGAAATAGCTTCTCACCACTCACTGTGCTTATAGTTTCGGAAGCTTCAAATTTGGGAAGCTGATGGATGTATCCAAAGAACCCCGGTGGCAGGTGCAGGCGGCCTGGAATATAGCGCACGCGACGGTTCCCCATATGAAAGTCCTGATATACAGTGGCATAATTGGAAATGAGGACGAACTCTTTCGTGGAGAGCTGCTGGCCATTATTGATGTGATGTGTCGGCGGCTAAACACGAAGTCGCTTCGCCCGCATATCATTGCTCCTGTAAGTGTCCTTTTTCAAAAACACTCTGGCAATAGAGATATAGAATACCAACATTTTCTCCACAGGTCTTGTTATTTTCTGTGGTAGGAATGCATCATATCCGGGTCGTGGAGGCATATTCCAATGGCAAGGAGCTTGTGGTGCGTGCCACTGGATTGTACGACCTGAAGCACCGGAATCACAAACTTTTAATTCAGCTATCAAAGTGGTGGCTGAGCCATGCAAGTGATAGGTCGACACAAGAGTATTAAATTTCAATACAGTGGTATGATTGTTTATTCCTTTATTCATCTGCTAGTGAAGGCGTTCTCTAATGACTGTAGCTAATCTGAAATATCCTCATCCTCAGTAGTCCTTTTGCGTTTATGATACTCGATCCAGAGAGGGATGTTGCTAACGAACCTGCGGGCGGCACCAATCTTCACTCCATGTTTTAAGAAAAAGTTTGGGTCTTCATCACCAAGGATCTGTTTTAGGTCGAGGCAATTTTCCAATGCAATATCATGGGCTTTCCTAATATTATCCTTGAAGTTCCCAGTGCTCACTCGCGATAGATGCCAGATAGTATAATCCTCCACTGCTACCTCAAGAGGCCCGGGAATATTGATCGAACCAGCCTGGCCAGTTCTCAAAGTGGTTGCTACCATTGGAGGCAGGCCCGAGAGACTGGGTTGACTGGGTCGGGACGACATTGATATTGATTGGGAACATTGATCCACTTGCCAAGGGGTCAGGTGCTTTCTGTCATTTCTCGATTTGCTGGCGCTCTTCTGCGTATAATTGGTCCCGGATAGTATCAGGAATGTCGTCATGGGTCTCTAGGATACCCCCTTGCAGCACATATCTAACCAGGGCTTTCATATGATGTGTTCTAATTTTGTAATGCCTTTTCCCCACTGGATCCAGCCAGCTTGATAAGATAATTGATAGATGTTGGTGAATCCTCATCATATGTCCCTCCACTGTTGAATCCAGCCTCATCAAGGAAGCCGAGTCGTCCAGGCTCGGGTTGATGCAAGGAGGTAGATGGTGTATGCTCACGGCTGAAGTATCCAGGAGTGGGGGCATACAAAGGGGCTCATTCCCATCTGCTCACCTGAGTGGCATTATTGTCATTAAAGGGTACAGAGCTCATTTCCTCAAGGCAATAGATGCCATTGAGGAGTCTAATGTTAGTATCATCTGATGTTAGCTTCCACACAGGGGATATCTCAACATGGGGAGAAACTGATGCTAACAAGGTGAAAAGAATGATATATAGAACCATCAGTGTTATATACACCATTTAGTTAGTATGTGCTTAACACCAGGTGTGAGATAGGAACAGGAAAGTTATTATTAACAGTCTGCTATATCTGCCAGTAGTCTTTTTTTTAATTTAACCAGTTTGTATGGAAGCTTTTTATGATTTTAGATTACTTATAATAACTTATACACAGTTACTTATGACATCATACTATCTTACAGTTTAATACTATATTATAAAATAACAGGAATATGGTTATTCTGGGACTTTTTCTTGATGAAGTTTAATA
This sequence comes from Emmonsiellopsis sp. PD_5, assembly GCA_032988985.1. NCBI lineage: Eukaryota > Fungi > Ascomycota > Eurotiomycetes > Onygenales > Ajellomycetaceae > Emmonsiellopsis > Emmonsiellopsis sp. PD_5. The sequence continues at coordinate 19,284 of JANTQI010000146.1, forward strand.
TAAAACATATTAGGGTTTGGGAGATGTAATTCTTAGGGGTGGCACTAGTTATGTAATCAAGTGTATTAACAAGCTGTTTTCTATAGATCATAGGAAGTTCCTTACATTGCAACTACTTAGTTAAAATAGTAATATTAATTTATATACTATTAAGTATTATAATAATATTTATTCACATCTGTTCTACTTTTTAAAGAATTTATATACTGATAATATGAATAACTTCCATTAAATTTTTAACTTTAACTTATAATTATATTTAAGCTTGCAGATTTTTCTCTTATTAAGCTCCTATCACTTTAAGCTTGTAAATTCTTTAGCCTTTTTGGCTTGCAGATAATTTAAGCTGCTAAATCTTTTTAGCTTATAAATGAATTATTTTAAGCTTACAAATTTTTTTAACTTATAGATGAATTCTTTTAAACTTGCAGATCTTTTTAGCTTGTATATTTTTATAGCTTGCAGATAGTTTTAAGCTTATAAACTATTCTAAGCTGGTAAATCTTTTTGGCTTGCAGATATTTTTAAGCTTATAATAGAATAAAAGACTAAGTTAAAAAAGTTCCAAGGTTAGGAATTACAAGCACTTTATAACTTCACAAAGCCTTTTTTTAAAATACATAATTTCTTTATCATGCCAGATATCTTATAACTCTCCTTTACTTTTAAGTGGATAAGCTCTTTGCTTAATTATTAGCCATTTAAAATATATAAGTAATAATACCTTTATTACTTTATTCACTATTAATTACATATTAGGTTTATTTGGTTCCTGTTGCCCTTACTTCCTTTTTAGAAGAACTTAAAGTCACATGAGAGGTAATAATACATCTAACTTTAGCTACTATAATAAAGATGTAAGAATATCCAGTTATTTTTAGTATAATTACTAATGTAGTATGCAATACTATCATTAGTTTTATCTCTTACTTTGCACCTGCCAGAGTACCATTCAGATACTAAAGTGCACTAAGTTATATAATTAATTTAATATTGAGAAGTATTATATTAGTAATTGATGTGGAGCATGCTACTACTTTTATTACTCTCTAATTTAGAAGAAAAAGGAAGTATTAATTCATACTCATACAGATGGATATCAGAGAGTGCTGAGAATAACCACTTAACCTCTGTAAGAAGAATTAATAGTGTAAAGTTAAAGACTAGCTTCCTTAATGATACTAAGTGCTTATTTATGGTTTTTATACCTATATAGAATCTGTAAATGCTCTATATTTGCAATAATACAGCTTGGTGTACTATATTGATTCTAACATTAACTGTTCTTTTTAAATGCAATGCCATTTACAAGCTATTTTTAAGTCTGATGTGTGCCACACTGTTTCCTGGCTGAAAAAAAACTTATAGTGGTAGGTTAGGTGGTACAGTACTTTAGTAGGCCTTAGAACACATATATTTTAAGCAAATTACATTATTAAATCTTCATGTAGGATAATCACTGATGGTATGAAAGCTAATCTGATTTAAATTAGATAGTTAACTAATCACTCAGGGTTTCAATTTCAGCTAATTTAACACATGAAACAGCATGCTATTTCTATAACCCCATTTTAACAGCTGTAATACAACAGCTAAAAAAACTCTAAGAATCTGACTAGCTTCCTCTTCAAGCTTAGCCCTCTGTATTTGCAGGCCTGTATTGGTTAAAGGCTATTTTAGCACTATTTAAGCCACATGTTTTACACATTTAGCAATATGAACCTCTTTAATCCCTACTACATAATATTTAGAAAGGGCTTAAAATGTTAAAGCACATTTACTTACTGATCTGGCTACAAACTGATAAGAAATTAAGGTTTACAGGAATAAAATAATAAAAATGTAATATAAAAAAAACTAAGGTTAAAATAATAGGCAAAAAAAGAAAAAGAGAGAAGATGGCAGCTGAAGAAACTAATGATAAATTATATAATACTAAAGAGCAACACTAATATTTATTTAAGATAGATTTAATACTAATGTAATATTGCTTTCAGAAGTAGTTTTACTACTTCATCATAACCATTTTACTCAGTACATTGTATGGGCACTGACAGTTCACCATCAGCTGAATCCCACATACTGCTAGAATGATAACCTTGATGGCTTACTTTTTAATAATAACTATAGTTTAAAAGTAGCTTTACAGTAGAGCTGTTGCCTTTTATGGCAGTCAGAGTCATTAGCATGAAGGTAAATATATCCTTAGTGTAAGCTCATAAAATATCATCTTTTAGAAGATGCTCTATAATACCTATATACCTCTTTATAGTAGTATAATATAAAGAAGTCCTTTCAGTTCCATCCTGATCATCAGCTGTAGTGTCTGACTGCTTAAGAAGTAAATTAACTATAGCCTTATATCTCTATGATTTAGTAATGTAGAAAAGTGACATATAATTACATTTGTTTCATATGTGCTTATAACCCATCTTGAAACTTAAGAGTTTCTCAAGAACACAAATAAAGCCATTTAAAGCTGCTTAGTATATGACTGTTCTTTCATCCCCATCTGAAACTATTAAAGTGGGAATGGGATGTATACATTATGTAGCACTGAATAGGGTAGTAGCAAACACAAGAAATGAATTAATATTAAAACTGAAGAGGAAGGGGTGTATTAATAATCTATAGTATAAAACCACAGAGTATAAAGTAGAATTATAGAATAAGTATAAAAGAAAACCAAAGCTCTATCTTAAAGACAGCACACTGAAGATGTAAGAATGAATACATATGAAGCTTTATAGTGAAAGAAAGCTATCTATCTATGTGGCTGTAGCCAGCAGTGAAAATCTATAGTGAAAAATTTATCTGAGCTGGTGCTGAATTTCTACCATATATTTCCCCTCTTTCTGATTCACTGACTCAGTAAATAAAAGAAATGGCCCAGTTTCATAGCAAGAGCAACAGCCCTGAACATGTCATCTAAAACTAACCCTAACTATATTATTTCAAAATTAATCCCACTATGAGTGGAGGCCCAGACATACAGCTGCAGTTTAAAGCTGATTCTTCCTAAGTTACAGTAAATGCAGCTAATGTGGCTGGATCTTATTCCATTTTAAGTGAAGGCCTAAAGAGACCACAGTGTATCAGCAGCTTAAACAATGTTTACAAAGAAATAGCTATTATAAGGCAGAAAGATAAGGTTCCAAAATGAATGAGTAATTTAGTAATAGCTCAGTTCTTTCTGAGCTGCAGTAAATACAGCCAATTAGATGAAAACTCAGATGGAGTACAGTTCATTAACAGCTTGAATCATAAATGATGAATGAGGTGGCAGCCCCAGTTAGTGGCAAGAGGAAATGAAGATGAAAATTAAATGAGAAATCAAGTGGTCAACTACTTTACTAGTGCTTTTAATGATACTTATATGTCATTCACCTCAGTGAGATCAATTAATTTAATGTTAGATTTATTATTTAGAATGCTAAATTAGCAGTAACAGCTAAATAAATATAAAAATAGATTTGCAGAGAAAGAATCATTTAACTGCTGCCTCTCTGATAATTTTCTGCTGAGCATGAAAAGAGACTTAGTATATTCAGTATTAGGTCTGATTGTGATGAGAATGTAAGATTAACAAAGGAAAGTCACTTATGAGGAAAAAAGAGGGCAACAGTGGCCTCTCTTGGCCAGGGAAGATTTAGTGAAAGAAATGAGGAAAAGAATGAGGAAGAGTAGAGACAGAAGACAGCAAAAGAGATATATAAAATAAAGAAGAAATTAGAAGTAAATGTCTGTAAAACAAAAGAAATATAAGAAAGGAAAAGAGGAAAGAAAAGAGGAAGGTAAGTGAGAAGGAATGAGGGTGCCAGCTATGCAACAGTAGTAAAGAAAATAAATATGCACTAATGGCAGTAATTACAGCAGAATGGTAAGTTCTAATTAATTGAAACATTTGCTAGCCCAGGGCCAGGAAATCCTGATTGACTGAGGTGGCTAATTAATGGGTGTTTCCTCACAGCTGTAAATCAGAATTCTAATGGCATTCCCCTCAGCAGCAGCATAGTCTCCAATAATGATGTTAAGTAAAATGTTATTCTAGAGACAGTAGAAGAAACTTTGCTTGCTGAACAGCTTCTTTTCAGCATTTATTATGGTTATAAAACAGTTAACTGTAATTCCCATAGCTTTCTTGTGCTAAATTAGAATATAATTCTTGGCTGACTAACTGGGCATTAGGTTAATAAGAATTTACTGCTCTTTTTAAACCAGAGGATCATTCCATTATTAACATTTAACTAAAGCATCTAAAATTGCACTAAGACCTGTCACAGCCACAGTGGCAGGGAAATGATAGGGGATACTGCCATATAGAACAGACAGGCCAGAAGGAGTCATAGATTCATACATAAAGTGTTAATTTACCTGTAAAAGTTGCTCTTAGGTGCTACTTTTCAGAACTTCCAAAGATTCACTGTCATTCTGAATCTCAACATACCATGGAAGCATTATTTTCCACTTTATTATAACTGAGCCTGTACTTTCATGAGGAATGTAAGGCATGGTGATTTAAATATTACCTATCTTATAAGAAACTGTTGTTTAGCAGGTCTTAAAATCTTATAAATCTTAATTTATGAGCATTTACAGAGAGATATCCTGAATGATTCTGCCATTAGAAAACCCTCTTTTATGAAGCTGGTAATTCCATTCTGAAATACAGTGGTGCATGCCAGAGATAATAGTAGTACAATTTAAATGGTTTTTATTTATCAAGCTAATGGACTTCTGGATCATATTTGCACCATAATTTTCTTCAGTAAGATAGCAGATATTAATGTTAATATGGCAGAAAAAGGTGCTATCCCTCTTCTTAATGAATTTGACATAATAAGGATAGGAGATGAGGCACATCTGGTGATCCAGGTAAAGAGTGACATACCAGGCATAGTAAACAGGATTTTAATGAATTATCTGCTGAATAATCTATAAAGTATTATACAGAACCACCCCAGTGACTTCTGATCCTTTTATTAATGAAATGAGTATATATCCTATTTATATATTAAGATCTTTCTGAGGGTATTAAATGCAGTGGGCATATTACCCTCAGCCATTCAAGTTCAAAGCCAGGAGAAAATTGACAGAGACAAGCAGTCATTCTTATGCTACCCACTTAGTGTAAGATCTACATTTATATCTTTCAGCCTAAGGTTCTTCAACATATTGGCCCAGTTCAGTGAAATAATGGGAGAAAGGGTAACATATTTCCTGCAATATATTTAAGAAGGTTCTCCAGGCAAGCAGGGCAGTAATCTTGACAGAAAGAATGAAAAGTATCATTAGTAGTATGGATTTAATCAAGATTTTTACAACTATTAATGATAGTACTAATTCTGGCCATCAAGATCTTCTGGTCCAGGCCCCTTATCAGTAGACTAATTTTCCCTCTAAGATTCACACTATGGTAGTAGTAAATAGAGAAGGTATTTCAGAAAAGCTTTATAACTTAATTAAGTAACTTGACAAGCTGGCTATCATCCAGCTTCTTTACATCATTAAGCTGAGCTTTCAGTGCAGGCTTGACTGACTACTGACAGACACAGTCATAATAACTGATTTTCTAATGATTTTTAATGGCTTCAGTAATATCAGAATCCTTCTTATTAGCACTTTAATTTTCAAGCTCTGTGATTTCTTCTGATGACATGCTAGTAAAATAAGAGAGGCTCACATTGGATAGGGAGATAGCTACTGATGAAACTGATTGACCAAAGACATGTTATGGGCAAGAAGTCAGTGAAATTAGACTTGGACTCTGAGGTACACCAGGCAAGAAGGCAGAAGGGGACATTGAAATTAATGTAGAATAACAGTAATTATCTTAAGAAGAAAAGCCAGGAGATTATTGGGGTGTTTGCCTGATCATACAAATATTACCAGGTAAAGGAAGGGGAGGGCCAGGGCAAGATTGGGGATTTCAAGGAGGTGAAGCCAGAGGAATCAGTGGAAGGAGAGCTTTAAGTTTTCCTTTAATTATAAACTTCAGAGGACTGAATGTCATTCCCATCCTATAAAACTGGGTTATATTGATGGGCCTGCCTAATTTGCTGGCAGTGATGACATTCTCCAGGTCACCTAAAGTGACATACTTAATAAGGCTTTTTTCATAACTGGGTATGAATTTTAAGATCTATGCCCAGGCAATCTCATTGACACATTTAACCATGGCACTGTAGTCAAAATGAATTATAAGAGTTATTATATATTATCTCTGCTTTTCTATTTTCAGTAGCTTTTACAGTGAATCAACCTTCTTCTTTTCCCACTAAGTAATGCAGTGTCTATAAGCTTCATTTCTATCATTCTAATGCTTTTTAACTTTCTCAGCCATGTACTGTACATCATGCATGTGGTTGTTGAAGACCTTCTATAAAATAATAAAATCTCAGACTCCATCAGCTTTTACCCACTAATAGAAAGCTATAATTTCCTCTTTAAAACTCTCCTGCATCCACATCAGCAGTCTAGTAATATTATACTAAACATTAAATTAATATTTTAAATTCCAATTTAAAATGTTAATATAGGCCTGAATCTGAGCTGTAACCTTAAAGTTCTAGTTGGTATATCTGAAGAGGATGGGCCTTTCAGCAGGCTTCAGGGCAAAAATGCATTAATTTAAGTGATTTAATGTTTTTATGAATGCAGGAGAAGGCAAAGGCTTCAAATGGTATAAGGTAAGATAAAGATAAGAAAAGGCTGAAGAGACAATCTGGTAGTAAGAGTGAAATCAATGAAAAAGTAAGGGTAACTGTAGTGATGAGGAAATGAAGAGAAATGTAGGGCATAGTGCATTCTTATAGCTTTTAAATGTGGGGTGTAAAGGCAGTTAAACCCAGTAAAATAACTGAGAGAGCCAGCTTATGTAAGAGACAAATGGCCAGTGCAAATGAAAGGAAATAAAGGAAAGATAAAGATGCACTAAAATTGTGGCATATAATGCATGCCAGCATATGAACCAGCAAAAGAACAGCTAACAAAGGAAATAAATTGACAAAGGAATGAAAAATAGTCAAACAAAGGAAATAAAGTAATGAACATGATGGTCAGATAATGACTGTAAAGTTTTTATCACAAGGAATTAAAGACTGTAAAGTGTCCTCATTCCCACCCATATCTTCCTCCTTCTTGCCACTATTCTCTGCTGGATTTGCATCATCCAATACTGCTAGCATCTGGCTATTATGAAGATAAAATTTCTTTATTCAGTTACCTGCAGTAGTGCTGCACAACAGTGCACCATTTAGCTTCTTAAGATGATATATGCCTTTCTTATGATTTACCTCACACACACAATATTAACCCAACCATTGGAAGTTGAGCTTGATGGAGTAGAATGTTTCTATCTTAGTATCATGCAGAAGAATGAGATCTCCTACTTAAACTAAATTATATACTAATTGCTTGGTCTCATTAAACAGATTCTGATTTTTCTCTTATGCACACTGAAAATGATAGGTGGCCTCCTCCAGATCCTCATCCTGCTTCTTTAATTATTAAATTTGCATATATATCAAATCAGCATGAGAATGAACAGTATGCTATGGAAGCATTTATCAAGTTAAAATTTCAAGCTTAACTGGAAGGATAGCATCATAGCCATATTACAGATGGAATGATGTTTTACCAGTTAATTATTAAATAGAGATGTAGTTTGCCCACAGTGCTAAGTGGAAATGGTTGACCCAGTTCCTCCCATCTATAGTGAGCTTTACCAGCACATCTAATGTGGGGTGGTAACTACATTTAATTATGCCATTCACCTTTGCATTGTATGATGAAATCATTATCTACTTGACATAATATTTAGCAGTGAAAATCTTGGTTCATTTCTGATTCTCCAGCCCATTATTATACACCATTTCACAGAAACACCCATGCTAGCATATGATATTCTTATAGATGAATTCAGCCACATGCTCAGCCTTTACATGAGTAAGGAGCCAGTCTTTAACCCAGTCAGTGAGGTCATTCTGAGCATTAACTGCACACATTTTTCCCTGATTCTTTGGAAACTTAATGACATTAATATACTACTTATTCTACAGATAGTTACACTGAATTAGATACAGTAGCTTCTTAAGGTAATTATCATCCCAGAACTCTTTAAGATGGTCACTATTTCAGAACTGACACTTACAGTATTACTTGCAATATGCTTTAACATCATTGAACAAGCCCTCCCACCAATATCACTGAGAGACCTTATGGTTGGTTGCCTTATGGCCCTTATCATCAGATTCATTATGCATATAAGTAATGACTTCTCTCCACTCATTTAGATCATCCACCACATGTCTTAGTGTAATCCCTTTACCTGATTGGTGGAAAAGAAACTGGCCTTACATTACATATTAAAGTGCATGCTTTCACCATTTTGGAAAGACCTTGCAGGGAATATCATCAGGCCACTTTATAGTAGTAAGATATTTGGCAATTAGCTCACTGCAGTTGGAATAGGAAGGCAGCAGAATTTAAGATCCCTTAGTGTTAATATCATCAGAAATATTAAAATTAGGTATAGTGGTAAAAGTCATGCTAATGCAGTTAAGCTCTATCTTAATGAAATTATTAATATCCTAATGCTCAGGCACCTCACTGTCAGCAGGTGGTCAGTAAGAAAGTTCATTAGTGATACTATAAATTTGACCAGGAACATGGTAAATATTGAAATCAAACATTTAAATCCATGTAAGCCAGTTGGTTATGAGAGTACCAGGGAAATTAATGGCAGTTTGATTGAACTGAGTAATCAGAGTCTTCATGTTAGTCTTGAGAATGAAGTGGATATCATATAGATAGTATTAGCACTTTTTTAACATTTTAAGGACAGCTCAGCATTCACACTTTCCTGTATTATATTTCACTTCAGCAAGGCTCCAGATTCTGCTCTCATATTAGTAAGAATGAAGCTTCTTATTCTCAATGTTTCACTGACTCAGTATTTCTTTCTACTTATACTTGCTGGCATCAGTTGCAACCATGATATCTTCAGCACCTTTAGAATAATCAATACAGTACAGAGTCAAAACAGTTATTAAAGTAGATTTTAGAATTGACATGGCATTCATCTGCTTGGCTTCCTAGATGAAAGGTGTATTTTTCTTGAATAGCAAATAGATTGGGTTTAAAATTATAATAAAGTTCAGAATCCATATGTGATAATACACACACACCCTAATGAAAGTGTGGGCTTCAGAGATATCAATTGGCTCAGACCACTTAACTATTTTGACAATTTTAGTGGCCTCAGGATGGTATCCATCAGCATCAATAACATAGCCAATAAGAACCATATCAGAACAGTTGAACTCAGACTTCACCACCTGAATGCATATATTTGCAAGCTTAATGCTGATGAGGGTCTAATTCAGATTTTAAAGATGCTTCAGAATAAAACAGTAAATGCCTGGCATAACCTCCTTATCATTATATCATGTATACAGGCCCTTCACACCAATGTCATCCATGAAATTGTCAGCCTGATGAGGAATATTTAAATGAAGTATATAAGTCATGAATCAGCAGAAAACAGCAATGGAATTTATAGCATCATATGATAATATGGTCTGGTAAAGGAGGCCAATCAGAGTTTAAAATGTTGTTATATCATAACTGTCCTCATGTAGGGTGATCTAATTATATTTAGAAAAGAAATCCATCATACTAATAATGACCATGTCAGTGAAATCTTCTGCAAAAGCATTAGCACTGAGAGGAATATATGTGTCCCAAGTTATAACAGCATTTATGTCCATATAGGCATTAACAATTCAATACTTTCCAGACTCCTTTTTCTTGATGAGGAATCATTTATTTTAATATGGACCATGGCAGTGCTTAAAAACACCAGAATCAACTCACTTACAAAGTATTTCTATAACTGTAGGAAGAAGTTTCTGAGGAACAGAGAAACTAGGGGCTTATCATGCATTATATTTTACAGCTTGAATTTTAACAGGCAGAGAGACATCTTCAGCTAGCTTTCTATAATTCTTAAAGCTTCATGCTAATGCTTTTTCCTGCCTTAGTAAAATCTCAATGAGCAGCTCATACTTCTAAGGTGTTAAAATTGATCTAATTTAAAGCTTTTCTATCCTCTCAGGCATTAGCTGTGATATGCATCAGCAGTCAGAGAATCAAGATGTAATCAGGTGGTTATCAGATGAGGGTGGATTTTTCTCTGAGACAACATTATCTTTAAACTATTACTGTTAAATTTCTCACCATTTATCTGTCCCACCTGAAACTCCACCATTTACCATAGGTCTATTGAGAGGCTGGACCTTATCTGCTTTCCACTTATAAAGGGTCACAATGATAGGATGGCAGAAACAAGGGAAGAACTTAGTGGAAGTATAGAGAGGAAGGTTATATAATTGAATGCCCTGAACTCAATGAATTTCAGAACCAGGGCACTGAAGGAAAGGAAATGAAGTGTGTGAAAATAAATAGAAATATTAGTATAAAATGGCAGGAATGTAAGATTGAGGTTTTTGAGGTAATTAAATGGCAACTTTTGATTAGCCAGATGCATTTCCCTGCTGTGGGATGGGAAATTCTAATTGGCTGGCTGACCTCTCACTACTTTCATGTGGCAGAATTTCTACCCTGCTTCCCATCACACTGATGAAGTTGACTCTAACATTATCTCTTCACTTACAACCACCACTATTATAAAGATCAGTTGGACTCAGCACTTTTAGTTTAAAGACTTATTAGAGTGCAGATAAGTACAAGTAATACTTGAGTAATACTTAACTTGAACTTGCCAATTACTTATCTTGATTCACCATGACTACCTCCCAATATTACTTAGTTTAACTTGGATTGGTATTTCTTCAACTTGAGTAATCCAGAGATTACTCAAGTAATCAGAATCTTCATCTAAATTTTCTAAATAGATTAGCCTGTGTAGTCATATGATATGGACCTACCTAATAATTTTTTGCCCAACAATTTTTCATATAGAGCAGACTCATGTATTGTAAATGTGCAAGTGCCTGCAAACTTAAAATTAAAAACTACATTCTATAACCTATTATATACAACTATAATCAAGTAGATTCCCTTAATTACCCCTCTTTGCTGTGATAGTAAAGTTGTTATCTACAGATAATAATACTTCTTTAACTATTAGTCTCTTTATCTAATATAACATTTAATACCTGCTTCTTTTATATCTTCTGCATTCACTGGCTGCCTTCTTTTCTCACAGCTGCTTGAAGCTTTCAGACTTCTTCTTTTCTAAGTTCTTTCTCTAATACATTCATGCTATTATATGATTCCCACATTGAAGCACATCTTTCACATACAGACTGACTTAAACTAACTGAATGTTACAGAATTAATGTATCACCAGAGAATATGAAAGTTAATGAATACCTGAGAGCTACAGGTTACTTTGGCATGAAAAAGTCATTTAATACAGTTAAACTCTCTTGTAGTCTTTTACATACAGGCTGACTTGAACTGACTAAATATTGTGGGATCAATGCATTACTAGGAAGTATGAAAGTTAATGGATGACTGAGAGCTACAGGTTGCCTTGGTGTGAAAAAGTCATTTAATCCAGGTAAAGTCTCTTATAGTTGTGTTGCCTGATCAGCCTGAGTGCCACTTAATGCACATTATGTAATAGTAGCTGATCACTTTAATTAAGATCTCTGTTCTTAGTCATTTTGTTAGCATCTTCTTCTTAAATCTTCTGAAACTATATCATCATCAGACCTATCATCTGTAGTATCTTATAATATATTAACATCAGCATCTTCATCCTCTGTATTGCTGATTGCATTAATTCCACTTAAGGCCATATCATTATTATCCCCATCTTTATCAAACTCATCCTTTACATCCTCACCCTCCTCAGCTAACTTGGTCTTTTTCTTGCTCATGGTGACCCAATTTAAGCACATCTTCAGCATTAGAGTCTGTAAGGTTGATGGGTTAAAATGACTGTAGCAGTAGTAACAGATATTATAAGTTACATTAAACAGTCATTCTATACTAATAGTTGATCCAGATATTAAGAGGTAGTTACAGACCATTTCTACTTAAACTGAATACTGTAAATGATGTTTCTCCCAGTACAGTAAGTAATCATATTCCTCACTTGGCCTTATATACTAATGTTTAGCATGGAATATATGAATACAAATAGATATTTAATGCATGAGAGTAAGAAACTCATCTTAGTCTAAGTACTTCTTTGTCTCATTTCTCCCACTGTCTGTAATTAAGTCAGTGCTATTAAGTATATTACTGAAAACCAAGTCCAAAAGACTATCTGATTGCCTTATTTCTTGCCCAGACTACTGTTATGGTGTCTCTTGATCTAATGCATTAGACATATATTTATTGTACATTTCTTGGAAGTGGTCTCAGTACTTCTATTATCATTTATAGCCATTATCATCTTAACTGTTATGGCTGAAGAGCTTCAGTTTCTAATTTAGAAATAGAATTATTACAACTACATAAAGATAGCTATGCTTCTTTTTTATGTTTGTATAGTATTTAACCAATTTCTCATGGCAGTTACATAGAGTATCATACATTAGATGCTTCCACTGTAAATGCTTTCTAGATAATATCTCCTTATAATAGTTAATATGATTAAACAGGTTCTCATACAACTAGAGCACCATAAGGAGAGTCAGCATTAAAGTCATAAAAAGTGCAGTAATATATTTAGCAAAGGGTTTTATAAGCTCAATTAAATACTCAACTGACTGCCACTCATTTCTGTCTAGCCCAAATTCAGATTAGTAATTGATCTCTTAAACATACCTATTTATATACTCCTTGAGTCTAAGTGTGTAATATAGTATATGGTAAGTTGAATTCTACCATATGACCACATTTATTATCAGTAACTTTGGCACTTCCCCTGTCCCTTTCATACTGAACTGTTGGATATTGCAGAATGTCTGTTTACACTGTGAACTCACATTAACATATTAAGTTAATAAATGAATCTAATCAAACAGAGTCAGCAGCAATCTATCAGCATTATTGTCCATAAACAGTAAAAAAGTGCCAGTAAAGGATATTGTCTACAGATAACATATATATTAAGGTCCAGAGACATGTTATCCATGGACAACATTCTTAAGAAAGAGGCTGCTTACCTTTGCCAGAGTCTGTGGTACACTCTGTGTCTGTATTGGATTAGATAACATGGAATCATCCCAATCTCAAGTTATTATATCATTTTTCAGGCCAACCTTCATTATGTTCAAGAGTTACTTAACCACCAACTAGATTACATAAGTTAGTGTGACAGGCTAGATTCCTATTACAGGTGAGATCTAGCTACACTATGTATAAAGTTGAAATTACTGAAGAAGAAAAGGAAAGAGAAAAGGAAAAATATGAGATCATGTAATATAAGAGATTTTCAGGCAAAGAAATGTTCTCCTAATCTGATAGTTGGGTGAACAGCAGTCTCTGATTGGCCAGGTGATTTCCTGGCCCTAGACTGAGAAATCCTGATTTGTCAGGTAAAATATCAGAGAAAGATCAGGCCAATTGTGTGATCAGAGCTGCAAGGTTCAGATGAGCTATAAGATAGGGATATAAGGGCATAGCCCTTCACATTATCCCCCCCTATCTGAAGGGCAGATGGGTGGGAGCAGAAAATCAGACATGCAGTCATACAGACAGAGTCTCATCAGGTGAATGCAGCTGTTTGTATTGGGTGAGCACAGCAATGTCTTACAGGGTGAAGGCTGATTCCCACATTAGGGCTGTATAACCAAGCTATTTCACAAGGTATTGAAAGTTACAGCCATGCAGGCAGTGGTTGAGAATGGCTTCTATCTTATATTCAACTTCATTGTCTTCTCCAATGATACCAGGCAGGTGCCAGTCAGTAATCTCTTGTAAAGGAAATGAGTTATCAGAAGCTTTGCAGAGCAAGTTTATATGAAAAATGTTATAGATTCTAAGCAGTGTGTTAAGCTGATAATTATGATTTCCCAGGACTTGAACTACAGTGTACTTCATATGGTAGTAATTAAGTGTGTGAGATGGGCAGTCAGTGGTAATATTCTACAGGTTCAGTCAGATCTTATTACCTACTTTATAGCATTTGACAGGCTTTCACAAGACATTTACATGATCTTACTGGTCCTGTTAGACATTTACCATGGCAGCTTCAGCCCATTTGCAAGCTTGCTGCAGCTTTAAAATAATAATATTTACTATTTAGATCAGACTGCAGAGTAATAGAGGCAGTTCAGATAATTCAGCAAGATTAAGCACTTTAAGATTGTAATCATGTAAGAGGAATAAAAGGCTAACATTCATGCTAACAGCATTACAGCCATTAATTGCAAGTTTAGCATGCAGAAGCAGTTCATTCCAGTCATCCTGAATGTATAAACAGAACTTTCAGAGGTAGGTCTTAGTTGTTTGAATCATACATTTAGTGCTGCCATCAGTTTCAGAGTGGTAGGCAGTTAAGAGGTATTGGGAAATTTTAAGAAGCTGACATATGTGGGCCCAGAGGGCTCCAATGAACTGAGTTCTACAATCTGAGATGATTATATGAGATAGTCCATATTAGCAGTAAAATAGGCTTCAGAGGAAAGCATCTGTAATGGTTAGAGCATCCATTTTCTCATATGGTTTTAAGATAATGCCTTTGCTCAGACAGTTAATGATGACTAGAATGTTCATGCAATTACCACTCTTGGGAAGACTGATTGCAAAATTAATGGCAATATCATATCAGATGTATTCAGGAATTAGAAGAGACTTAAGAAGGCCCTGGCAGTGGTCTCACCAGGCAGTTATGGATCAGCAGATATTGCAATTCCAGGTGAATCATCAGATGTCCTGTGACATGTCAGGTCAGTAGAAATCTTAAGAGAGTATTTAATAGAAAGCTTTACAGTCTGAATGGCCAGTTATAAGGGAATCATAAGTTTCTTGCATGATTTGTATACAGAGCAGTTCTGACTTGGGAACCCACTGCCTCCCTTAGAAGTAGAGCAGGTCATCTTAATTAACCATACATTCAGTAATGTCCATGCAGACATATAGTTCAGGTGGAAAATGGTGCTTCTGCCTCTTTATAATATCAGTTATCATACTGAGCTGTTCATCCAAAGTGGCTGCAGACTCCCAGAGGACTTTTAGTAAGATCAGAGCAATTTCAAGGGATTCTCCCATGAGGGCTATAGACATAGGTGACACATAAATCACACCATATGAAGTGGTCTTAGAATTCTTAATTATTATGAGGTCAAGCAATCAGTGCTTGCAGTTCACCCTGTAGGCATTAGAATCTTTAAAAGGCATATCTTATTTACAGTGGGATAGTGCATCTGCCATAGAGTTCTCAGTGCCTGGGTGGTAATGAATCATAAAATGGAATCAGCTGAGAAATTCCACCTAGTGCATCTGATGTTCAGAGAGTTTACAAGTTATTATGAAATACTGGAGGTTCTTATGATCTATGATGATTTTGAAGTCTTTCACACTGTAAAGTTCAGAGTTTCATTCCTCAAGACATTGAATGATAGTAAGTAGTTTCTTATTATAGATTTCATAGTTAGCCTCAGTGGGACTAAGCTTCTTAGACATGAAGGTATAGAGTCATAGAACACCTTTAGTGTTCCATTACATAAAGGTACCATCTATTATATAGCCAGAAGAGTCTGTTTCTACTACAGTTAGATAATCAGGGTTAAAGGAGATGAGCATTAGCACAGAGATGAACATTTTCTTGAGGTGTTTAAAGGTATTTTCAGCATCTTTAGTTCACTGGAACTGCTGATCCTTGCATGTGAGATCTGTGAGGGGTTGTATGATATCAGAAAATTCTCAGATGAAGCACCAGTAGAAGTTTATGAAGCCAAGAAAGTCTCACATGCCTTTAACTGTTATAAGGGCTTCCCATTTGATGATTGCAGCAACCTTCTTAGGGTCCATATGAACTCCCTTTCTCACCTTCATAATAAAGCCAAGGTAGGTAGTCTCCTTGACTTTAAATGCACACTTATTAATATTGACAGAAAGGCTCTGTTTACAGAGCTGGATGAGGACCTTTCAGATGTACTGCTGGTGCTGTTTGCAGGAACCATCAGTGAAAATCAGAATGTTGTTAAGATAAGTGGAAGCAAATTCATCCAAATAGTCTCATAAGGCCCAGTTGATGTATCTTTGCCATGTACTAGGTGCATTTATGAGACCAAACAGTGTGACTGTCCACTCAAATAGGCTATATCTGATTCAGAAGGCAGTTAGCCATTCATCCCCTTCTGTAATTTGGATCTTGTAAAAGGCAGAGATAATATCAAGCTTTATGAACCACTTAGCTTGCCTGATTTGTTTGATTGTCTCATTAACAAGCAGTAGTGGATAGCAGTCTTTTCAGGTGAGTAAGTTGAGGCCTTAATAGTTAACACAGAATTAGAGGCCCTCACTGAGCTTTTTGGTAAAGAGAACCAGTGCACCTACAGGTGAATTGCTGACTTGTATGAAGCCTTTATTCAGAAGGTCATTAAGGGTCTTTCAGAGAATGAGGAGTTCATTGTATAACATGTTATATAATGAGCCTCATGGCAGTTAGACATCTTTACTATTCACCTTTTTAAGTTTAATATGGTGGTTATGGACTCTGCAGAACAGCAGAAGCTTATTAGCAGCTTTATGGTTAAAAATGTTAAGAAATTTATGATAGTGTGGAGGGAGAATGGTTGTGGGGTCAGTCTTAGACTTCTTAGAGAGTCATAAGAGTGCTTTCTTTATGTCAGTCATACTAGCAGTGAAGATTTCAATGGGTGATTGATCTGTAGTCTTATGATTACAGTGTCAGAGAAGGTCATAGGCATTGGTGGAGATCTGACAGAGATTAACAGTCTTATGGATGTTCTTCTCAGAAACACAGATGTTTTCTGAGAACATTATGCAGCAATTATGGGCATTAATAAATACTTAGTGGTTGAATAGCCATAAGAGGCTGAGTGTAAAATTGTATAAGAGGTTTTCAATCTTGTAGGTGTAGACATTTTCTTGGAGGTGGCCAGTAACATTAATATTAAGCTTCACTATATTTCATATGAAATTGTCAGTGTTTCTATTAACACCTTCAAGGTTTCAGAGGGAGATTGGGATACACAGAAGTTTAAAACAGTTAACCATGTAAGAGTGAATTATTATATAGTAACAGCAACCACTGTCTACCATAGCATTCATATTAAAAGAATAATTAACTACAGTAGAAACAAGGATTATGAGAACAGTCATTTTCTTCTTAAAGGTCTTTCTATCTAACTCTGGTAGCTTCTGCACATGATTTCAGACAGAAGCTAGTCTTTTTCTAAGTTTAATTAAGTGTCTTTAAAATTTTCACCCTCATCATTAGAAGGCACTGTCTTTGGGGTCTAGATGTTCACAGATCATACAGATGCAGATTTCAATGAAATGTGAGTATTATGGCAGTTAATAGCTCTATAATCAGGTTTATTATAATTAATGTAAACATTTCATGTGCAGTGATCAGTGATGGCAGCAACAGTTATATTAAAAATATGAAAAGCACTTACATGAGGTGTAGACTCCCAGTTCATAGCATTTAGGTTAAATGAGTGGGTAGCAGTAGGCAGTGAAGTATTCAGAATGATGGAATTTCAGCAGAATTAACTCTGAATGGCATTAATCTGGGCAACATTATTTTTAATTTCATAGAGCTTAGTGTAGTACTTATTATATGAAAGAGGTTCACAGATGGAGACAGTCTGCTTCAGAACATCCAGATTGATGGCCTTCTTAAGCAGGACTTTCTTAATGATATTATCCTATAATTGTCCACCTGCTTTCAGAATGTTCTGGTTGAATTTTGGGAGAAATGCAGTAAGAGTATCATTCCTCTGGCAAGCACTGTGAAGCCAGGTCAGGGCTTTTAAGATAACTACAGAGTCAGAGAATAGAATGTCAAGTTGGTTAAAAATCTCATTGGGAGATAGTGTGAGATGCAAATTAACCTTCATTTAGAGATGAAATCAGGTAGAAGCAGTTTCAGTGAGTTACAAGAAAATATACCATACTTGATCAGTGGAACTGCCAATCATGGGACTGTCAACATTGATTTTCACCATAACATTGAATTGTCAGGCAGGGTATTTGATAAGCTTTTCACCACTGGAGGTGGTCAAGGTGGTAAGCTTTTCTTTTAGGTGTTTTATGAAGTCTCCCAAAGGAGTGGCTGGAGGATTATTTGGAGTATCAGCAGGGGTATTAGCCTGTTTAGTGAGAGACTAAATCTGGGCTGTAAGCTGTTGTACAAGGTTTTAAAGTTCAGCTTCAGAGCTCTGAGAAGAGCTGTTGCCTTCATGTGGGGGATTCATATCCATGGCAGTGGATTTATAGGATTGATCAGATTTAGAGTCAGAAGAACTGAGGGAAAATCTCATAAGATTTTAATACAGATCATCAGGGCTCTCTCACCTTTTACTGACACATTATCTGGCTATACTAAATGGTTATATAAAGCTGGTGTCCCAGGTGGACCTTTCACCAGCATTAAGTTTTAGATATTTTAGAGAAGTCAATTTTTTCAGAAGATTCTGCTGTACACATGAGTTACATTCAGGATGTGCAGATTATATTTGGAAGTTTTAATATGAGGATCTCTGAGAAAAGATCAAGGAGTAATTTCAAAATGTAATAGGCTAGATTCCTATTATAAGTGAGATCTAGCTATACTATGTATAAAGTTGAAATCACTGAAGAAGAAAAGGAAAAAGAAAAGGAAAAATGTGAGATCATATGATATAAGAGATTTTTAAGTGGAGAAACATTCTTCTGATCTAATAGTCAGGTGAACAGTGACCTCTGATTGGCCAGGTGATTTCCTGGCCTCAGGCCAGGAAATTCTGATTTGCCAGATAAAATATCAGAGAAAGATTAGGTTAATCATGTGATCAGAGCTGCAAGGTTTGGACAAGCTATGAGATAGAGGTATAAGAGTGCAGCCCTTTACAGGTCCCAACTTCTTGTAATTAAGTTTGTTGCTTGGTCTCTTAGTCTTAATATTTCATTACAGAAGAACCACTTTTTCCCCCTTTTTAAAGAGTGGTGCCAGTGCCTTCTGGTGCTACTGTGATGGGGATCCCTATGTGGATCAATTTTTTGCCAAGAAGCTTTACCTGTTACACCTTCATTACTCCTTGAGATTTTCCTTCATGTTTGTGATTCTTATGTGGTCTTCTACATGTTCTTTCTACATTCATTCTTGTATATGATTATCATGCAGTTTTTTATTCTCAGTTGATTATCATGTCTTGTTCTTTTGTTCCTACAATTAGTTGATAATATAAAACCTATCTGCACTATAAATTTACTTATTATATTATGAGCTACTTCTATTCTGTGCCACCAGATGTGCACACTCTGTTCCCCACTTCATTGGTGTGCATGATCAGAAATCATGAAAGAACAGAAGGCAGCTATAATGAGGATGGAAGATGCTCTAAGTGCTCTTCTTTTTCTCCTTTTATTAAGTGCTTTTCTCAATGGATTCCTCCTGTTTGCTGGTCTGAAAGGCCTCAGCTGATATAGTGGGTCCCTCATTTAATGGTTGCACTAATTGGTGCTTTATCAGGAGAAAACTTTGAATCAGAGTTTCACATAATGTCCAAATTCAATAGCAGATTCCCCAATGAAAAGAAAGCTAACTGAGAAGAAAAATCTGTAGTAGCTTTTTCAGTTCTTTCTCTTTCTTAATGCTTTGAAGCTTCACCATTGAAAGAATATAGACATTGCCACCATTGTTGACCTCTTTCTCATTTGCAAATGTGAACCTCTTGTTTATACTGTGCTCTATCAGTTTATGCCTCTCAAACACACTCAGTCCAATTCCCTTGCCCATCATCAATCTCAGTCTGGAAAAATCTCTGTACCTACACCAAAAATTAAAGTTAGCAAAAATATTATAATAGGTGCTAGCTCTACCTCTTCCTCTTCTGGTCAATCAATTCCAGGTAATGCTTTGCTGCCTGATAATTTAATGGCTTATCAGTATTTCATTATGCCTATGTCTGTTCCCAGAACTCCTGGTGCTCCATTCTTTAATGGGAAGAATGCCACCAAATTTATGAACCAGTATGATGCTGTACAGATCTTACATCATGTCTTAGAAGCCAAGGTAATGGCCATATTGCAAAATTACTGCACCATGGAGCTACAAAAGTATGTTGAGCAGCTTGTGGCAGACCTTAAGATCTAAGAGAAAGTTAAGGCTTAACTGCTGAATGACTTCTGGCATGACAATTCTTACCAGCAGATGTACAACAAAGCTTATCTGCATGCCCTCAGTGAGAAGTACCACTTTAGCAGCCAGGAAATCCTTGCATACTGCCACCAGTTCTAATTGATTGTCATGCCTCTAATAAAGAAGAATGAGCTTCAGCAATCAGTTGCTTACACATGGTTTCTGCAAGACCTTTCTGACAGGGTTTACAACAAGGCATATTATACTGCTGATTTTATGGGGACCAATCAGAATACATGGGATCTTACCAAGGTCTGTAATACTGTTACCAAGTCACAGAGGTTAAAGGAAGAAATCAATCACAATATTATCTCTGAGTCACATTAATCTGCTCCTGCTGCCCAGTCTCATTATGTTCAACTAGCTTTTAATCCTCTAACATTAAATGTACCAGTGCCAGCTGTGCCTGCTGTAATGCCTACTACTTCTGATCTTAAGCTGAACAGCCCAAGCAATAACATTCTTAAATCTCTCATCAGTTGAATGGATGCTCTCTCTCTCACCATTACTAAATTCCAAGGTCAGAATAATGCCCAGCAGCCATCAGCTGCTCTGAGAGTTTTTCTCACCTGAAAATCTGTTGATCCTGTTTTGGATTTCCTGAATATTTCCTATTATAGAGGCCAATAAGGCCCTAGTGAGCTATTTCATTCTCAAGCTGGAAGCTTCAGATAATATAATCATCTATCTTACACTTACTAAGGCTGTAGTGAACCAGACCATATACTTTCTGACTGTCTTAAGATTGGCAAATTGATCAATCAAGGCAAAATCCATCAGAATAAGATGGGCAAATATTTTGAAGAAAATGTTGCCAGGTGTGGCCCAAAGATCAACATCAATCAATTTGAGCCCCATGTTGTTATAATTAAGCATCTTCTTCAACAGATGGCTATCTTTCCAGTTGTTCCCTCTGCTGCCCAACTTTATAATAATGGCAGCATTCTAGTTGCTTCTAATGGGAGTGTGATGCCCACCATGAATTATATCAGTATTTGTGATGTTGGTTTTGATAGCAAGACAGAGGAGGATGGGATGACTGAGGGAGAAATGGAAGAAATCATTAGTGTTATAACTATCACAGTATTTTTAAATGGTAAAGGGAAATAATTGGCTGCAGAAAAGAACAAAGCCACCTTATCCAGTCAGATTGTAAAAGAGAAAGCCTTGCTCTTAACCCATTCTTAAAGAAGCAGCTGGTATTCAGATGAGATTCAGAAGTCAATATCATTCACTGAGGATGTTATTTTCTCTACCTTTAATTCAGATGAATCTTAAATGCTTCAGAATGAGTAATTATAAAGCTGTCCTCCCACTCTGATTCCTAAAGAGATCATTCTGGATTCTGAAATGGCAGATGCCCCCTTAATTCAGAAGAAAACCATTCTTCATCATCCCTGCAAGCCTAAGGGACCAAAGCTTTTTGTTAAAATGAAGAATAAAGACAACATGGCCATTATAATATGTAGGATTTTCAAAAAGATTATATGTCAGGAAATAGGTGGAATTCAGATCAAGGACCTCATGGCATGTTCAACCTAATTACAGTAAATGTTCTTTTAAAATCTTCCTGCTGATGTACAGTAGTATATGATCCAAGAAGATGCTGCATCCATTACCTTTATTCAATCAGCTGGCCCTGCCCCTTAATATGACCCTCAGTGGGACCTGGTTTCAGTCAGCCACATCAAGTTCATGGTTGGCATTGAAAAGGGTGAAATTAAGACAATATTTGACAGCAGCACAGAAATCAATTGCATGGTGAAAGCTACTACCTTAAACCTTAACCTTATCATTTAGAAAGATGCCCTCAAGCCTATTCTTGGCACTGATGGCCAACAGAGCAGAATTATTGAAATCTGCAGTAATATGTCTGTATGAGTTAAATTAGTGATGGTTTCTCAGACTTTCTTCATCATAAAGTGCAGTTCTCATAATTGCATTCTCAGTTGACCCTATGAAAATATGACATGGTTAGCCAGGCAGACAGACAATAAAGGCAGTATCACTGTTACTATTTTCAACTTAAAAGATGAAATAAACCAGGTCTCATTCCTTGGGTATTCTTCTGGTAATCATGGCAATAGACAGCTGAAGGATCTTCATGAAAAGAGGCAGCCTTTAAATTAAATTTATTAAGTCTGACTGATCTTCATAATGGTGGTGGTGTGGAGTGAAAAAATAATATTAGAATCAGCAGAGGCAGTGGTGTGAATGGCAGGATAGAAATTTTACCATGTAATAAAAGTGATAAGCTTACTTCCAGCCAATCAGGATTTCCTTGCCCCAGGCTGGTAAATGCTTCCAGCCAATTAGAGGCTACTATTAGTTTCCCTCAGAAACCTCAGCTGCATGTTCTCACCATTTTATACTAATAATTCCACCTATTTATATATGTAATATTTCCTTTCCTTCAGTGATCTGTTTCCAAATTATGCCATATTTGAGGTATCCAGCTACAAGATCTTTCACTATATGTTACCTCTAAACTGTATCCTCATTCATAAAGCCTTATGGTTTGTTCTGCCTCCATTTCCCATAGCCCAATTATTGCCACTATGTATAAGTGAAAGGCAGATAAGGTCCAACCACTCAATCTCCCAACCACTGGTGGCAGCATGCCTGGTGGGACAGATAAATGAAGAGAGATTTACCAGTAATGATTCAAAGATAATGTGAAACCTGTAAAAGACCCACTATCATCTTATAATTATCTCATTATGCCTCATTTCTCTGATTGTCCCTGTGGCTCCCAATTGACAAAGGAAAGAATTAAGAAATTAAAAATCAGTTTAATGCTCACACCCCAGAAGTGGGAATTACTGATTGAAATCCTGCTGAGGAGGGAGATGGTACTAGCCTGGGACTTTAAGGACTGTGGGAAATTGGCAGAAGAAGTCTCTCCACCCATTAAAATCTGCACTATTAAATATAAGGCCTGGCAAGCACCTAGCTTTCCCATTTCTTAGAAGCTTATTCCAACAGTCATTAAGATGCTTCATAAGCACATTGACTCTGAAGTCTTCAAATATTGCCATGGTTCTTATTAGAATAAGTGGTTTCTCATCAAGAAAAAGGAGTCTAAAAAATATTAAATCATTAACATCTGTATGAATATGAATGCTGTTACCATTCATGATGCCTACATTTCACTCAGTGCTGATGCATTTACCAAAGATTTCACTGGCCAGATCATTAGAAGCATGATGGATTTTTTTTTTAGATATAACCAACTGACCCTCCATGAAGATAGCTGTAATATGACTGCCTTTTAAACCCTCATTAATCTGTTACATTAGATGACACTGTCTCAAGGTATCATAAATTCCATTGCAGGATTTTGCAAGGTCATGGCCAGAATTCTCAGCTATAATATTCCACATCAGGCAGACAACTTCATGGATAATGTCAGTATGAAAGGCCTATGAACTTAATATAATGATGAAGAAGTAATGTCAGAGATTTACAGGTTTATTTTGAAACATCTTTAAAATCTGAATTAAACTCTGGTCAACATTAAGCTCACAAATACATACATTCAGGTGGGGAAATCAGAGTTCACCTGCTCTGGCATGGTTCTGATTGGCTACATTATTAATGCTGATGGCAGGCACTCTGAGGCAACTAAAATTGTCAAGATCATTAAGTGGCCCAAACTAACTGACATCTTTAGAGCTCACACATTCATTAGAGTCTGTGTTTACTACAGGATTTGGATTCTGAACTTCACCATCATTTCCATTCCTATCTATGTGCTGTTCAAGAAAAATGCTTCTTTCTCTTGGGGTGCTGACCAGTTGAATGTCATATCTATTCTGAAGACTGCCCTAACTACTGCACCTACTTTATACAGTATAGATTACTCAGAAGGGGGAGGCAACATCATTGTGACTACAGATGTCAGCAAACATAAATGGGGTGGAACATTAAGTCAACATGATGTGGAAAATAAGAAACTTCATCCCTACCAATATGAGAGTGGAATCTGGAGTCCCATGGAGGTAAAATATAATACTGGAAAGTAGAAATATCACACAGTCCTTAAGATGTTAAAGAAGTACCATTACTATCTATATGGCATGCATTTTATTCTGAAAACCAATACAAAAACCTTGGTTATACAGCTTAATTGATCTGCCACTGACCTTTCTGGCACTCTTATTACTAATTAGCTTGCATGGATTTGAATGTTCAATTTTAACATTTACCATGTTTATGGCTGGAAACACAGTGCTGCTGATGGCCTCTCTTAAAGGTCTACTGCTGAAGGCAAAGTTCCTGAGGATCAGAATATTAATGAATTCATTAAGATAGAGCTTAACTGTGTCAGTGTGGCCTCTATCACCATTTCAGATTTTAATGTTTCTGAAGATGTTAAAGACTTTCATGTTTTACTGCCTTCCTATTCTAACTGCAGTGAGCTGATCACTAAATATCTCACCATCATAAAGTGACCTGATGATGTTCCTCACAAGGTCTTTCTGACATAGTGAAAACATGCACTTTAATAGGTAATACAAGGCCAGTTTCTTTTCTATCAGTCAGGTAAAGGGATTCTGCTGTAATGTGTGGTAGATGACACAGATAAGTGAAAGCAAATCATTACTTAACTGCATGATAAATCTGGCCATAAAGGCTGTAAGGCAATCAACCATAAGGTCTCTCAGTGATATTGGTGGGAGGGCTTATTTAATGACATTAGAGCATATTACAAGCATTGTCATGAGTGCCAGTTCTGAGATGACAATCACCTTGAAGAGCCTCTTTATCTGACTCACTATAACTATCTCTGGGATAAATAGTATATTAATGTCATTAAGTTTCTAAAGGATTGTGGGAAAATGTGTGCAGTTATTGCTCAGAATGACCTCACTGGATGGGTTAAAGGCTGGCCCCTCACTCATGTAAAGGCTGAACATGTGGCCTAATTCATCTATAAGAATATTATATGTCAGCATGGGTGTTTCCATGAGATGGTGTGTGATAGTGGGCTGAAGAATCAGAAATGAACCAAGATTCTCACTGTGAAATATTATGTTAAACAGATAATAATTTCACTGTACAATGTGAAGGTGAATGATATGTTTAAATGTAGTTACTGCCTTATTTCTGATGCACTGATGAAGCTTGCTGCAGATGAGAGAAACTGGGTTAATCATTTCTACTTAGTGCTGTAAGTGGATTATATCTCCATTTGACAATCAATCAGTGAGACATTATTCCATCTATAATATAGTTATAATGTAATTCTCCCCATTAAACTTGAAGTTCCAACCTGGCAGATACTTCTGTGACACACCATTCACTCTCATGCTGATTTGATATATATACAGATTCAGTAATTAAAGAAGTGGGATGAAGATCTGAAGGAGGCTGTCTATCATCTTGAGTGTGTGTGAGAGAAAAATTGGGATCTATTCAATAAGATCAAGCAGTTAGTATATGATTTAGTTCAGGTGGGAGATCTCATTCTTCTGCATTATACTAAGATAGAAACATTCTACTCCATCAAGCTTAACTTCTAATGGCTGGGTCCATACCAGGTCCATGAGGTAAATCATGAGAAAGAAATCTATTGCCTTAAAAAGCTGAATGGTACATCATTCCACAATATAACTGCTGATAATCAGTTAAAGAGATTCTATCTTTATGATAGATATATACCAGCAGTGAATGAGAGTATGAGTGCAGCTGAGGCTGCTGATGCAGAGAATGACAGTGAGAAGGAGGAGGAAAAGGAAGATGTGGGTGGGGGTGAGATTGATTTGCAGTCATTGATCCCTCATAATAAGGACTTTACAGTCATTATCTGACCATCACATTTGTTTCTTTATTTCTTTTGTTTGACCACCACATTTGTTGATTTATTTCCTTTGTTAGTATTTCCTTTTGTCAGTGTATATGTCAGTGTGCATTATATGCCACAATTTTGATGCATCTTTATCTTTCTTATTTTCTTTCATTCACCCTGGCCATCATTCTCTCACATGGGCCAGCTCCCTCTCAGTTATTTTACCAATTTTAACTGCCTTTACACCTTGTATTTGAAAAAGTTATAAGAACATGCTGTGCCCCACATTCTCTCTTTGTCTCTCTATCACTACAGCTATCCTCAGCTTTCTATTGATTTTACCCTCACTATCAGATCATCTCTTTAGTTCCTCCTTATCTTCACTTTACCATACATCATTTGAAGCCTTTGCTTTTTCTTACCTTCATAAAAATGTCAAACTATTCAAATTAACATGCTATTGCTCTGATGTTTGCTGCATTGGCCATCTTCATCAGATATGCTAATTAAGACTTTATGACCATTACACAGATCCAGGCCTATATTAACACCCTAGACTGTAACCCCAAGTATTAGTTTAATGTGCAATGTGACATCCTCCAGCTGCTGATGCAGAGGCAGAAGAGTTTTAAAGATGAGATTGTAACCTTTTATAAATGGGTAAAGCTAAATGAGGCCTAAGATTATGTTGTTACACAGAAAGGCTTTAACAACCACATGTATGAGGCTCAGCAAGTGACTGAGAGAGTCAAGAATCACTGGAATTATAGAAATGAAGTCTATAGAAGTTATATGACTTAGTGGGAAAAGGATAAGATTGATCCACTGTGGGGCCTGCTGAAGATGAAGACTCAGAGATGATATATACTGACTCTTATAATTTGTTCTAACTATAACATTATGACCAAATGTGTCAACAAGATTGCCTGGCAGCAGATTTTAGAGTTCACACTCAGTCACAGAAAGAGCCTTATCAAGCATGTCACTCTGACTGACCTGAAGAATGCTGTTACTTTCAGCAAATCAGGCAGGCCCATTAATACAGCCCAACTTTATGGGATGAGAATGATTTTCAGACCTCTGAGTTTCATAGTTAAAGGAAAGTCTAAGGCTCTTTCTCCACCAATTTCTATGTCTTCACCTTCTTAAAATCCTCTGTCTTACCCTGCTCTCAGCCCAGCCCCATCTCCATCTGGTAATATTCATATGACTGGTCAGATACTTCAATAATCCCCTCACATTTCTGCCCCTTCTGGTTTCCCTCCTCAAGATAATTGCCATCATTCTGCTTTAATCCCTATGTCCCCTTCTGCCTTCTCACCCACCTTGTCTCAGAGCTCTGGCCTGGTTTTACCTGTTTCTCACCCATGACCCATCTCTGGCCAATCAGTTTCATCAATAGCCATGTCCCTGTCTAATGTCAGCATTTCTCATTTCACCAGCCTGTCACCCAATGAAATTGTGGAACTTAAGAACCAAGGTGCTGACTGGGAGGACCCTGAAATCACTGAAGCTGTTAAAAACTGTTGGGAAACCAGTCACTGTGACTGTAAATATCTGAGTTCAGTTAAGACTACCCTGAAGGCTCAACTTGGTGACACTAAAAGTTTGAATGACAAGCAGCTTATTAAATTACTGGATCAGATCTATACTCTCTCTTAAGTACTGTTTCCTCTGTGCTACCACCATTCAGTGAATCTCAGGGGAAAGATTGGTCTGCTGACCAGGGGATTAAACCAAAATGCTCTAATTGGTAGGATTACTGCTGTTATCAGCAGTTGGAAGAACCTTGATCACATTTATACTGCTGATGACACTTTTTATTATTTCTGCCAAAGTCATCATCCTGCTTGCCCAGAGGACCTTCTTCAAATATATCATATGAAGTATATCACCCTTCCTCTAATTATTCCACCAAACTGGGCAAATATGTTGAAGAACCTCAAGCTGCCATATATTAATGTAACTGCTGCATTAAATGAATGGGAGAGAGATGGCTCTCTGTCTCTGTTAATTTTCTCTTGGCTCTGAACTCAGATGGCCAATGGCACTGTGCCTGCTGCTTTTAACACCCTCAGAAAGATATTAGCACATGAATGAGATATATACTCATTTTACCAATGAAAGGATAAAAATTCACTGGGTTGACTCTGCATAATACTCCATGGAATTATACAGCAGATAGTTCACCAGGACCTCATTTATTATGCTTGGTACATTATGCTTCACCTGGATTATCAGATACAACTCATCTCCTACCCTTACTATGCCAAGTTCACTAGGAAGGGGGATAGCACCTTTTTCCACCATATTAACATTAATATCTGCTGACTCACTGAGGAAAACCATGGTGCAAACATGATATAAGGGTCCATTAGCTTGTTAAATGAGGACAGTGTGAATTGCACCACCATTATCTCTGACATGTATTACCAGATTTTCAAGTGGAACCACTAACTTTACAAAAGGGGGTTTCCAAATGGTGGAATAGTTCAGGATATCTCCCTGCAGATGCTTATAAATCAAGATCTACAAGATTTTTAAATGCACTGAATGACAGTTTCTTATAAAACTGGTAACATTTAAATTATAATGCCACATATCTCTCATGGGAGCATGGGACCAGTGACAATGCAGTGAAAGATAATGCTACTATAATATATGAGAATTCAGAATGATGGCAAATCATTGGAAGTTCCTAAAAGTGAAACTTAGAAGCAGCTCTTGCAGATACATTAAGATCTCATGCAGGGATCTGCAACCCCCTCCAGCCTGCCTGTTATATATAGTAGTATTTCTTATCATTTTCTGACCATAATTGCTGTGACAGGTCTTAGTGTAATTTCTGATGCCTTAATTAGATGCCAGTGGTGAGATAATCCTCTGGTTTAGAGAGAGCAGTAGATTCTTTTTGGCCTTGCACCAGGTCAGTCAGCTAAGAATTATGTCCTATTATAGCATAAGAAAGCAGTCAGAGTCACTGTTAAATGTTTCATCATGATGATGGGTGCTGAGAAGGAGCTGTTTGGTGACCAGAGTTATTTCTATTGCCTTTAGAATAATATTCTGCTCAGCTCCATTATTGGTGATCATACTGCTGCTGAGGAGGATACCATTAAAATTCTGATTCATAGCCATGGGAATGCAGACACCAACTAGCCATCCCAGACTGGGAAATGTTTTGGTTAATTATAGCTCACCATTCTGCCACATTTACCACCATTAGTGCATGTTTGTTTTGATCCTACTTGCCTGCTCACCTGCTTATCTACTTTCCTTTCCCCTCACATTTTCCCTTGTGCTGCCCAACCCTGCATGCCTGCTGTTTTCTTTTCTCTTCTTGCCCTGTTTCCTTCTGTTTTTGCTGCTTCATGTAGCTGTATGGTGATTTTTCCTTTACTCTTTTATATATCTTTTCTTTCTCATTTGCATTGCACATTCTTACTTCTCTTTTCTTTTCTTACCTCCAGCTGTCTTCTTTATTTTTCCTGCATTACTTTACTTTTCCCCTCCATCCTCTGGTTGCCCCCCATCTTAATGGGCCTGATATTACCTGTTACTCATTAGCTATGGGCCTTAATCTGCATGTGTCAATCTGCACCAGCTGGAACTTTTAGAACATTTACAGCCAAAACCTACTATTAAGATAATATCACTATTAGCTCTTTCAATCTGCTGTATTATTGCTTTGTCAGCCCTTTTTTTTCCTCATGAGAAAGCACTTCCTTTGTTGACCTTACATTGTCACAGCAGCTGAACCTGATGCAGACCATACTGGAAACTCTTTTCATACTCAGTAAGATAATGCTAGATTGCTGGTGATGGCTGAATGGATCACTCTTTGATTAAACACTCATCTTCATATTCAGCCAGTCATTACTGCTGAAACCAGCATTGAATCAATTAACCTCACCTTGCTGATGGGGGCACCATGTAAGCATTATTAAAAGCTCTAGTGAAGTAACAAGCAGCAGTACTGTCATGCCCATTTATTCCTTTAAGCTGTCTTGCCTAAAGCCTTCCACCTTCTACTAACTCTGTTCCAGATATTTCTTTGCTTCAGCACAGCTGCAGCTGCTGCCCCATCAGCTGGGAAAATTAGACCTCATATATTAAATCAGTTGATACCATTACTTTACTTCTTATTTCTGTGGCCCCTTACTTTGCTGTTTCACCTTTCTTTGCATGTTAGGGCCACTGCCCCAGGAATGTCTCATGGTTCAAACTGTTAATGAACTGTACCTCTGGGTCTCCACCTAATTAATAGCCAGACCAACTGTGTTGGCTGCATTCACTGTGGCTCAGAAAGAATTAGCTTTAAATTATTCTACTCACCTCTGGGCCTTCACCTAACTGGCTGCATTTACTGCAGCCAGGGAAAAACTAAGTTATTACTGATTTACCCATTCATCTCTGGACCTCATCTCCCTGCCTTATGGTGATCACTCTCTTGCAAACATTCACCATTTTACCTAATTACTGGCCAACACTAATGCTGTAATATTTGGTGTATGGGACCATAGATCTCATCATATATGAGATCTATGGATTTTATCATATATAAGATCATTAGCATAAAACCTTTTAACTGCTCATGCTGGGCCACCACCTGCATCTCTTCATTAGCTGACTTTGGGACAACATATTCAGGTCAACTTCAGGATGACTTATTCAGAGCCACTGCCCTTGCTGTGAAGCTGGGTAATCCTTTTCTTTACTGGGTCAGCAAATCAGGGGGAAGGGAAATATGTAATGGGAATCCCAGTGCAGATCAATTTTTTACTGAGAAGCTTTACCTGCTACACCTCCACTGCTCCTTGAGATTTTCCTTCATATTTATGATCCTTATGTGTTTTTCTATGTGTTCTTTCTATGTTCATTCTTATGTATGATTATCATACAGTCTTTTGTTCTCAGTTGATTATCATATCTTATTCTTTTGTTTCTATAATTAGTTGATAATACAAAATCTATCTGCACTATAGATCTACTTATTGCATTGTGAGCTACTTCTGTTCTATACCACCAGATGTGCACACCCCATTCCCTGCTTTACTGCTTGTCATAATAAGCTTTCATCTGTATTCCAATGAAATCAATTTTCTTAACCAATTACTGATGTAGCTGTTATAATTGTTCTGCCTTCAGATCTGCTTCCTGGGCTAGGCTTTCCATTGATATTCCAGTTCTGAATATATCTGGTTCTCAGCCATAGTTTGCAAAGAATGGTGTAAATCTCATTATAGCATTCTTTGAACTGTTATATGCTATTTCTGCCAGTGGTAATAGCTTAATCCAGCTGTTCTGCCAGTACTTAACATAGCATTACAGATATTATTCAACTGTCTGGTTTAATCATTCTGTTTGCCCATCTGTTTATAGGTGGTAGGCCATTAACATCTTGTTTTTGATTCCAATTCTTGCCATCAAAGTTTTCCAGAATTTTGATGCAAATTTGGGGTCCCTGTCTGAGATGATTTCCTTTGGTATTCCATGGTTTGTGAAGATATTCCTCAGTATAACATATGCTGTTTTAGGTGCTGATGTGGCTTCTTTGAAAGGTATGAAGTAGGCATATTTCATTAATCAGTCCATCACTGTTAATATTGAGTTGTAAGCAATACCTATTGAGGGTTTCCTGGATTTTAGTAACTTGATAATAAAATCTATTGCAATTGATGCCCATGATTGTGGCATAACTGGTATTGGCTGTAGTTCTCCATAGGGTGCATGTCAATTTGCCTTACTTCATTGACACATGTCACAATTTCATATGTATTGTCAAATGTCTGTTCACATTTCTAGCCAGTAGTAGGTCTGTGTGATTCATTCCATGGTTTTATCTGTGCTAAAATGTCCAGAAGTGGGTGCATCATATCCTTCTATTATCATTTCTTTTCTCAAATCTTTTGGTATATAAACTAAGTTTGCATGGAATAACAATCCATTTTGTTGGTTAATCCTGCCTTCCTCCAAGGCTTTCTTTGGCCAAGGGTCCATCCAGATCCCTTTTCATATCTTTTCAATTAGAGGAGAGTCTGTAGTGACAATATGGGTGGCCCTTATCATCTGATGATTGAAAATTATATCCTTTTCTTCAGTCTGAGTAAATAGTGCCTGTTTCTGCCTTTCTTTGACCATCAGGTCAGGTTTTCTGCTTAGAGCATCTACCCATGAGTTCTCTTTTTCTTTGCAGTGTTTAATCTGAAAATCATATGCTAATAACATTTCTGACCATCATGCTTGCCTTTAAGTAAGTTCCTTTGTGATTGTAAAGTACTGCAGGTTATGGTGGTATGATATAACTATAATCTAATGTTTTACTCCTTCAAGATAAACTCTCCATTTTTTCATAGCTGCTGTAAAGGGTTACACCCTTATACCTCTATCTTATAGCTCATCTGAACCTTGCAGCTCCAATTGTATAATCAGCCTGATCTTTCTCTGATATTTTACCTGACCAATTAGAGATTTCAGGGCCTGGGGCCCTAAAATCATTCAGCCAATCAGAGGCTGCTATTCTTCTGACCAATCAGTGATTTACCAGCTTAAGGCTGATAAATGCCTCAGCCAATCAGAAGCTGCTGTTCATCTGACCACTGAATTGGAGGAACATTACTCTGCCTGAAAATCTCTTATATTATATAATCCCACATTTTCTTTTTCTCTTTCCTTTTCTTTTTCAGCAATTTCAACTTTATACATAGTATAGCTAGATCTTACTTATAATAGAAATCTAGCCCATCACATTTTGAAATTACTTCTTAATCTTTTATCAGAGATCCTCATATAGCTCTGAAACTTCCAAATGTGATCTGTATGTTCTAAATGTAATTTACACATATAGCAGACTTCTTCTGAAAAATCTGAAACTCAGTACTGGTGAAAGGCCTACCCAGGACACCAGCTTCATATAATCATTCAGTATAGCCAGACAACATGTCAATGAAAGGTGAGGGAGTTCTGACAGTGTGTATTAAAATCTTATGAGATTTTCCCTCAGTTCATCTGACTCTGAACCTGAATCCAATCAGTCCTATAAATCTACTATAGATATAAATTCTCTGCATGAAGGTGGTGGCTCTCTTCAGAGCTCTAAAGCTGACCTCTGAGACCTTATATAACAGCTTGCAGCTCAGGTTCAGTCTCTTACTAATCAGGTTTAAACCCCTGTTGAGACTCTGAACCCCTCAACTGCTCCTTCAGAAGACTTTATAAAATATTTAAAAAAAAAACTTATCATCTTAGCAACCTTCAGTGGTGAAAAGCTTGTTAAATACTCTGCCTGGTAACTTAATGTTATGGTTAAAATTAACATTAATGGTCCCATAATTAGTAACTCTGCTGATCAAGTATAATATATCTTCTTATAACTCACCAGAACTGCTTCCACCCAATTTCATTCTTGGATGAAGGTTAATTTGCATCTCACACTATCTCCTAATGAGATTTTTAATTAATTTAACATTCTGTTCTTCAACTCTGCAGTTGCCTTACAGGCCCTGACCTGGCTCTACAGCACTTACCAGAGGAATGATACTCTTATTACATTTCTTCTGAAGTTTAATCAGAACATCTTGGAAGCTGGCAGGCAATTATAGGATAATATCATTAAGAAAGCCCTGCTCAAGAAAGCCATCAATCTGGACCTTCTAAAGCAGGCTGTCTTCATCTGCAAACCCTCATTATATAATAAGTACTACACTGAGCCCTGTAAAATTGAGAATAACCTCACCCAGATTAATTCCATTCAGAGTTGGTTTCACTGAAATTCTGTCATTCTAAATACTCTGCTGCCCACCACTTGTTCATCTGATTAAAACACTATGAACTGGGAGCTTACACCTTGTATAAGCACATTTTGTGTTTCTAACATGACTGCTGCCACTGTCACTGACTCCCATGCATGAAACATTTGCATTAATTGTAATAAACCCAGCCATAGGGCTGTAAATTGCTGTAATACTTACATTTCATTAAAATTTGCACCTATATGATTCATAAACACCTAAACCCTAAAGGCTACCTCTGACAATGAGGGTAAAGACTTTAAAGATACTTAATTAAATTTGGGAAAAGACTAGCTTCTGCATGAAATTGTATGCAGAAGCTACCAGAGTTAGATAGAAAAACCTTTGAAAAGAAAATGACTGTTTCTGCAATCCTTGTACCTACTGTAGTTAATTGTTCTTTTAATATGAATGCTATGGTAAACAGTGGTTGCTGTTACTACACAATAATTCATTCTTATATGGTCAACCATTTTAAACTCCTATGTATCCTGATTCCCACCTAAGAGCTTGAAGGTGTTAATGGAGACACTGATAACCTCATATAAAATATGGTAAAGCTAAATGTTAATGTTGCTGAACACCTCCAAGAGAATGTCTATGCCTATAAGATTGAAAACCTCTTATATGACTTCATGCTTGGCCTCTTATGGTTATCTAACTATTAAGCACTCATTAATACTCATAACTGCTGTATGATATTCTCAGGGGATATCTGTATTTCCAAAAAAGATGTTCATAGGACTGCTGATCTCCACTGGATCTCTACCAATACCTATGACCTTCTCTGATGCTATAATTATAAAATTAAAGGTCAATTGCCTGTTAAGATCTTTACCACTAACATGGCTGATATAGAAAAAGCACTCTCATAACTCTCCAAGAAGCCCAAGACCAACCCTATAACTATTCTCCCTTCACACTACTATAAATTCCTTAACATCTTTAACCATAAAGTTATTAATAAGCTTCTACTGTTCCATGGGGTGCATGACCACCATATCAAGCTTAAGGGGGTAAACAGTAAAGACCCTTAATTACTGAAAGGCCCATTATATAACATGTTACACAATGAACTTCTTATTCTCCAAAAGACCCTTAATAATCTTCTGAATAAAGGCTTCATATGAGTTAGCAATTTGCCTGCAGGTGCATCAGTTCTCTTTACTAAGAAGTCAGGTGGAGGGCTCTAATTTTACATTAATTATTAAGACCTCAACCAACTCACCCAAAAGGATTGCTACCTACTGCTGCTTATTAATGAGACTATTAAATGAATTAGGTGAGCCAAGTGGTTCACCAAGCTAGATATCATCTCTACCTTCTACAAGATCTGAATTACAGAGGGAGATGAATGGCTAACTGCCTTCTACATGAGATATAGCCTATTTAAATGGACTGTCACACTGTTTGGTCTCATAAATGTGCTTAGCATGTGGCAATAATACATCAACTGGGCCTTATAAGACTATTTGGACAAATTTACTTCTACTTACCTTAATGACATTCTGATTTTCACTGACAGTTCTTGCAAACAGTATCAGTAATATATCTAAAAGGTCCTCATCTGACTCTGTATGTACAGCCTCCCTGTTGATATTAATAAATGTGCATTTAAAGTTAAAGAGACTACCTACCTCAGCTTCATTGTAGAGGCAGAAAAGGGAGTCCATATAGACCCTAAGAAGGTCACTATGATCATTAAATGAGAAGCCCTTATAACTATTAAAGGTATATGAGGCTTTTTTAGCTTTACAAACTTCTACCAACATTTTCTTTAAGAATTCTCTGACATTGTATAATTACTTACAGATCTCACACATAAAGATCAGCAGTTCCAGTGGACTAAAGATGCTAAAAATGCCTTTAAATGCCTTAAAAAGATGTTTACCTCTGTACTAATGCTTATCTCCTTTGACTCTGATCATCTGACTATAGTAGAAACAAACTCTTCCAGCTATGTAACTGGTGGCACTCTTATGTAATAGGATAGTAAAGGTGTTCTATAACCTTATACCTTTATGTCCAAGAAACTCAGCCCTGCTAAAGCCAACTATGAAATTTATGATAAGAAATTACTTA
This sequence comes from Emmonsiellopsis sp. PD_5, assembly GCA_032988985.1. Taxonomy (NCBI): domain Eukaryota; kingdom Fungi; phylum Ascomycota; class Eurotiomycetes; order Onygenales; family Ajellomycetaceae; genus Emmonsiellopsis; species Emmonsiellopsis sp. PD_5. The sequence goes on from JANTQI010000146.1 coordinate 55,243, forward strand.
TTATTATTCAATGTCTTAAAGAATGGGATTCTGAACTCTATAATGTGAAGGACTTTAAGATCATTACAGATCATAAGAATCTCTGATATTTTATAATCATTTACAAACTCTCTGAGTGCCAGATGTACTGGGTGGAATTTCTTAGCTAATTCTATTTCACAATTTATTACTGCCTGGGCACTGAGAACTTCATGGCTGATGCACTTTTCTGCTGTGAACAAAATATACCTTCTAAAGATTCTAATGCCCACTGGGCTAACTATGAACACTGGTTGCTTAACCCTGTAATAATGTAAAACTCTGAAACTATCTTACATGGTGTGATCTATATGTCACCTGCATTTATAATGATCATACAGGCAGACCCTACAGAGGGATTCTCTAAGATGATCTTACTCTCACTGAAGGACCTCTGAGAGACTGCAGCTACTTCAAATGAATAACTTTATATGATAACTGATACTGTAAGAAGATAAGAATGCCATTTTCTGCCCAAGCTATACATTCACACAGACATTACTGAATGTACAGTCAACTGAGACAGCCTGCTCTGCTTTCAAGGAAGGCAGTGAATTTCTAGTTTAGAACTGCTCTATATATAAATCATGCAGGCTATAATTCTCTTATAACTGACCACCTGGACCATAAAGCTCTCTATTGAATACTGTCCTGAGATTTTTACTGGTCTGACATGTCTCAGAACATCTGGTAATTCATCTGAAACTATAATATCTGCTGATCTACTACTGCCTAATAAAACTGTTGTCAGGGTTTCCTTAAATCTCTTCTGATCTCTGAACATGTCTAGCATGATGTTGCCATTAATTTTACAGTTAGCCTTCCTAAGAGTAACAACTGCACAAACATTCTAGTCATTATTAACTGTCTGAGTAAAGGTGTCATCTTGGAACCATATAAGAAAATGAATGCATTAACTGTTGTAAATGCTTTCCTCTAATTCCTATTTTATCACCAACATGGTCTACCTTATACAATCATCTCAGACTGTGGAACTCAGTTTGTTGGAGCCCTCTGAGCCTGTATCTGCCAACTCCTGAAGATTATCTGATAGCTCTCAACAGCCTATCACTCTGAAATAGATGATAGTACTAAATGTATAATTTAAATGATTAAGACTTACCTCTAAAAGTTCTGTTCATACACCCAGAATGACTGGAATGAGCTTCTTCCACATGCTGAACTTGTAATTAATAACTATAATGCTGTTAGTATAAATGTTAGCCCATTCTTCCTCTCACATGACTACAACCTTAAAGTGCTCCATCTCACTGAATCTTTTAAACCACCTCTGTCATCCTGCAGTCTAATCCAAATAGTGGATATCATTATTTTAAAACTTCAGCAAGCTTGTAAATGGGCTGAAGCTGCCATGGCAAGTGCCCAACAGAAACAGTAAGATTATGTGAATGCCTTGTAAAAGCCTACTGAATGCTATAAAATGGGTGATAAGGTCTGGCTGAACCTGTAAAATATTACCACTAACTGCTCATCTCACACACTCAATTATTATCATATAGAATACATCATAGTTGAAGTCCTAGAAAGTTATAATTATCAGCTTAACATACCACTTAAAATTTATAATGTCTTTCATACAAACTTGCTCCACAAGGCCTCCAATGACCCATTTCCTTTACAAGATGTCACCAACTGGCACCTACCCAGCATCATTAGAGAAGATAACAAGGTTAAATATGAGATAGAAGCTGTTGTTAACTGCTGCCTGCATGGCTGTGACTTTTAATACCTTATAAAATAGGTTGGTTATGCAACCCTGACATGGGAGCCAGCCTCTGCCCTGCAAGACACTGTCACATTTATATGATATAAAGACCTGCATCTGCCATATGAAGACCTGCATCCACTTAATGACAGTCTGCCTAATTCTCTGATCCTGCCCACTCACCCTCTGAGTAGGGGGGGATAATGTGAAGGGCTGTACTCTTATACACCTATTTTATAGCTTGTCTGAACCTCACAGCTCCAATTGTATGATTAGCCTAATCTTTCTCCAATATTTTATCTAATTAATCAGAGATTTCTGGGCCCAGGGCCTTGAAATCATTTGGTCAATCAGAGGCTGCCATTCTTCTAACCAATCAGTGATTTACCAGTCTGAGGCCAATAAATGCCTTGGCCAATCAGAAGCTGCTGTTCACTTAACTACTGAATTGGGAAAATATTACTTTACCTGAAAATCTCTTATATTACATAATCTTACATTTTTCTTTTCTCTTTCCTTTTCTTCTTCAGTAATTTCAACTTTATATATAGTGTAGCTAGATTTTACCTGTAATAGGAATCTAGCCCATTACAGCTACTACTATTACTAGTAGTTCCTTGTCATGTATATTATAGTTTTACTCTGCTGGTAACATAGTCCTCACATAGTAAGTAATAAGTTATAGTTTGCTGTTCTCATCCAGTTGTTATAATTGAGCTTCTATAGCACAGTCTGAAGCATCTATGTCAATGACACAAGATCTGTCTAAGTTCAAATGCCTCTTTATATTTTCATTTTTAAATAGTTTCTTGATTCATTTGAAAGCTTCTTATTGCTGATTTCTCCATTTAAATGGCATGTTTTTCCAGAACAGCACCATAAAAGGTTTTGTAACTTCTGAACAGTTCTCAATATATTACCAATAGTAATTCACCAATCTGTGGAATGACTGAACTTCTTTAACATTGATGAGTTCAGACCAGTTTAATACTACTTGCATTTTTCTTAGATTTATCTATATTTCTTCTATAGAAATAATGTGTCCCAGAAACTCCATTTCTTTCTTGAAGAATTTGCATTTCTCTGGCTTCAAAACTAAGTCATTATCTTGTAGTTTCTTTAACACTTTCTTAACTTGTTCAGCATGGTCCTCTCTTATCCCTTTGGTGAAGATTAATATATCATTCAGGTAGACTGTGACAAACTTGTCCAGGTATTCATACAAGACATAGTTGATCATGACTTAGAATGTTACTGATGCATTGGTTAAATTAAAAGGTATAATCAGGTATTCATAAAGTCCAAATTTTATCTAAAATGCAGTCTTCCATTCTTTGCCTTCTTTTATCTGTACCAAGCTGTATGCATCTTATAGGTCCAGCTTTATAAACCATGTAACTTCTTAGAATCTGTCCTGGATTTCCTTGATGAGTGGTAATGGGTATTAATTCTTAATAGTGATACTGTTAAGCTGCCAATAATCCACACATAGTTGTAGAGATTCATCCTTTTTGGGTACAAAAATCACTGGATATCCTATCAGTGAAGTTAACAGTCATATATGTCCTTTTTTCAGATTTTCATTGATATATTTCTGTAGCTCTGTAAGTTCTCTCTCAGTCATTCAGTATGTTGGTCTGCATATAGGCTTCTTGCCTTCTTCCAGTGGTATTTCATGATCTCATAGCTTATGTGCTGGTAATTCCTCTGAAGGTGGTCATTTCCAGAATAGTTCTGCAAAATCATCAAATTTGTCTGATATGTGTATATCAATTTTCTTTTTCTTTGGGGATAGGTGAGGCATTTTCTTTATGGTTGATGAATCTTTCTTTTCCATATGTACTCCCTTTATCACTTAAATCTTCTTATTTGTAGCATTGCCTCTGACTCTTTTCTAACTGTAATTACCTGGCTGCTGAGTGTCTAGTTTGCAGGGACATCCACATCTATCTAGCCATATAGTCCTCTTGCACCAGTCAATATTTGAATTATATTACTCTAACCAAGGGTTTCCTAAGACCAAATTAATGTCCCCTAGGTTTATCACATTAAAGCTTAAATTCTCACAATGATTATTAATAATCATTCACAATCTGGGGGTTTCATCTGTAACTCCTCTAATAGTTGTATTCCTCAAGGCATTTAGTTGATAGGGATGTGCCTTCTTAAATAATGTGAGTCTGGCTTGTTTTACATACTCTTTATTAATGAAAATTCCTGTGGCTTCTGAATCAATAAGGGCTTATGCATGTTTCCCTGCTAAATTCACCATAAGCTTTAAACATTGATGCTTTTCTTGGGTTGCAGCTAGTTTCTGGCCTACTATACTATCCCTATGCACTAGTTCAGGGTAATGCTGTCATTTTTTAACAGTCTGCCTGTCTTAGATTCTACTAGTAGATTATATAATTCCTTCTCTTATACCATTAAGTTTTATTTTTACTTTTAAAGTCCTTCTTCCAGCTTCTGCTGTAAGACTCCAGTTTGGTATCTGGTTTCCTCAAACTGTTTGCATAAAAATTGTAGCTATCCTATTAATTCTCTCTTTCCTATTGGATCTATGTCAGGTTTCTCAAGCTGTAGATCTAAAATCAGGTCATTAACTTTCTCTAGTTTCTCAGTCTTATATCCTTTAATTGTAGTGGCTCTTAGGTGTTATTATTTTTACTTCTTAGATTATGGGAAGTATTTACCATCTTCTTTTCTATTCACATGGATAGGGCAAGTGTCATCTATGCAAAATGACTAATAAATGATAGTATGGTCTAGGTGATCTGGGTGGCTCATATCCTGAGAGTCTGGCAACTTCATATCCAAATCTGAGTCCTCCTCTTTGCATTGTAGGCAGTTATCAACTTTACACCTATAATTTCCATGACATGGGTGATTGGCATCAGTGCTCATTCATTCAATCTCATCAGCTTACTTCATTGTGTAGTATTCACATTCACAGTCCCACATTAAGTGTTCTTTATACTGTGGATAGGCTGGCTGCTGGGACCATGAATTTTCATGCATGTTTGATTTAGTTTGGTTTGGTTTTAGTTACACATGAGTGACTAAAACATGATTTTAAATTTTAAAAGAGATAAAATGACTAACCTTTTTAATTTAAAATGGGACCAAACATAACTAGGATTATTTCATGTCACTTTCATGTCACTTCTTGGCATTACTTGGCAAAAAACTACTATTTTTAGTATACTTTTTAGGGAATTTTCCCAGATTTCCAGGGTAAAAATTGGCTTAAAAATTTCCTAGTTTTAAAAAGTCATTTAAAACACATTTTAACTTGTTTAAAATATAAAATATTTTAGTCTATAATGGGACTAAACTACATGGTCCTGTTTGGTTTGGTTTGGTTTGATTTCATGCATGTTTGACCAAATGAGACCATGCAAGAAAAGTGACAAAACAGGCATGAAATGGGACTAACTATTAATGAAAAATGAATGACCATATATATATATTTAGTCCAATATGGTCTCAGTGGCCAGCCTAGCTGTGGATGGTTCACATTCTTTATGTCTTCAACCATCAGTTGTGCATGATAGTCACACTCAGAATATAAGAGCTTGTCATTCATTCATTCTTTGTGTCATCCTTGGTGAAATTCCTCACACTTTTCCCAAGTTAAACAGCTATATTCATATTTATTCCCATAGCTGTTCCTAATATTCCAGTCTGTTTAATAGCTTGCAGTTGCTTCTTCTGGCTCAGATGTTTCTGATATTTCTGATGTCATTTCTTCATCATGGCTGTCTGTAGCCCTCAGGTAATATACCTGATTGTCTCTTCCTCTTCTCTTGGTGGTTACCTACAGTCTTTTACTTCTCTGCTTGCACTGGGCTGCTCAGTGTCCTGGTTTTTCACATTTAAAACATAGGTTCTTGTCTCAGCATCATTTCTTTTTGTCTTTATCATAGTCTTGGATGACTGTGGTGTCCAATTTCATTAGTTAGGGCCTATAGGGATCTTCCTTTCTTTTCTTATGGCCAAAATATGGAGTGCTTCTGAAGTGGTATCCTTATTTTTCCATTCATTACTCATAAAATTGATTATCAATCCAAATTGCCATTTTCATCATTTGGTTGATAGTAGTAGGTCTTTTAATCAATCTGGTAATCTCATCCTTGACATCTTCCTTCAATCCCTGGTAGTATTAGTCTGTTAATGCTTCCTCATCTCATTCCAGATGTGAACTAATCTGCTGGAATTCTAATGCATAGTGTGTTGCTGATCCAGTTTGCTCTAAATGATGTAACTTTTGTGCTACTAAATACTTTTCATTAATTTCTTTAAAAGTCAATTTGATCTGTTTTATAAACTTCTTGTAGTCCAAGAATAGTGCAGTGACATCATCATCTTATTTATTGTCAGTTTCATTAAATCAAGCCCATACATTAGGTTTAAACCATTTAAAAGCTGGTCCTTTCAAGAAAGTTGCTGCTGCAAGGGCCTTGCTGGCCCCACTGCAGAACTTTTCTGAATTGGCTGCAAAATAAAGGTTCATTTAAGCCAAGTATGCTCATAGTTTGCCTCATTCACCTTTGAAAAATGTTAATGGGTTGACCTTGAGTGTGCTGGTTGTCTTAGCTGAAGCCAAAGCTCCCTCTAGTTGTTAACATTATTCTACCACTGCATTGTATTTCTTGGCAAGTTCTTTAGTACTGGCTGTTGGTCCTCCAACAGTAGATTCTGAAGTTGTAGTAGATGCCATCTTTACTCAGATTCTATAGTTTCTTTTAGCCTTTTTCCACAGGAATAAGATATGTATCTTATCATTAAATGCTTCACAAATCCTTATACATTTAACTTCTTAATTAAAGAGTAATCTTTCCTTTGAGCAGAGGGTTCTCTATAACCTTGGATTAGAGACAGTCAATATTACTACTAACTTTAACACTAGTAAGTGCCACCTATGCCAGAAGATAAGGTTAAGCCTTAATGAAAGTGCTTCTGACTTGATAACTAAATTAGGGATAGTTATCACTATCAGAAGTAGTAAGGATATTAATTAGAGAATTCTTATAACTACCAGATAGCTATGATGTGGCCTGTCATTAATCAGATGGGTCAGAGCTTATAGGTGTTTATAGATGGTTGGCTTGAATAAATGATGAGTAGGTAAGAGTAGAGGACATAATTAAGACTAAGGTTATAGAGAGCCATGAGGTTGCAATCAGAAACCATAAGATAGGATAAATATAGTAAGAGTGAATAGAGATGTAAGATATATATAAAAGATGAATTGAAAAATTGATTGTGATTAAGAAGAGAAGCCTCTTAATTCTAAGATAAATGAGTGTCCTTATATACATGATGCCTTCCCACTTAACCATTCTTAATTTTCAGTGATATTGCTTGAATCACCCAGTATCCCTGACATTGTCACTTAAATTACTCAGTGTTCCTGGCATTATCACTGAAATTACCCAGTGTTTCTGATGTTATTGCTTAAATTACCCAGTGTCCCTAGTATTATTACTTGAATCACCCAGCATTTCTGGCATTTCATCACATAATCTTATTTAATTTTAAATAAGAGGTTTTTCCATTTCATAGCCTTCTCTTATTAGCCTGAGTTTGGTTTGAACTTGCAGGTCTATAACAGTAACACTGAATGTATAATATAGATAATTAAGATTTACCTCTAAAAGCTTTACTTATATACTTAGAATGACTGGAATGAACTGCTCCTACATGCTAAACTTATAATTAATAGCTATAATATTATTAGTATGAACATCAGCCTGTTCTTCCTCTTATATAATTATAATTTTAAAGTGCTTAATCTTACTAAATCTTCTGAACTGCCTCTATTACCCTGCAGTCTGATTCAGATAGTGTGTGAAGGGCTACACCCTTATACCCCTATCTTATAACTCATCTAAACCTTGCAGCTCCAATCATATGATTGACCTGATCTTTCATCAATATATTGCCTGACAAATTAGGATTTTCTGGCCTGGGGCTGGGAAATCACCTGGCCAATCAGAGGCTACCATTTGCCTGACTATTAGATTGGGAGAATATTTCTCCACCTGAAAATCTCTTATATCACATAATCTTACATTTTTCTTTTCTCTTTCCTTTTCTTCTCCAGTGATTTCAACTTTATATGTAGTATAGCTAGATCTCACCTGTAATAGAAATCTAGCTCATCACATTTTGAAATTACTTCTTAATCTCTTCTCAGAGATTCTCATATTAAAACTTCTGAATGTGATCTGTATGTCTTAAATGTAACTCACACATACAGCAGAATCTTCTAATAAATTAACTTCTCTAAAATATCTGAAACTCAGCACTGATAAAAGGTCCACCTGGGACACCAGCTTTATACAACCATTTAGTATAGCTAGATGATATGTCAGTGAAAGATGAGAGAGCTCTAACAGTCTATATTAAAATCTCATGAGATTTTCCCTCAGTTCATTTGACTCTGACTCTGAATCCAATCAATCCTATGAATCCACTGCCATGGATATAAATTTCCCACATGAAGGCAGTGGCTCTTATCAGAGCTCTGAAGCTGAACTTTAAAACCTTGTATAACAGCTTGTAGCCCAGGTTCAGTCTCTTATTAATCAGGCTAATACTCCCACTGAAACTCTGAATCCTCCAACCACTTCTTTGGGAGACTTCATGAAACATCTGAAAGAGAAGCTTGTCACCTTGATTACATTTAGTGGTGAAAAGCTCATTAAATACCCCATATGGTGACTTAATGTTATGGTAACAATCAGCATTAATGGTCCCATGATTGACAGTTCTACTAATTAAGTATGATATATCTTCTTGTAACTTACTGGAACCACTTCCACCCAATTTCATCTCTAGATGAAGGCTAATTTACATCTCACACTATCTCTTAATGAGATTTTTAACCAACTTAATGTTCTGTTCTCTGACCCTGTGATTACCTTAAAGGCCCTGACCTGGCTTCACAGTGTTTATCAGAGAAATGATACTCTCACTGCATTTCTCCTAAAGTTCAATCAGAATATCTTGGAAGCTGGCAGGCAATTATGGGATAATACCATTAAGAAAGCCCTTCTTAAGAAGGTTATTAATCTGAATCTTCTGAAGCAGACTGTCTCCATCTGTGAACCTCCTTTATATAATGAGTATTGCACTGAGCTTCATAAAATCAAAAATAATCTCACCCAGATTAATGCCATCTAGAGTTAATTTCACTGAAATCCTATCATTCTGAATACTCTACTGCCTGCTGCCACCCACTTGTCCAACCTGAATGTCATGGACTGGGAGTCTACACCTTATGTAAGTGCTTTCCACATTTCTAATATTACTGCTGCTGCTATTACTGATCACCACACATGAAACATTTGCATTAATTGTAATAAATCTGGCCATAGGGTTATAAACTGCTGTAACACTCACATTTTACTGAAATTTACACCTATGTGATTCATGAACACCTAAACCCTGAAGACTGCACCTTTTAATGATAAAAGTAAAGACTTTAAAGATGCTTAATTAAACTTGGGAAAAGACTAGCTTCTGTCTGAAATTACATATAAAAGCTACCAGAGTTAGATAGAAAAATCTTTAAGAAAAAAATGACTGTTCCCATAATCCTTGTTCCTACTGTAGTTAATCATTCTTTTAATATGAATATTATGATAGACAGTGGTTACTATTACTATATAATAATTCATTTTTATATGATCAACCATTTTAAACTCCCATGTATCCCAATCTCCCCCTAAAAGCTTAAAGGTGTTAATGAAAACACTGATAATTTCATATAAAATATGATGAAGTTTAACATTAATATTGCTGGCCACCTCTGAGAAAATGTTTACACCTACAAGATTGAAAACCTCTTATACAACTTTATGCTTGACCTCTTATGGCTATCTGATCACCAAGCACTCATTAATGTCTGTAATTGCTGTGTGGTGTTCCCAAGAAACATCTGCATTTCCAAAAGAGATATTCATAAGACTGCCAATTTCCATCAGATCTTCACCAATGCCTATGACCTTCTCTGATGCCATAATTATAAGATTAAAGGCTGATCACCCATTGAAATCTTTGCCACTAGCATGGCTGATATAGAGAAAGCACTCTTATGACTCTCCAAGAAGCCCAAAATCAACCCTATGATAATCCTCCCTTCACACTACCATAAATTTCTTAATATCTTTAATCATAAAGTCACTGACAAGCTTCTGCTGTTCTGCAGAGTGTACAACCATTATATCAAACTTGAGAAGATGAACAGTAAAGACCCCCAGCTGCTGTGGGGCCTATTATACAATATGTTGCATAATGAACTTCTTATTCTCTGAAAAACCCTCAACAATCTTCTGGATAAAGGTTTCATATGGGTCAGTAATTCACCTACAGATGCACCAGTTCTCTTTGCCAAAAAGCCCAGTGGGGGCCTCTGATTCTGTGTTGATTATTAAGGCCTTAACTGACTCACCCAAAAAGATTGCTACCTACTGCTGCTCATTAATGAGACAATTAAATGAATTGGATGAGCTAAATGGTTCATCAAGCTTGATATTATTTCTGCCTTTTACAAGATCTGAATCACAGAAGGAGATGAATGGCTAACTGCCTTTTATATAAGATATGGTCTATTTAAGTGGACTGTCACACCATTTGGCCTCATGAATGCATCTAGCATGTGGCAATGATATATCAACTGGGCCTTACAAGATTATCTAGATGAATTTACCTTTACTTATCTCAATGACATTCTGATCTTCACTGATAGTTCTTGCAAACAGCATCAGCAGCACATCTGAAAGGTTCTCATCTGGCTCTGCAAATATGGCCTCCCCATTAATATTAACAAGTATGCATTTAAAGTTAAAGAGACTACCTATCTTGGCTTCATTGTGGAGGTGAGGAAGGAAGTCTGCATGGACCTCAAGAAGGTTGCCATAATCATCAAATGAGAAGTCTCTATAACCATTAAAGGCATATAAGGCTTTCTCAGCTTCTTAAACTTCTACCAGCACTTCATCTAAGAATTTTCTGACATTATATGACCTCTCACAGACGTTACACAAAAAGATCAGCAGTTCCAGTGGACTAAAGATGCTGAAAATACCTTTAAATGCCTTAAAAAGATGTTTATCTCTGTGCTAGTGCTCATTTCCTTTGACCCCAATCATCTGACTGTAGTAGAAACAGACTCTTCCAGCTATATAACAGATAGCACCCTTATGTAATGGGACAGTGAAGGTGTCCTATAACTCTGTACCTTTATGTCCAAGAAACCCAGCCCCACTGAAGCCAACTACAAGATCTATAACAAGGAACTACTTACTATCATTTAATGCCTTGAGGAATGGGACTTTAAACTCTACAGTGTGAAAAATTTTGAGATTATTATGAATCATAAGAACCTCTGATATTTCATGATGACCTGTAAACTCTTTAAATGTCAGATGTACTGGGTAGAATTCCTCAGCTGATTCCATTTTATGATCCACTACCACTCAGGCACTGAGAACTCTATGGTAGATGTGCTATCCCACTGTAAATAAGATATGCCTTATGAAGATTCTGATGCCTACTAGGCAAACTGTAAGCACTGATTGCTTAACCCCATAATAATTAAGAACTTTAAGACCACCTCACATAATGTGATTTATATGTCACCTGCATTTATAGCCCCCATGGAAAGATCCTCTGAAGTAATTTTAATCTTACTAAAAGATTTCTGGAAGTCTGCAGCTGCTTCAGATGAATAGCTCAGTGTGATAACTGATATTATAAAGAGATAAGAATGCTGTATTCCATCTGAGCTGCACATCTGCATGGACATTACTGAATGCACAGTTAATTAAGATGGCCTGCTCTGCTTTTAAGGAAGATAGTGAGTTCTTAATTTAAAACTGCTCTGTATGTAAATCATGCAGAAGACTTATAATTTCCTTATGACTGGTCACTCAGGTCATAAAGCTCTCTACTGAATACTTTCTCAAGATTTTTACTGGCCCAACATGTTATAGAATATCTGATGATTCACCCAAAATTGCAATGTCTGCTGTTTCACCACTGCCTGGTGAGACTGTCATCAGGGTCTCCTTAAATCTCTTCTAATTCCTAAATATATCTGGTATAATATTGCCATTAATTTTACAGTCAGTCTTTCTAAGAGCAGCAATTACATAAACATCCTAGTCATCATCAACTGTCTGAGCAAAGGTGTCATCCTAGAACCATGTGAGAAAATGGATGCTTCAATCATTACAGATGCTTTCCTTTAAAGCCCATTCTACCACTAACATGGACTACTTTATATAATCATCTCAGATTGTAAAACTCAGTTCATTGGAGCCCTCTGGGCCTGTATATGTCAGCTTCTCAAGATCTTCTGATACCTCTCAACTGCCTACTACCCCCAAACCAATGGTAGTACTAAATGTATGATTCAAATAACTAAGACTTACCTCCAAAAGTTCTGTTTATATGCCCAGAATGACTGGAATGAGCTTCTCCTGCATGCTAAACTTATAATTAACAGTTATGATGCCATTAGTATGAATGTCAGCCCATTCTTCCTCTTGTATGACTACAATCTTAAAGTGCTTAACCTTGCCAAATCTTCTGAACTGCCTCTGTTGCCCTGCAGTCTAATTTAGATAGCAGATATCATCATCTTAAAGCTTCAGCAAGCTTATAAATGGGCTGAAGCCACCATGGCAAGTATTTAACAGAACTAGTAAGATTATGTAAATACCTTACAAAAGCCCACTAAACACTATGAAGTAGGTGATAAGGTCTGGTTGAACCTGCAGAATATTACCACAGATTGCCCATCTTGCATGCTTGATTATCACCACACAAAGTACACCATAGTTAAAGTCCTGGGAAGTTATAATTATCAACTTGACATACCACTCAGAATCCATGATGTGTTTCATACAAATCTGCTCTATAAAGCTTTTAATGACCCATTCCCTTCACAAGATATTACTGACTGGCACCTGCCCAGCATCATCAGGGAAGATAATGAGGTCAAGTATTAAATAGAAGCCATCCTCAACTGCCACCTGCATGGCTGCAGCTTCCAATACCTTATAAAATGACTTAATTATACAGCTCTGATGTGGGAACTGGCCTCCACCCTGTAAGACACTGCTGTACTTATATAATATAAAGACCTGCATCTGCCTGATTCTCCAATTTCCCCAATTCCTGCCCACCTCCCCTCTGAGTAGGGGGGGATAATGTGAATGGCTGCACCCTTATACCCCTATCTTATAGCTTGTCTGAACCTTGCAGCTCCAATC
>JANTQI010000147.1:0-67390 GCA_032988985.1 Emmonsiellopsis sp. PD_5
AGTCCCTGACTGCCATACACCTTAAATGAAGAATAATAATAATAATAATAATAAAATGATAGTAGGCTGTATGATCCTCAGATGTCATTAACACTAAAAGGCAGGCCAGCAAAAGAAAAACAGTAATTAACTTACATGTAAGATAAGTCATAAGAAAAGGGATCATAAAAATGATTTAACTGTCTATGTCAGTTCATCCATGGAATCAATGGAGGATGAATCTTTAAAAGCATTAATAAATATGTTAGATTAAGTCATTAACACTTGAGGGGATGCCTGAGAGTAAGGCAAGGTTAGCTTCTCAGAACTGTTTACTGTAGTAATTTAAACTGGTAGAATTATATGATAGTATAATATATGAGGCAGAGGTCATGCATGTGAATGCTTGCTCTTCACTAAACCTAGTCATTTTACCATTAATTTGTTTTCTGCATTTCTTTTGTATGGGCATGACATTTTTAATGGTTAGTTAACAGTTGTTTGTATGAGATGGAGGGGGATTCATAAAAACAGAACTTTTATTAAAATTATAGGGCTATTCCCCAGAAATCTAATTATATGTAAGAAAATTTTTTTTTCAGCAGCAGAGAGCTGCATGAGCTTAGAGCTTGAGTTCCTCAAGCACCTTATAGTAGTACTTCAGAGCACACATAATATTCTCTGCTTCAGCCAAGGTGTGTGTGACTTTCTGTGGATCATTAATGGGCAGGTATTTGGACAGAACAACATACTGATTCTGAGCAGTTTCATGGGAGAAGGTTATAATAGCAGGTAAGAAGAGTGAAGAGGCCTGCATGAAGGTGGTTAATGCAATGGATGCCTAATGGATCTGCTGAGGTAAATCTAGCTTAATTATGTGAGGGTTAGAGATGGTACATAAGGCTGGGGCCAGGGGAAAAATGCTTACAGAAGTGGGGGCCAGCATTACAGAAGTAATAACAGACTTAGTGAGTATGTGGACTGGGGTTTATATGAGAGTGAGAGAGAAAGCTGGGCAAGCAGAGAGATGAGTCTTAGAAGTGGAAGAAGAGAACAGTATTATAGCCATCTCAATCAGTGTCTTCTGGTTGTACAGACAATTTATCTAAGAGTTAGCATTTACATAAAATAGGAGTTACATATAGTGAGCTTACAGTAAGGCTTGTAATACTTTGCCTGGCTGTTTCAGAGACAGCAGGTGCAAGTGTATATACCATTGTGGGAAGGAGGCAGCAGGACACACAGCAGGAAGGGTCCCTGACCTTTTATACAGTATTTGTATGAGATGTTGGCTTTCTGACTGTAATAATATATTAGTATGGCATCAGAATTTGGGCAGCCATCATTAAAGGGTTTCTGCTGAAGGATGAGGTCTTCCATCAGAATTCATTACAATGAGTGAAGAAGATTGAACCTGTACTTCTTATGATAAGGGTTAAAAATGAACTCTAAATTAATGAAAGGTCTGCAGTAGCTGAGCAGGCTTACATGGAAGAAGATGATCTCATAAACAAGAAGGTCAGAGGTGTAAGGGTGCTCAGGCAGACCAGCCATCATGTGAAAGTTTTTGAGCCCTTTCTCATTGGGAATAAGGGCTGGGCACTCATAAAATTCATGATAAACATGTGACATGGTGGCACAGTTGGAGAATTAGATGCTATCATATTATATGAATAAGTGCAGTTTGTTAAGGTTGAGCTTCAGAGGGGAAAGACTTTTTAGGTGAAAGGGGAGGTAAGGTTCCAACCATTCATTTATAAGATATTTATAATGGGAGGTCCAGGCAGAGCAACAAGGGCTTGGCATGAAAGCTGGGGGGCCTGTATTTAAGCAGGAGAAGAAAAGGTTGGCATTAAAGGCCTTTGCAATTCAATGATCTTATGAGATGACATCTTTAAAAAACAGGAGTTAGTGTGAGATTTCTGCAAAGGGGGATTATGGTACTCATGGAGGTTGGGCTCTACAACCATATCAGTGTCTTCTTTATTATTGGGAAAAGAGAAGAGGCTTCCACATGTGAAATTAATGCCTTTGCCAACAAAATTGCACAGGTCCTGCAGCTCTGCATCATTCATGTAGTGGGAAAGCTGGGCTTGTACTTTACATAAGAAATGAACAATGGTGGAGTTACTGACATTTGTAAGGGAAAGGTCAGAGATTGTGTGAGCTTACTTGATGAGCCAGCTGCAGAGGAAAAAGCCATTAGTGAAAAAGGGTAAATGTTCAGTGAAATTAAATTGTGCATAGTGTGGGGTCTCAGATTCTTCATACTTGTTAAAAAAGTCTAGTCTGAGGGTTGAAGGTAACATACCAGCCATCAGGGAAAGCTCTTCTTACTCTGAGAGTGTAAGATGTAAGTGATCTCATCTGTACATTTTCATGTGCTTGCTTAAAAGACCCACTGTGGGGGTACAGAGCATTAGGCACTTACCAGGAGTCAACATTTCATGTGAGAATGGGATAGTGAGTGGATAGGAGTTATAAGATGTAGTAACAGACATTGTGTAGGGAGAGAGCAGTTATAAAATAAACAATTATAAGATTGTTTTTCTGAAGAGAATGAGTAATGGGAGGTTTATTTTATGCATTAAGTGGTTAGACAGTGTTATGGCTGAATCAGATTAGTATAATCAATGAATTGTATGATTCACTGTCATATGACTGCCTTTATGGGCAAAGCCAGATTTGGTGGGAGAGAATGTGGCTTTTAGGACCACATGACCAGGTCATGTGATCATATGAAGCCCTATCACACTGACCAGTGCTATAGCATACTACCTCTATTCAGGCTATGGCCTATCACCTATTTTCTGTATATATTGTATGATTCTCATAGTTTTCATACAATTAGACACCTTCAAATCACAGACATACTGTACAAGAATTAGAATGCACTGGATAGTCTGTGTGCAAATAAATACAATGTCTACAAGCTGAATGATAATGGAGATTCTTTTTATGCTATCATTATTACATTGAAAGCTAAGGGAGTTCTTGAGTGCAACTGTTTACTTAATAAGGAGAAAGTGTTAATGTGATGGATTTCTGCCACCTTTAGAACTAATATTAACAATACAGAGCATTGGACAACCATCTTGTGTAATGATGTTATGTGAAAGGCTTTCACTGGTTATATGTCCTTTTCATATGATTGGAAGAACTTCCACATAACAAGTGCTAAACAGATCATTGGCATCAAAATGGATGAGGTAAGTATAATTCAATATTTTTAAACCATTATCAGCTGCTCTTATCAGCCTTTCAGAATGCACTACCCAAAGTTTCTGCAATGAATATCCAGCAACTTCTGTCTTTTATTTACCCAATCTAAAATAATATACTGCACCCACTCTTCTTCCTGGACACATCTGATGTTAGTGCATGTATGCTGAAGGGCAAATTGGCAGTGAAAGAAAAGTACTTTAAGAGTGACTCCAAGGAGGTCAGCCTTCTGCAGATGCAGAAAGAGTTCATCTGGCAGCAGAAATCATATAAGTGGTAGAGACCTAACTTCTTGACTGCCCTAAATGATAATGAATATTAAAAGGGATTCACTAAGATTTACATTGCAACTAAAGACATCCCAAGCATTATAACCTAAACTATAATAAAGAACATGCTAAATTATATAGTTAACCTACTGTAGAAGCTCCTGGTCCATATGGTCTTCTGGATCAAACCAGACTTTACACTTCTAACTAATTCATTAAAGAATTATTGAAACTTCCAGTGGCCAGTGTTCCTGTCTGACTTCTTTGAAGCTAATGAGGAAGACAATAACCTTTTTGAGATCCTCTTCATCCTCACACTCTGAAAGCACATTGAAATGAGCCACCAAGCTTTTTTCATGTCTGTATTTAAGAATCAGGTATAATTAATGGAACTTAAGTTGGATCTGCAATCACTGACAAATAGCAGCTTAAGATGCCTGTTGGCAGAATTATGCAGATAGATTATTTGCCAGACAGTAAAGAGGTATTAATTTATCATTCATGCTTTAACCATCCCCATTAATGCAAGGTGATACTGATCTGCAAAGATTATGGCCTCCCAGACTTTACTGGCTGCATGAAGCTGTTTAATGAAGATGATATAATGGTCAGTATTTATAATCCTTTATCTCCTTAGCTTGAGAGACTGATATGTAAAAGGAACAGCTTAAAGTTGCAATGATGTGGGAATTGCAGATCTCTGATACACAGTATGCAAGCAACTTTAAATTACAGAAGTATCCCCAGTTTGCCAACCTGCACATGAAAGAGCAACTCAGATTGAAAGGAAACACATTTAATATGCTCTATGAATACTGGCAATTAAAGCAGATGTTTATAAACACACTTTGCTATGGGTTTTCCATGCTGCCCCCTGTAAAATCCCATCAATCATTGATGTTCAGTTCACAGGTAAGCCACTCTGATTCACATATCCCTTTAAAATGGAACTTCAGTTTATTCTTCAAACCCTGAGATACTTACTAACCTGATCTGGATTAGACCCAGATGACTGAGGCATAGGAGGATATTTGTGAATACAGTGTAATACTTATAAATGCAGTGTAACTGGCAAAGGCCAAAAACTTTGCTGAAAACCTTGATTAGTTTACCTTGAATTTCCACAAGGTCATGCAATAAATTGTTGAGGATTGAGCTGGAGAAAGGTATAAATTAATACTGAATAAGTTGATGATGACTCCTTCTACAGTCCAGAAGAAGTAAGACCTTCTGGAAAAGCTGCACAGATTTACAGAGTCTTTTAAGGAGATACTACAGTCCACATTAAAAAAATGAAAGGTGACAGCTGGGGGTACTGGAGCTGGGGTAAAGAAGCAGAAGATATTACAGGGACAAAAGTAACCTGGGGAAAAGATAGGATCCCAGAAGAAGAAAGAATCTGGCATGGTAACTATTCCACTGTTTACTTTAACTTTAAATACTAATGAAATTACTGATGTAGGTAATGGCTCCATTGAAATCACTGTGCAGGGGCCAACCACCTCAGTTTTTGGAGAGAGTACTGTGGTCTAAATCAAGTCAAAGGCAAAGTGAGCAAACCCGCCCTAGGGTTCAAAGACAAAATAGATAATTTAATCTGCCTTTCTTTTGTTTGTCACTTGCATTACTGGATGGTTGATGGCATGACTGGTGTTTTATTCAGGGTTAAAATGGATTGGAAGAGGCTTTATAGTTTTATGGTTTTTCTTTATGGCATTTCTTTAGTTGGTCAGCACTGAGCTTGCTGCTATAGGGCAGTGGGTGCAATTAAACTCAAGTTTAATTGATTTGTTATTCTGTTATTGGCTAGTCCTTGATTCCTTTGTTTGGATCAGACCTTAGTTTGATCACTCTTATTGTTCTCAATAAGTAATAATAGGTCTGAATGAAACAATACAATTTCTTCTCTTCTATTAATGTTAAATGTTGATTGTCAATCTTCTTGAGAGGCATTTCAAGTACACTAAATAATTAATATTAGCATGTAACTGGGCATATGCTCCAGCAGACCATCCACCCCTAAAATGATATTATTGCCTTTTTCATATCCAACTTGAGTTCAATTACTTTTTAATGTGATCTTTTGTTATTGATGTATTAACTCCAATGTGATTCAAAGGTGTCTGATTCTATGAAAACTATAGAGAATTATGCAATATATACAGAAAATAGGTGAGAGGCTGTAGTATAAAAGGGGGTGTAGTATATAGTAGCACCAGTCAGTGCAATAGGGCTATGTACAATCATGTGACCCAGTCATGTGATCCTGAAAACCACATCCTCCCCCATTAAATCTGGTGTCACCTACAATGACAGTCATATAACAGTAAATTATGTGATTCACTGATTGTACTAATCCAATTTAGCTACAACACTGTGTAACTCCTTAATGCACAAAACAAACCTCTCACCATGCAATATTCTCAAGAAAAATAACCTCCCACATGAATGCTTTGTACTGCTATTTCTTATCTAATGCTTATTATCCCATCCTATAATCACTCCTTCACATTCAGTTTATTACTTGTATAAAGATGTTGACTTCATTGAAGTGCCTAGCTTCCCATGGTCCCATTGCAGGCCCTATTACTTAGCACTAATGAATTTATATCTGTAAATGCTCTCATCTTCTGTTTAATACTGATAAAGAAGTCTTTCATCCTGCCAGTATGTTACCCCCATTGCTTGGGCTAGGCTTTCTCAAAGAGTATGAACAGGCTAAAGGTCCATTTGTGCAGCTCCCTATTAATGTGCTCTCTGCTAACCCTCTGACAGCTGTGTGTTATCATATCCCCAAGCCTGCACTATCAGAAGAATCTCTCTCACATAATGCCTGCTGCACCTGCAAGTGGATTATTACTCAAGTCTGTCAGATTTATGACCTGCCCCTCATTAATGCCACTAACTTATACATTCTCTACTTTATCTGCACACTAAGTATGCAGCTTCTATGATACATTAATACAGAAGGATTAGATGACATCTACCATATGGCTGATAATGATACTAATTTTAACTGTGCTAGCTTGGTTTCCTTTCTGCAGAGTAAGAGTAAGGAAGATTCTCATTTTAACCTCTGTGAGTAGCATGAACACAGCAGCTGATAATGTCCTGCTAACAGTATATATACAGTTCACATCCTGTAAAACCATCAGATTGATAATACTATGCAGGTAAACCTTACTCCCTATTCTATAAATGAAGGCTGTCTGAGTAACACTCTGATTGCCTGTAACTCCCTGCCTCTCCTACACCTCTGTGCCTTTTCTAAACATTCTTATGCCCCTGTAAACCTTATGACCTCTCCTTCTAATGCATTTGCCCAAATCTGTATGTCTATCTTTAACTATCTTATAAATGAATGGCTATTACCACACCTCTCTGCTCACTCAAACATGCCTAGCCCCCTGAAAGTCAACCTCAACTTGTTGCATAAGTGGGTCATATATGATATAACTTGCTTTCCTGATTGCACAACTGCCACCCATGTTTATTAGACTTTCTACAAAAATGGAGACAACCTGCTGTATAATAAGAAACTCAGTTAGTTTTAAGTTAAAGTTAGATTACATGAGTACCTGTATCTGCATGAGAATGACCTTAATGTTTGGAAGACTGTACTGGCTCAGCCAGAGCTTGTCATGGAACATGGGCTGTGGGTCAACCTTAAATTTCATCTTAATCCACATTACAAGGAGTATGGCTCCTGTTTTGCCTGACCCCTCTAATGGCTGCTGGGTAAAGATCTCATTTTGTACTGAAAGCCATTTAATGAAAGCACTGTGAACTCTGATACTGTACTAATATATTACTATAGTACTAAAGCAGACAAGCTGTGCAACCACTGCACAAAAGGATTTAGGCCTTTCCCAAAATGCATCCTTCTGTCCTGTCCCTGTAGCATGAAAGGTGTATACACTTGTGTAAACTACTTATAAAATTTCCAAGCAAACAGCTGTAAGTCATACTGTAAGTGTCTGCCTTATAAAGCTTCTTTCTGTACAAGCTAACTGCCTGCAGACCATTTTATACCCTGCCAATGCAAATCTTGACTCTTCTGTAATCACTTGGATGACCCTCCTCCCCCTGCAATGTCATATGCAAGTGTGCACCTTCTTACCCTTAATGTGCTTGATGTATATCACATATACATATACACTCTGATTCCACCCAGCTAGCTAGATATGCCCTGGATGTACCCATCTCTTATGTCAGTGCCCTAAGGTATATTTCTTGCTTAGTCATTTCTTATGTTATTGCATAAATGTATATATACCTTCATGGAGGTTTCTACACATAGAAATCTCAGTGATTAATTACTTTCCTTCAGATATTCTATCATTAGCCTTAGCTGTATCTATATCTATTCTATTCCTCCTATTGAGCTCTTTACATTATCTATTCAGCCTATGCCCTTACATGCAACTCTCAGCTCTGCTTGCACCTCTACTACTGCTGAGCCTGAAGATGCAGAAATACTCAGCCTAACTGTAATACTTCCCACCTTCTTATCTATAATATTGCCCTTTACTCCCTCAAGCTGCTGCCCCCTTCCTATGAACATGACTAATGTCCACATGATGAATATGGATTTTCTTGCTCTAACTTACTGTGTGTCCATTACCTTCACCATGGAACTGCCTTTCTTCTCACCTGCTACCATTACCTCCTCCTGCTGCATCTCAGCCAATTAATATGTTGTACTATCCAACCATTTACCCAACATTAATGTGGAGGAGGTCAGCTGTGCTCTTGCAGAAGCCAAGGAAATTGCAAGCAACCTTAAGTGCTGCCTTAACACTCTGGCTGACTCCAAGCTATAGGCTTGTATGGCCCCCACCACTGAAAAAACTTCTTAAACCTTTTAAAAAAAATTTTCCGCAATTTTGAATTTTATACATGTAGTTAGATTTCCAGGGAATAGCCCCACAGCTTAATAAAAGTTCTGTTTTTATGAATCCCCCTCCATCTCATGCAAACAACTTGTTTACTAACCATTAAAATACCATACCTGTACAAAAGAAATGCAGGAAACAAATTAATGACAAAATGACTAGATTTAGTAGAGAGCAAGCATTCACTTGCATGACCTCTCCCTCACACATTATACTGTTATATAATCCTACCAGTTCAAATCACTACAGCAAATGGTCCTGAGAAGCTAGTTTTACCTTACTCTTAAGTGTCCTCTTAAGTGTTAACAGCTTGATTTAACATGTCTGCTGATACTTCTAAAGATTTATCCTCCATTAATTCCACAGACAAACTGATATAGACAGTTAAATTATTCTTAAGATCCCTTTTCTTACAATCTGACTCATATGCAAGTTGATCACTGTTTTTCTTTTTCCAGCCAGCCCTCTGACATTAACAATGGCTGAGGATCATGCAGCCTGTTATTATTTCATCACTTATTAGTTCTTGCAGTTGCCCTGCAGCTTTCATGGCCTCCCACTTCTTTTATATGATAGTGGAAAGTTTTAAGTAAGTGATGTCATTTAGTTTATACACATTAATGATTTCTCTAACTTCCAAGAGTTTTTCAATTATAATACTCTTCTTCTTCAGTGTGGAAGAAATCACTGTGAATGACCATAACCCCTCTGGGTTATCTGTATCTGCTTCCACAAGCTGTAATTCATTGATTAGATGTCACAGGACCTGGCCCCCTAGTTCCTCCAATGCATATGTGCTCAGTGGGTGAGCCTTAATTACCCAATACAGCCTAAACCACTTCAACTGAAATTTCTCCAGCCCCTTATTTTAGATGAGGACATATTATTCCTCCTTGATGCTGCTCTTCATCATGAGAGAGTCTTAAATTCATTTGAAGCAGATTGCATAATTTAGTAAAAGCTCATTTACCTAAACTCATATATTTGTAATGGCCTTGACCCTAGGTTCTGGGTCATTAATTACTGGATTCTTCCCCACTAAATCAGACTTATCCCCCAGGATGCATGGCTGCAGGCCATATAAAAGGTAGAACAGTAAGTGCTTTAAAACAGAGTACTAATGAATTCTCATCATAAAGAGTGCCTGCAGTAAGTACTTATCCTACAACCTTATTGGCTTCCCCATGAGATACTTTATAAGTATTTGACTGAGAATCTCATTCAACCTTTCCACCTTCCCATTTGTATAAGGATGATAAAAAGTTGTCATGCAGTGCCTTATCTGAAGCTGTGCAATGAAATGCCTTATCACTTCTCCCACTAAATTTGTACAGTTATCTGAAAGGATCTCACACAGTATGCTATAGTTCACATATATATCTTTATGTAAGAACCTGGCAATTATCTCCTTCATTGCATTCAGAATAGCTTTTGCCAGAGGCCATTCAGTTGCATAATTAATGACCATTATAATCCAGTAATTTCCATTTGGTATATAAGGAAGAATTTCAATAAGATTGATCCCCCAACATTTAAACAGTTAAATTATACTACTCACCTGATGTTGCACCTCCTCATGTTCCAACCCAGACTTTAAACCCTTTATCACCTGGTAATTTGGACACCTTTAGGTGAATTTCTGAATGTCATCTTTCATGCCCAGCCAATAAGTGCACATTTGCAAGATGCCTAATAGGCCTGGGCTTTCAAGATGTCTGAACTTGTAATGTAATCAGACAACCAAGTCTCAGCAGAATAGAGGCTTAAGATAAGGAGTCTGAGTGTATTTAAAATTATAATATAATATAATATTATTCTCCAACTTCCTCAGCTTCATAAGACCACAAGTCTTCTCAATGACACATACAAGCTTAGGATCTTACAGTCTTCAGTTTGCAATAAGTTACTTGAGTATAGCCTTATATTATTCCTTCTCATCTAACCCCTTCAGTGCATTCAGAACAATCTCACCCTGTGTGCAATTTACAGGACCCTCTCCCATGAAATCAGGCTACTGGCTAATTATATCAGGTATAATCACTTCCATCCCCTTGCAGTATTTAAGGAGAATGTTGTATTCCTGAAATTCAGAAACCCATCATACTAACCATTTAGATAGTTGTTTCATTATATGAAGATATATAAAACTCTTATAATTCATTATAACCATCATCTGCTGATTGTTCTGAATATAATGATGCCATATATGTAAGGCATGCCTAATCATCAGAAGTTCTTTCTTGTGAACCAGATAGTTCAGTTCTGCACCTGAAAGCTTTCACCCATCATATGCAACTGAATGAAGCTTCCCATTCAGCCTGTCTTATAATAGTACACAGCTAATTACCTATTCCAATGTGTCTGTTTCAATCATAAAGGCCTTCATGCAGTCCCACTGTATCAGAACTGACAAAGTGGTCATCTTCTCCCTAAGCACCAGAAATGCTTCCTCACACAATGCATTTCAGACAATTGATTGGAACTTCTTTTTATATAATAGCTCATCCATCTCCTTCAACAGATCCAACAAGGGCACTGCAATAGTGGCATTAATAGTATACTACAAGGCCAAGGAATTGTCATATGTGATGAACATTCTGTGGTCTCAGCCAATTTGCAATAGCATCTATCTTCTCCAGCAGGGAAGAGATCTTTCCTCCTCTAATAATATACTTTATAAACTCCATCTTTTATATTTCAAATTGACATTTGGATGATTTCATGTAAAGTTTGTGCTTTTGCAGAGTCTTAAGAATATATTCAACATGTTTAAGATGCTCTTCATACAAGTTGGAGAAGACCAAGATGTCATTTAAATAGATTAAACACTATCAGCTGTTTCCTTCACATAGGACAGTATTCATCATTATCTGAAATGTAGTAGATGCATTAGTGAGACCCATCAGTAGTGCAGTTCATTTAAATTTACCCCATTAGGTATTAAAAGTGGTTTTCAGAATCAATATCTCTCCCACACAAACTTGATAATATCCTGACAATAAGTCAATCTTCATGAGATATTTCACATTACCAACAGTATTTAATTACTATGAAATTCATGGGAGCAGATAGGTGTTCTTTTCCATGATCAAATTGAGCATCCAATAGTTAATACACATATACCACTTATTATGTAGCTTCTTCATGGAAAGCACTGGGAATCCCCAGAGGCTTGATGAAGGTCATACAAGGCTGCATTTTAATAATTTCTTAATCTGCCACTGCTGCTCCTCCAAGTGAACTTGCAAGAGAGGATACACATTAATGTTAATCAGTTATGTATTTTTGGTATCAATCTTGTAAATGAATTTCCTCTCAGAAGGTAGCTTCAGCAGTAAAGTAGTTTAAAAAATGCTCTCATACTTTACAAGTAAAGCCTTCATATGTTTCTCATTCCTGAAATCAATTGGCATCAATGGTTTCTCATCCTCCTTCTGTTGTATGACATACAGTATCATTTTGGCTTTACCCTTATGACTCACCCAACTAAATTGATGAGTTATTATGAGGTTAAGGTCCTCCACCTGCAGTACTGCAAACATGTAATACATATTATGGGAAAGAATTTCATAAACTTTTTTCTTTCAATTTGTGATTTGCATGTGGCCCTTTGCCCAATCAATATTTGGGTTGTACTGTTTGAACCAATCTAGCTCAAGAATGAGATTGAACTCAACATTGACAAGCTCTTAAACCTAAACTCAACAGGACCATCTCTGAAGTGCAAGGGGAACTTAATTCATATGGGTGAGAATATTTGCTTTTTGTCTGGAAGCTTGACCCACTTGGAATCTTTAATTCATGAGGCCTCCAGCATTTATTGTGAGATATAATTTCCAATATAAACTATAGAAGCTCCTGTATTAGTTAATACTTAAATGAGCACAGTACAGTCAGCTTCCATGAGACCTAAATATACAAGTAATCCTCCACCAATAGCATTAAGGTGCTTGTCCAACTCCTCCTTTTCCTCCCCTATCTCTCTTGGTTGTTTTTCTGCCTTTGCAGGATCCAATAGATCATGCAAATCCATCAACTCTGGAACTTATAAGACCTTCCACAATGAATTAGTAAGCACCCTTAGACTTACTGATCCCACTAATTTTTTAAGTTTTTATTTTTTAGATTCATAAGATATTTCTGGATCCCATGATCAGTTTGATTGTAATGAAAGCAAACTTTCTGCTTCTTACATTAAAGTTGCCAGGCAGTACTGGCCTTCTTCAGCAGATTTGGGACTTTAATAATCACATTAAGATTAATATTCATGGTATTCAGATCATGTAATGCAGTAGGTGTAGCACCCAAGCTTCTCATAAGATTTACAGCTTGGTTTAAATATTTAAGAGCAATCTCTCACTGAAAAAGAATCTTATACATTTCAGCTACTATTATCAGTTAATTATCCAATTAGTTCCATTTGCTCTTCATGGTTGCCTCAGCAAACATGATGAAGAAACCTAGATGATTTTACTCCAGCAGATTAAAAGTTGATTCATTGTATAATCTGTTAAACTTAGTGTAATATAAGGTTAGATCTTTGGTCTGGCAAAGAGCCAGGAATCATTCATTTTGCTTGATGTCTGCATCTAGTTCCTTAAAATTTCATTGAACTCATTGTGCAAATTCTTCCCATGACTTTAGAAGAGAATGGTTGATAGAATCATCCATATAGAGCTTTTCAATGCTTTTCTACAGATGCTTGGTACTCCCACAAAGAAGGTTAGCACCTTAAAAGGCCTTCTGACAGCTTGTGGGATTCTTCCCTGTAAGTTCCCATTTATTCCAAAAATGGGCCTTCATCTTAATAATTCATCATGTAGCTCCATCATCCTTGCAAGTCTCATTATACATTAGGGGTTTTACTATATCCAACATTTTAATATATCTGGTTGCAGAAGGTTCATCCTCTCAGTTATTCTCTCATATAGCCATTTGTTTTGGTGATACATCCAGTTTGGCCAGGATGCTGATACCTGGTATGAGAACAGTAGGTGCATCAGTATTTCAGACAGATAAGAAGGGACTATTAGATCTTTCCCTTACCTGCCATTGGAGATTGAAGATCTGGTCTTATAGAGCAGATTCAGAGTTCATCTGACTAAGGTGTGCATTGGTGAGCTCTTCTTTAAGAGCATTGTTCCAAATTCATACATTTTGCAGATCATTTGCTAACTTTACTATGGCTTCCTTATTCACCCAAATGGATTGCACATTCTCATAATGAATGACATCCCTCATGTGTTCTATTACAGCTTCTTAATTATACAAAATGGCTTGAAGGATGCTATTGTATTCTCCTGAAGCCTTATTGGCAGGGATCAGGCTAAGCATTCATTAGATAACATCTTACAGTTTGGGTGACAACTGACAGACATCATCTAAGCTCTGATTATGAGCTTCAATTGAGGTATTCTACTTGAGCTTCATAATGAATTAATTAATCATCAGAAGTAGGACTTCTGGAAGGTCAATGAGTTTCATATGAGGAAAAGAAAAGGTTTTCAGTGTAAGTGGGCAGTCTCTTGTCCCAGTGGACATTCTTGAGACTTTATACCCATTAGATGAGAGGGAGTAGCTCCTCTGAAATTGCTTGCTACCCCTCTTCTTGTCATTGGAAATTGCTGAGGTCACTATTTGTGCAGGGCCATGTTGTTTATATGTGACTGGGACTGCATTGTTCTTGCATTATGCTACATGGCACCATGTTCTTGCCTTGCAAGAGTGTTTATCTGCAATGTCTTCTTGTGTGATCCCTGTGGATCATATAATGTGGTATGATAGATCTCTCCATTGGTGGAATACCACATTGCTCAACCATATGAATGGTCAGCATTTAGACATGCTACCAGATGTGATTTAAAGGTGTCTGATTCTATGAAAACTATAGAGAATTGTGTAATATATACAGAAAATAGGTGAGAGACTGTAGTATAAAAGGGGGTGTAGTACATAGTAGCACTGGCCAGTACAATAGGGCTATGTATGATCATGTAACCCAGTCATGTGATTCTGAAAACCACACCAATGTTGCTTCAATGTAATTAAACTGTGATAATTATCATATTGTTATTAATCTTTGTGGGTAGCTAGTCTGTGAACAAAGACATCTTATACCAGCCTCCCTTTTTTTTGGGAAAAACCTGATAAAAAAAGGGGAGGCAAATGTACACTTCATAGAATGTAGATTCTTAAATAAATATATCAACCCATTTCCTTAACAATGATATTCAACTTGAAGTTTAATTATCCATTCCTGATAACTCTGTTCTACCTCTTTATTATCATTCCTCCTCACTATTTGTCTCATTCATAATGGTGCAATTGCCAGCTTCCTCCAGCTCTGTTTTCTCCATTAGGTCTCATCAATAAATACTAGATTAATCTACCCCCCCTTCAGTGGAATAGGAAACACTGCATGCCAATCTGATCTACTTAGGTAAGAATAAAGTAATTAATCTGAGTAGCTCCCCTACTAATGATCAGCTGGTGTCATCAGAAGCTGTCCCTCTGGAGCTTATAATAGTTGTAGGTAGGAATTACACCAAACATTACATAGTGCATGATAAGGACAATCATCTGAACTTCCTTAGATGGTGGAAGATAACAAAATGGCTGACCACTCATCCCAAGTTAGCTGAGAAAATGGCAGCATGGGGTTCCACTCAACAGACTAACCATATATAGAATGAATTTAATGAAGTGGCAATATATTCTGAAGAGCTTCTAAAAGCTCAATGCATGCACTGTAGATAGCTCCTAATCAATTCCACACTGAAGAACTATGGAATAAAGATGCTTAGCTGCCATTTTAAGAAGTATGGATCTTGAAGCTAGAAACAGGGGGAGTTACAGTACAAACACAAGATGATAGAGTTCTTTGTGTATCAGAATGTAAGTTTTCAACCATCTTATGATTTAACCAAAGTTGATGCTGATGATCATTTAGAAAGTGAATACCTGCCCTCTCCTTAACAAGGAAAATCTCCTTGCCCAGCTTGTCAAGATGATCATTGCCACCCATATGCCCTTCAACATTATGAGCCATCCCAAGTTTAAACAGCTGATTTAAATGGCTGCATCTAATCCCTTTCTGCAGATTCCTAACTGACAGGCAGTGACCAACCATCTGCTTTCAAACTCCCAAAAGATGGTGCAAGATTAGCTCAAGAAATTATACCCAACTTCAAGAATCTCAATAAGTGTTGACTGTTGGACTTCCCCCTATGGAAACCTTACATTTATAGGCATTCTTGGACATTTTATTTCTGAGGATTGGCAACCAGTTAATGTCTTCCTTGGCTTTAAGCATGTCTGTAGGTCACACACAGGCCAGGAACTGGCAAATCTGATGTTGAAATATATAGATGAGTACCACCTCTGAGGACAGATATTGGCAAATACAATGGACAATGCAGGGAATAATGGCACACTCACTCAGGCACTCTTTCAGGCAATCTAAACAACCCTACTGACATCTCAGTTCACTGATCTAGAGTTGCAGAAACTGGGGATGAATCAGCATGTTCCCTGCCTGGCACACATCTTTTAACTATGTCTTGGTGCAATTTTCTGCTGCATTGATGTAAATACTGAGGACCTGGATAGTGTACTGGATGATGACCTGATTGAGGAGGACATAGGGGTTACATTATGAAAGGTATGGAATCTCTGGCACCTATGATTGATCCTTCTAACATTCATTTAAGGTGCACCAGTTTACTCAATTTGTCTGCTACTCTCCACAATGAGTTTCATATTTCAAGAAATGTCAACAGAAGTTCACCTATACCATATCACTTACTGTGCAGACTGACTGTCCAACCAGATGAGACTCAACATATCTTCTCTTGAAACAACTGTTGAAACTTTAAAAGGCTGTGGACCACTTTATTATCCATTATAATTTTACTGATCCTCCCTCCTTTTCAGTGGCTGAGTGGAAGCAGATTGTGTATCTTGTGGACATCTGTTCAGTCTTTTGAAGTTTGACAAATGGTCTCTCCCAGAAAAAGGAGTCCTCTTTCTTTCATATCTTCTTTATGTACAATTAGCTGTTTGACCTTCTGAGCTCCACAGAATGCACCCTCTTCAGAAAGGGCCAGCCATGATATAATCATTTATGATAGGGTATTCAGGATGCAACAGCCAAACTTTACCAGTATTATTTAAAGACAAATGGGAATCATGAATATCTCCATGCAATGATAATATATTTCCATTCTGGCCTTAAACTGTTGTAGTTCTACAACAAAGTGTGGTTGGATGATAATATTGACTGGTACAAGAAATACTTAAGTGTGTTTGTCAAGGTATATCAACTGTATAAGGGTGAATTAATGTAACAATCTGGGATTATTGTTCATTATCTGAGGCCTATGGCAATGCTCAGAAGCATAAGCATGAATGGTTAACACTGGAGAAGGTTCTGAATAATGTTAATTAATGCTATAAATGCAAGTGAGGGGTATCTGGTTAAGCTTATCCTACACTGACAACATTGCCAATAGAGATAGAACAGTATCTCAATGAAGGTATGTCAGGCAAATGGTCATTAAATGGAACTGAAGTTCTAATTCACTTTTTAGGAGTAGTGAGGAATATCTTACTTCTTAACTACTGGAAACAGAGACAAGGTCAGTATTCTATTCTTACTTGTATTGCCTGTGATATTCTGGCAGTACAAAGTAATACTATCAAGCTGGAATGGACATTCTCCATTTCATGACAGGTTTGTACTTACCTCTGAAATTGCCTGAGTCCAACAATAATTTGCTTGATCATACTCCATTACATGGGTAATCACTGTCAGATGTGGAAGGCATATGTGCTGCCAAATGGCACCTACATGGGTGATGGCATATATATGAGGGAGGAAGAAATCCAGGATGAGAAGGAAGAGGATAAAGAGGATGATCTGTCAGACAACTACATTTCAGACTAAAAATTTAGATGATATAGTTAATTACTATCTATATAGTGTTCATTTCATCCTGAAGAGTGATATAAAAATCCTGGTTACTCAATTGAATTAATCTGCCACTGATCTTCCTGGTGCTCTTGTTACCAGTTGGCTCACATGGATTTGAATGTTTAATTTTAATGTTTGCCATGTTTCCAGCAGAAAACATAGTGCTGCTGATGGCCTCTCTTAAAGGCCTACTGCTGAAGGCAAGGTTCCCAAAGATTAGAACATTGATGATTTTATTGAGGCTGAGCTTAATTGCATCAGTATAACCTCCTTGTCCATTCCTGAATTTGACCCTCCTGAAGATAACAGTACTGATGGCCCTTCTTGTGTGCTTAAACTCTCATATTCTGACTGCAGTGAACAGATTGCCAAATATCTCACAACAATGAGATGACCTAATGATGTTCCTCATTAGGTCTTCTTCAAGTGGTACAAACATACCCTTCAATATGTGGTCCAAGGTTGATTTCTTTTCCAATGGTCAGGCAAAGGCATTCCACTGAGATATATGGTGGACAATCTGGTTGAGCAGAAGAAGAAGATAGTTGCCAGCCTGCATGATAAGTTTGGTTATAAAGGTTGTAAAGCCATAAATCACAAAGTGTCTCAGTGATATTGGTGGGAGCACCTGTTCAACAAAGTTAAGAGCCATTATTTGAGGTGCAAGGTTTGTCAGCACAGGGACAGTAATCAGTTAGAGGAGCCACTTTATTCCATCAGCTGCAACTATCTCTGAGATAAGTAGTATATCAATGTTGTCAAGTTTCCAAAGAACCAGAGGAAGACATATACAGTAATTACTCATAATGATCTTACTGACTGAATGAAGAGGCACCCTCTCACACATACTAAAGCAGAGAATGTGACTTAATTCATCTATAAAGATATTATTTGCTGGCATGGATGTTTCTATGAAATGATTTATAATGATGGCCCTGAGGACCAGAAATGGACCAAGATCCTTCCCACTAAATATTATATTAAGTAAATAACAATTTCTCCCTACAATGTAAAGGTGAATGGCATGGTTGAATGTGGCCATCACCCAATCTCTGATGCTCTTATGAAGCTTGTTACAGATAGTAGAAACTAAGTCAATTATTTCCATTTAGCTTTATGAGTGAATTGTATCACCATTTAACAATCCATCAGTGAGACTCTGTTTTGCCTATAATATGGATATAATACCATTCTTTCAGTTAAACTTAAAGTTCCAACCTGGCAGATGCTTCCATGGCATACTGTACATTCTTATACTGATCTGATATACATATACATTCAGTAATTAAAGAAGAGGAATGAGAATTTAGAGGAGGCTGCTTTTCACCTCTGTTGTACTTGGGAAAGGAATCAGGACCTATTTGATGAAATAAAGCAGTTAGTATGTGAGCCATTACAGGTGGGGGATCTCATCCTCTTACATGATACTAAAATAGAAACATTCTATTCTGCCAAACTTAATTTCTGATAGCTTGGTCTGTACTGGGTCCATAAGGTGAATTATAAGAAAGGGACCTATTACCTTAAAGAGCTGAATGGCACACTGTTCTGTAATATAACTGCTGGCAACTGGTTAAAGAAATTCTACCTTTATAATGGTTAATTGCTGACAGTGAGAAGTGGAACAGATGTGTCTGATAGAGCAGTTGGAACCAGCAACAGTGAGGATGATGAGGAGGAAGAGGAGGAAGAAATGGGGGGGGGTAAGAGTGATTTGCAGTTATTTATCCCTTATAATAAGAAATTCACTGTGGTTTTCTGACTGCTATGTTTCTTAGTTATTTACATATATCTGCATATGCATTGATTTCCTTTGTTTCTATTTTTGGCTCTCTTTTATTTCCTTTTTTAGGTGCCTGCATGTGCATTGCATCCTCAGTTTCATGCAGAAAATTTCTTTACTATCTATGCCTTTTCTTATATTAATTTACCTGCTGCTCCAAATCAGCTTTTGATCTATTCAATGGCACCTATGGATAATTCTACACTGCTTGGTATCTATTATCTAGGATTATAGCCAAATTCTGAATTTTCCAGCCAGATTAAAACTAGCTGTGTTGAAATATCTCACCATTAAGATGCATTAAGGACCACTATTCTGACCAGTTCACATTTTTGGCCTTAGCATTATTGCCTGCCTTTTATGTTGTTCCCTCACCTTCACTATCTTTTTTCACTACACCTTTGTTGATCTTGAAACCAGCTGCCAACCTTGTCAAATTCAAATATACTAAGTCCTATCAGTGCTCTTTGCCTGCCCTACCTATCTTCTTTGTCTTAAGAGCCTTTTGCCTTACTGACATGTTAAACCCTGACAGCCAACATGTTATTGCTTCTTACTCAGTGGAACCCCTAGTTCTCATTGAGTATGCTGAGTAGGAATTCTATTTGGTATAAAATATCCAAAATTATATTGATACTCTAAGTTGAGACCTGCAAGCTAGGTGGAATGTACAGTAAGAAGTAGTAAACCTCTTAATCTAGCAGTATAAGATTGCTTAGGAACATATTACAGCCTTTTACTACTGAATCCATTAGGACTAAACCTAGAGTCTTATGGTTAGTGAGGAGGAATTTGAACATTCAATGCTGGAGTTGAGCCAAGTTGCTATGTAAGTGGAGCAACATTGGGACAGAGTGAAGGTTGCCTACAACACCTATATGAAAAAGTAGAGGTGGAGCACAGTTGATATGTTCTGGCACCTTTTAATGAACCCCAAGATGCACTAATTTGTCTAGATGCTTGCCCTTTATGATAATTACCCCTCAATTGTAAATCAAATCAATGAATATATGTGGCAATGGATCTCTCAGACTTCAGGGCAAGATAAGAAGCTGCATAAGTGGCTCATACAAAAAGACCTGGAAAATGCAGTTGTAAAGTTGTACCAGGGCTGTACCCTGGTGCTTGAAAAATTGCAAGCAGCTGGGTTGACATTTAGTTCATATGGATTTCTTATTAAAGGGACCCAGTCTGTCATTGCCCTGTCTCCTCTGTCCATCCTCCCTGCTGAAGAGAAAACTGCTGCCTCCCCTGCCTGACCAGCTTTATCTAATAACTATAAAATGACTGACATCTTGTCCTCTTGCTCCAATCAAGTGCTCTTTATCTTAATGCCTGATTTACCTTCAGCTTAATTTGTCACCATGTCACTCTTTGCCCATAAGCCTGACTTATCACCTGAGCCCTCTCCTTGCAATCACCTTTTATCTAGAAAGTTTGCCTTGTCTGATGATAATGAGCTATCTACTGCCCTGTTAACTGTTAGTATTTCTAGATTTACTGAATTGACCATAGATGACATAGCTGAGCTTGAGAACTATAAAGCTAATCAGGATGATACTGCACTTGCTGAGGCAGCAGACACCCATTAAAGGGCTGTTCATTAAGAGTGCTGATGCAGTAAGGATATACTCCCTTCCATCTGCACCATACTGAAGAACATAAGAGGGATTTCAGATGAACAGCTCTTTTGCCTGCTTAGTTTGCTCATCTCTGCCACTCTGGTTGAAAGCTCCTTGTGTTACCAGCATGCTGTCAACATTGGTAGGAAGAATGGTCTCCTTACTTGGCATTTAAACAAAGAATCTTTAGGTCAGCAGATTGATATGGTCATTACAAATAAAGTAGAGTTAGAGAGCTTTCATGCTGCTGATGCTACATACTATTACTTCCACAAGGATTGTCACCCAACTTGCCCTAAAAATGCATTATAGATCTATCAGATGAAGTACATCCTCTTTTCTGCTGTAACCTCTGTTAACTAGCTGCTTACCTTGAAGAACTTCTGTTTGCCTGAGATTGATATTGATGCTGCATAAGAGGCCTAGAAATTTGATAGATCAGTGAACCTACCTTTATTTTAGTGGATGTGAATGATAACTGATGAAGATGCATCTGAGTCTATTAACAGTTTGGTAAAGATCACTGTAGCTGAGTGGGATATATATTTCTTTCACTAATATAAAGATTAAAAGTCCCTTGGGTGGTTGTGAACCATGTTATACAGA
This sequence comes from Emmonsiellopsis sp. PD_5, assembly GCA_032988985.1. Taxonomy (NCBI): domain Eukaryota; kingdom Fungi; phylum Ascomycota; class Eurotiomycetes; order Onygenales; family Ajellomycetaceae; genus Emmonsiellopsis; species Emmonsiellopsis sp. PD_5. The sequence continues at coordinate 21,348 of JANTQI010000147.1, forward strand.
ATTATTCAGCAAATTATTTACCAGGATCCAGTTTATTACATCTGATATGTTACTCTTCACTCTGACCATCAGATGCATTTAATCTCCTACCCATATTATACCAAGTATGCCAAGCCTGGTGATAGTACATTCTTCCACCATATTAATGTGAATGTGAAACATCTTGCCAAAGAAAATCATGGAGGTAATATGATACAAGGGTTAATTAGCTTCTCTGATAAAGACCATTTAAATTGTATGATAATAGTGCTGGGCATGCATCATCATACAGAAGCATGGAATGCTTAACTTTATAAAAAGAAATTCTCTGACAGTAATATTATATAGGAGGTTAATTTCCAGCTGCTTACAGGTGAGGACCTCACTGATTTTCAGACCAATTGGACCACTGTGTTATATAAGGCCAGTGATGCTTACATTATAATGCCTTACATTTTGTATGGGAGTACTGGTCCAGCTGTAATAGAGTGCCATATAATACTGCCTTGGTACATTAAAGTTTAAGGTGATGGGGAAATGATGGAGGTTCCTGAAGGGGGTACATGAACTCAGCTGCCTAATGCACATTAAGATCTCATTAGTAGACCTATAATACCATCTGGCCTGTTGGTTCTGTACAGGATGATATCTTACCATTTCCCTACTACTGTGACAGTGTCTGGACTTGGAGCAATATCTGATGCTCTGGTGGAACATTTGAGATAGGATAATCCTTTTATGTGGGATGAACAGAAAGCTCTTTTCAGTATGAAAGGCCATGAGACTGAGGGATATATTCAACAGTAATAAATGCAGGTAATTTGCAGAGTGATTACACTCTTCTTAGCCATTTACCATGCAGAGATGCAGACCTTTGACAAACAGAGTTATTTCTATTGTCAGAAGTATGGTATTCCACTTGAGAGTATCCAGGGAGATAGGGCTGCAGCTGAAGCCAATGTAATTATACAGATGTCTGTGTATAGTAGTGAGAGTACTGCTGATGAATAGCTGCTTGTTTACTGTGCCAGCCAGCCAATCATGCATTTTGGGGCCCTGGGCCCTGAAATCAGCCAGTCAATCAGATCCCTCCTTTTTGCTGCATTTACTGCCACTAGCACATATTTTCTTTTTCAGCTGTTTGTTTTGATTTTCTTTGTTTCCTTTCACCTTGCATTGGCTGGCCCTTTGGCCTTTCCTTTTTCCTTTATTTTAATGTGACATATGGGTGTCTGACATTCCTTTTTTCCCTGCTCTTTTGTTTGTTCTTCTTTTCTTCTTTCTCTTTCTCTTTCTCTTCTTATTTGTACATAAGAAGTCATTACCTCTACCAGTAGAAACAAATGATTTCTAAAGCCTCTCCAAACATCACTGCATTTTCATTTAAATTCCTCTTACTGATCTTGTTCCATCTGCATTTTCCCTTGCATTTTTCCCTTATGTTGCTTTGCTTTTCCCCTCCATCTCCCAGCCACCCCTGTCTTAATGGGCCTGATATTGCCTGTTACTTACTGGCTGTGTGTCTTGATCTATATGTGCTAATCTGCACCAGCTGACACTTTTCAGATGTTCACAGCCAAAACCTGCTATTAAGATAATGCCATTATTGGCCCTTTCAATCTGCTGCATTATTGCTACATCAGCCCTCTTTTTCCCTCATGAGGGAGCACTTCCTTTGTTGACCTTACATTGTTATAGCAGCTGGGCCTGATGTAAAGTATACCAGAGACTCTTTCCATACTCAGCAAAATGATGCTAAATGGCCAGTAATGACTGGATAAACCACTCTTTTATTAAGTGCTCATCTTTACATCCATCCAGCCATCATCACTGAACTCAGCATTGAATTGATCAACCTTATCTCACTGAGGTGGGCACTGTACAAGCATTATTAAAAAGCTCTAGTAAAGTAATAAGCAGTATTATTACTGCACTCATTCATTCCTCTGAACTGTCTTGCATAAAGCCTTCCATCTTCTGCCAATCCTGTTTCAGATATTTCTTTACTTCAGTGCCACTGCTGCTGCTCTGTCAACCAGGGAAATTAGGCTCTGTATGTTAAATTGGTTAATACCATTACTTTGCTCCTTCTTCTTGTAACCCCTTGCTATGCCATCTTACCTTTCTTCATGTATTGGGGCCACTGCCCCAGAAATGTCTTATGATTCAAGCTGTTAATGAATTATACCTCTGGGTTTTCACTTAATATACAGTCAGACTGGCTGTGTTGGCTGCATTTACTGCAGCTCAGAAAGAATTAGCTTTAAATTATTTTACTTGCTCTGGGCTTTCACCCAACTGGCTGCATTTACTGCAGCCCAGGAAAAATGGGGCTGTTTCTGACTTACCCATTCATTTCTGGGCCTTATCTGCCAGTAATGAGAATGAAGATGTATATGTTATTGAGAAGATCATGGGGCATAAGTGCCCCATCTCCCTGCCTTATGATGGCCACTTTCTTGTAAACATTTATCATTTTGCCTGACTGCTGGCCAACACCAATGCCATGATATTTAATGTGTGGGACTGTGAATCTCATCACATATGAGACCATTAGTATAAAGCCATTCAACTGCTTGTGCCAGACCACTGTGGATCTCATCACATATAAAATCATTAGTATAAAACCTTTCAATTGCCCATGCTGGGCTGCCACCTGCATTCCTTCATCAGCTAACTTTGGGATAATATATTTGAGATCAGTTTCAGGACAACATATTCAGGGCTGCTACCCTCACTGTGGAGCTGAGCAATTCTTTTATTCACTGGGTCAGTGAATCAGGGGGAGGGGAGATATGTGATGGGGATCCCAGTACAGATCAATTTTTTGCCAAGAAGCTTTACTTGCTACACCTCTATGCTCCTTGAGATTTTCCTTTATGTTTGCAATCCATGTGTGTTCTTCTACATGTGCTATTACATTCATTCTTGTGTATGATTATCATGCAGTCTTTTGTTCTCAGTTGATTATTATGTCTTATTCTTTTATTCCTCCAATTAGTTGAGAATATAAAACCTATCTGCACTATAGATTTACCCATTACATTATGAGCTGCTTCTGTTCTGTATTGCCAGAGGTGCACACCCTGTTTCCTGCTTTAATACCAGGGAACATTCTTGCACTCTTTGTCCTATGATAGGCAAAGCTTGCTCTCATACTACCATCAAATGTAGTAACTGTAAGGAGAAGCATCTATCTAACTCTATGCATTATTCTTTTGTCCCAAAACAGAGGAATAAGGTAGATAGGAGCAGAGAGAAAACCCCTGAGCCTGAGATTTCAACTTTAAGTAGAAAAAGAAGAAATTCTCAGGTGGAAAACCCCCCAAGTTATAGATCCCCTATGAAAAAGAAACAATCAGCTTCTCAGGAGACTCCAAAGACCCCAACAAAGTCAAATACAGTGGGTTTGGAGAGGCTTGAGGAGATGGTTGCTGTTGAAATCACTCATAGTGATAAGATGGAGCTTTAAGTATGGTTAAACCTATACTATTACTATACTTATTTCTTTTCTCATCTCTATTATGTCTAAAAACATTCAAAAAAAGACAAAAAAAGATACCTCAAAGCTTACATTTCTTCAAAATAATATAGGAAAGTCAAATAAACCTATTTATTCTTGTTTAAGTATTGCCTATGAGGAAAAAATTGATTTCATTTTATTCAACAAGGGGAACTAGATAAAGAGCAGCAGATTATGATCTCTCACCCAAGCTATTATTGCTTTCTTCCAGAGAAAACTGATGTCAGGCCTAGAGTAGCAATATACTCAAGGAAAAGATCAAGATTCCAGTTAAATCTGAGGTATGATTTAATCTCAGATCCTGACATACTAGTTGGAGATATTACTGATAAATGTGATCAGATGGAACCTATTCAGCTGATTAATATTTACAATGAAAGATCTTTGAAGGAAAATAATAACAGCTGGACTTTTAATAGAACTCTGAAAGACTTTGTGCCAGAGAAACTAGCTATTATTAGTGGGGATTTTAATGCACATCATTTCTGATGGGATAATACATGTGCAACTCCAGCAGGAATAGCAGAGAATATAGTTGAATGGGCTATATCTAATGAGTTGGATCTTCTGAATGAACCAAATGAGATAACCTTTAAAAGAAATGGTCAAGAAGGGCAATCAGTCTTTAACCTTACTTTTCTCTCAAAGAAACTGCTTGAGAAGTCATGTCAATGATTTATAGGAGATGAAAGAGCCTTAGGTTCAGATCATGAAGTTATATACTTTGATATTCAGTTAGGAATAGAGGATTTAGTTGAAAATCCACTGTTTTCTAATCAGTATAACTTTGACAAGGCTAACTGGCCTGAGGTTCTTACTCATTTAAAGGGTCTAAAGGACAAAAGGAAAGAAGAACTTCACTGGAATGATTCCAATCAAGCATCTAAAGAAATACTGGAAGAGGAAGCTACTTTAGTTACAGAGCTTATATTAGAAAGTATAAAAGATAACATCCCAAAGAAGAACCTTTCTGAACATTCCAAGGCCTGGTGGACTGAGGATATAACTTAAAAGAGAAAGTAGCTTGCTAGATCTAGAAAAGACTGGAAAAATGACTTAATATCTGTTGAAACCTATAATAAGGTTAAGTCAGACTACTTTTCTATGATCAAAAAGGCAAAAACTACTTACTGGAATGAATTCTTGGAGAATGCCCAAGGAAAAGACATCTTTAAAGCCTTTAACTACACCAAGACAAAAGGTGTAGCTAAGATTCCAACTCTTAACTATAGGTATGAGGAGGAGGAAGTTAAGGCTGTAACCTTTAAAGAAAAATGTCAGGCATTTATGGAAGTTTTGTTTTAGAAGCCTCTTAAATCAGAGAGTTATACCCCTTTGGATGAATATCATGAGGACTTAGGAAAGTGAGAATAGCCAGTTTTATCTCAAGATGAACTAGAGACTGCTATATTTTCTAGTTCAACTAAAACTGCTGCTGGTCCTGATACTATTAATCATTTCATAAGTAAAAAGGTTTATCCAGAACTGAAAGATGAACTTTTTGGACTATTTAAAAGATTATTAGAGACTGGATATCACCCACTTTGCTGGAGAGAAGCTACTGGTATTATACTAACTAAGCCAAATAGGAAAGCTTCAATTCCTAAGTCCTATAGAGTTATATCTTTGTTGAATTGCCTGGGAAAGATACTGGAGAAGATAATAGCTACTAGATTATCTTTTCTAGCTACTACTACTGATCTTTTGTATGAGGATCAGATGGGTAGTAGAAGGCAGAATTCAGCTATAGATGCAGCTCTATCAGTTATACATGATATTTAGCTTGCTAAGCTTGAGGGGTTAGTTTCCTCAGCTGCCTTTATAGATATAAAGGGTGCTTTTGACCATGTTTCTTTAAACAAATTTGTGAAAATCCTCCAGGATTTGGGGCTTCCTAAGGCTTTGATATATTTTATTATCTGCTTTATGTCCAAAAGAACTATACAGCTTCTCTTTGATGAACAAAAGTAAGATAAAACAGCCTTTGAAGTTGGAGTTCCTCAGGGATCTCCTTTGTCTCCAATTCTCTTTGCTATATATGCTACTGTTCTTTTCAAAAACAGGAGGGTAGCTATAGTGAGGATCCCCAGCTATGTTGATGATTTAGGCTTGATTGCTAGCTCCCATTCTATTGAGAATAACTGTAGAATGATAGAGGAAGCTGCCCAAGAGGTTTTTCAGAGGGGAGATGAGAACTTAATTCAGTTTAATATGGATAAGACTGAGTTGATTCACTTCTACCCTAAGCCAAGAGAGAAAAACCACAGTGTTACACTACTTGGGAGAGAAATCAAGCCTAAAGATTCAGTTAGATGGCTGGGGATCTGGTTGGATTCAAAGTTAACCTTTAAATCTCATGTGAAAATCAGACTGGCACAGGCAGAGAAGACACTGAGTAACATACTTAGACTTTCAAATACTGAAAGAGGTCTATCTTTTCAAGCTATAAGATAACTTTATATAGCTTGTACAGCTTCAGTGTCTGACTTTACTGTCCAGGTTTGGTGGAAAAACCAGAAGAGCTACTTAAGCTGGTTTCAGAAGCTTCAAAATCAAGCCTTAAGGAGAATTCTAGGAGCTTTTAGAACTTCTCCCTATAGGGCTATGGAAATTGAGGCTTCTATTCCACCTCCTGAGATAAGGCTGGAGAAGGCATGTATGAATTATACTTTAAGGATCATGAAAATGGGTTTAAAACATCCAATCAGACAAAGAGTTTCCTCATCTTATCCCCTTTTTAACTCAGAAAATGAGTTAAACTGGGATAAGTACCAGAATTGGAATGAAAACCCAGAGAATTCATTGAAGATATTGCTTTCCCAGCTTTATAGGATATGCTCTATGGTTAAAGGGTGCTTTAGGAGCCTTAACATAGATGGTGTTCAACATGAGAACTTATATCCTTGAAGAAAGACTCTTCAGAATCTGATTGACATTGATATCAGTGAAATGTCAAAGAAGGTTGAGAAAGAACTGCATCTTGAAAAACTGAAAAAGATTAATAAAGATAGAGCTTTATTAATATATTCAGATGGTTCAAAAAGTGATCAGGGTAGTATAGGGGCTGGTTTGGCCTTCAAACACCCTAGAATGAACTCTGATTATATTTTACATTCCTGGAATCTTGGAAAGGAGTGTGAAGTCTTTGATGCAGAGCTTTTTGCAGTAAAAAAGGCCTTCTTACTGGCAGAAAAGATGATTAGAGAAGGATCTGCTATTCAAGATGTGTGGATCTTTTCTGATAGTCAGGCTGCCTTGAAGAGACTCCAAAGAAATGAGGTTCAAAATGGTCAAATGAATCTGGATGTTATCCAAAGAGCTTTAACTAAGACTTTAAGGTTGAAATCAGATGTTCACTTTCATTTACACTGGGTCCCAGCACATATGGGTATACAGGGTAATGAGAAAGCAGATTTAGCAGCTAAGAATGGGGCTGAACAGACCTTTATCTCAGAGAAAACAGTTTCTTGGTCATTTATTAAGAGGAGAATAAGAGAGATCTGCCTTGATAAGTGGACTAAGATGTGGAAGTCTCAGAGGAAAAGTCATTACTATGCTGATTTCAATACTAAGCCAAGGTGGAAAGCTACATTGATAAAGTGTAAGAAGAAAGTCTTTTCTTTTATTATTCAATTAAAGCTTGGACATGGCTATTTCAAATCATATCTAAAAAGATTTAAAGATGAATTGCCTAGTGACTTATGCTCCTGTGGATTGGTTGAGAACTCTTATCACTTATTAATGGCCTGCCCATTATACAGTGATATAAAAGCTGAACTCCTTGAAAAACATGGAATAAACCAAGTAAATATGAAGTTCCTATTTCAGACTGAGATGGAAATAACATATTTGATTGAGTTTCTTCAAGTGACTGGAATTGCCACCAGGGAATGGAGACTGGGGGTAGAAGATTAGGAGATAGTTTCTCCTAAATCCTACAACAGTGATTGCTGTTTGTTGTTTTACACTGTTCTTACTTTTGTTCTCTTCTTTACACTTTTCATTGAATATGTTTTACTAACATTCTTTACTATTTTTCTTATATGTTTGGTTTCTTTGTTACATTCTTTGCCTTTTCTTGATTTCATTTATACATTACATTAAGGGGATGATTTGAAACTATTATTTATAAAAAATGCAGTTTTAAAAAGCTATTTTATTCTGGGCTGGAATTCTGTTATTGCAAGTTAAAAAGTGGGCCTGTATGTTAGATTGTTTTGAGATAGTAAACCCTAAGTGTATACTTAGATAGGTGTCATAGTCTTTGACTGCCATACACCTCAAATGAAGGATAATAATAATAATAATATTCTTATGATATCTCACCCCAGAAACTTACTCATTATGTACAGGCTTTGAAAGACTATTATAATGCCAGTACTGTCTATGAGTCATGCCAGAATAAGGCCCACATTAAATGCAAGAAGACTTTTCTTAACCAGTTGAAAAAGGAAGATATGCTTAACAGGCTCTCTAAATTAGTAGCAGACAGGATGAATCCTAATGCCTTATAGCCAGCAGGCAGTAGTGATGAATGTGATCTGAAGTAAAAACAATGAAGTGAAAATAAGACTTGGATAATAATTTTAGTGTTCAGTCTGAAGATTGCAATTCTGATCATAGCATAGTGACCTAACTTAAGCCTATATATATATCACTATCTAGGGCACCTTGGTGCTCCCCACATGGATATATATTAAGTGCAATGTCAACCCCCAAAAAATTGAAGTATGTGCATTAACCTCTTGTCAGAATACTAAGAATGTTTCAGCTGATATATTATCCCCAGGTACTGGCACATGCTGCTCACCCAGGATCAGAACAAAATATATCTTATTGTGGCAGAGTATAATGCTTTACATGGGGGCTCCCATAACACTATAAGCCTTAAGAGGTTGTATGAAGCTTCTTAACTAGTTATAAAATAAGTGTAAACTGTTTGATTTGGATAAAGTCTGTGCTATCTTAGCTTGTCATTACATTGGTTAATTTTATTCTGTTAGGCTTTGGTAGATATTAAAGACTGTATGAATAGAGCCAGGCATTCTCAGTTGTCATGTAGCAAATAAAGGTCTTTAAACAATTTATACTATAAAAATGAATATTAAGTACAAAGCCACCTTTCATTGTAAAGGTTCAGAACTACACACAAATGCAAATTCATATGAGGTGGTATGTGAATATTATGGGTGCAAGGACACAGAGTGTAAAAGGGCATTTTTGACATGTAAGTCTAGCTGTGGAAGAGATATTTTGATTGAAAAGAATAGCTAGAGAAATCCAAAAAATTAAAATACAGTTAATAGGTTAACCCAGCTGCCAAGTCATAAACTCATCATATGCCCTAAGTGGGTTGAACTATCTGCCATCACATTAACCACTTCCAGGTCTCAGAAAATTTTCTCTATATATTCATTTATACTGTTAAATTTTATAATCTTTACAATGGCTTAATGGATATTAAGGAGATAAGCCAATGGCAGATCAATGGTATAACTAGGACTAAGGGCTAGTGTACAAGTAACAGGGAATAGTGGATCATATAGAAAGGGGCTTTACTCCATTAAATTAATTCTATACTCATACAGTCTGCCTGTGGGCTTGAAATATATCTGGAATTTACCAAAAGACTGATGGTAATCATGTGTCAATGTAAGAGTGTTCAACAGGCTGTTAATCTTTGGGCCATCAATCAGATAAATAATACCAGGGTCAAACATATTTAAAATCTAGAGAATGTTCTTCTTCAAGTTGCTCTAGGGCCCTGTATCAGTTACTCTACTTAGAGACATAAGAACATTCACTTCAGACATACCAGATCAGTGTCCCAGGAAGTAACCATAGTTAGGTAATGTGGCAGAATGTGGGCAACCTCTAGATATTGAAAACAGTCACTTGACTCATTCTTCAATGGAATTCCATCATCATCCTTGCAATCTTCCTCATCCTGCTGCCACCACTTGCTGGCTTCACTTCTGTTGAACTTCCAAGAAACCATGCACTGATAGCGGTCACGCACAAGACAACTTTGTCACAGAATAGATACACGTTGTGTTGTGCCAGTAGGTGTGGATGCTTGTATTGAGGACAATGATGTGGGCGTTGGCTGCGGGGTCTTCACTGACGAAGCTCTGACTGATTACCCGAATTAACATGTAACTCTGATGATGGGAGAATATATTGGCGAACCAGTCAGACTCAACCTTGGTTTGTCTCCGAGGTCCTCGGGGGGGGAGGCGAGGCACAATTAGCGCGAGTCTCTGATTCCTTATTGGTGCGTAAGTTGTAACTGCCACTCTGAGCTTCTCGTTTGCCCCTCGTCCCCAGAGTCCCAGACGAGGAGAACGAATTTCTTCGATTTGTTGTGCTGCGTACTGATAGGTCGAGAGTTGCAGGCTGCAGCGACGACTTGGCACGACCGCCCGCGGCGGGGCCCCGGCCCGGGGGCCGGCGCCATCTGTGAGGTCTGAGAGCGCTGAGCTTGCTGAGATAAACACTCCGTCAACCCCGGTGCCTAGCGAAGCAACAGATAGACACTAGTGTCGATAACAAGATGAAGCCACAGATACATTGTTAGGTGAACCTGAGAGTACAGGTTTGCTGTGACTTATCAAGTTTCGCTTTTCTTTTTTCTGCGGTCTCGAGCCTCCCACCCCTAAGCCCTTGTCCGCGGGGTAAGAACGTTGCTCCAATCCAACTCGATATGCCCTTGCTTAGGGTGGCTTTGTGCATGATGCGGCAGCTGAGAGGCGTGGGATACTTTTTCAGTTATGGGCTAGTTACCCCAACTGACCTTGATCACATAGATTAAAGCCGGGTGATGCCATATGAGCACACCATCAGGCAACAAGCATCATTGGAGTACCTCAAAGCCAGGGAGTCCAGGTTCAAGTTTGTGATCGGTCTGTACATGTCCATGTATGTATGTACAAACATCCATACATGTTTGACGTCACCATTGGATGCTACTGCTACTCAAGGTGAAGCTCGGATCGCAGCCTTAATTTTAAGACTACCGAATATAGCTAGGATGCCAATAAACCACCCATGCCATCTTTGCCTCGCCGCCAATTCTCTCGCACCCAAGGCAGAAACCCAGCCGTTTCCAATGCATGGACTGCCCCTGCGGCTCATAGTCTCCAGTTGGCCAAGACTCGCGCAGGCAGAGCCTATTGTGCTTGCTTTATTATATGCACCTCCGTTGGTTGGGATGAGTGAGCAACATGCAGGCCCTTCATTGTGTCAAATAGGTAGTTACTCCTTATCCAATATGGATTACTAGCGCCTGTGATTTTGATGCTACCCTGATAACTCGAAAGATTTTGAAAAGGAAAAGAAAATAGCCTTGGCCCCCATGTATTTCAACAAAAAGAAGGTAAACCAGAGGTATAAGTAGCTCCCTCCCAGCTGTAATCGAGTAACGTGTCCACCTTTCAATTGCCAATTTAAATCCATCAGGGTATTAATCGAGTTCCACTATAATTACGTCTTGTTAACTTGACTATCTGTCGACATGCCAACCGATATTTCCATTCTTGTCTACATTGGCTCGCCCCTTGACTATGTCAAATACCGCCATACGGCTGTGTTCCTCCGGTCCACCGACGGGACGAAAATCCTGATGCACGTCAAAGGCACATCGGGATTGTTCGAGTTTGAGGACAGATACGACTACAATCCCGACCAGAGTGACGCCCTTGCCAAAACAGTGCCAGTGGCCGAGCTTCCGGACTCGATCAGTGTGGCTTCAATCAAATCAGCCATTTCTAGCACGGTCGTAAGGAATGGGCGCGACGATATGGACTGGAACTGTCAAAATTGGGTCGGCGACGCTCTTACCCGACTGGTAGACAACGGGTACCTGAGTGCGACGCAGCGAATTGCAGCCGTCGATCAAATGGCTAGTGCATGCTCGGAGGCCAAGGATGAAGATGATGCTATATAATTGGTGAGGCACACTTGATCGGGGCGGAGGTATGTGCTAACAGTCATCTAGAACGAACCCCGCGTACGTGCCGTGAAACGATGGATAGGGATTCGCATGAAGTAATCCGGGCGCGCGGGGGTGGTGGAGAGGAGGATCTTGAGCAAAGTTAGTTTTAAATGGACAGAGATTGACTTTATGATCGCAAATATCTACCTCAGGCTACCACCTATCGGTTGCATGGTCATGGTTTTGTTCATTAATGGCGTAATAAAGGAGCCAAGAAGGACATTCCTATGTATTCCTTCTCGTATGCGGCCGGAAGGATTCGAGATACATAATCAGGCCAGTCAGGCATGGGCTTTAGCTGTCGAAGCGCCCTGACATACTCCCAGTACTCTGGATACCAACCAGCTTTCCCCCAGTCCAAGAGAGCTGTAACACGACCGTCCTCGTTAACCAGTATATTGCGGGGAGCCAAATCAGCATGAGTGAAGACAATCTGATGACTATCCTCGAGAGCGTGTTTCGCATTGTGACGTAGCAAGTCAGGAGCAGTGCGAACAATATCTGACAGGATAAACTCGTTGAAAAGTTGCTCGGAGTCAAATGGACCACCTTCGAGGGACCCATGTTGACCGATGATAGCTTTCCCACGTTCGAGAGCGCCGATATAGTTGGATTTCAAGCTTCGCATTTGGGAGACATAACCATTAAGTTGTTGAGAAACGAAAAGCTTTTGGTCGAGGTCCATGCTGTCCCATGCTTCGTCGAGGCGTTTTCCAGGCATATAATCCATGGTGATGGCTGTTACCCTCTCATCTTCGTAGCGGACATCATGAACCTTTGGCACAGGTATAGTCGTGTGTTTGGCAATAAAGCGTAGGGTAAGAACCTCATGCGAGCAGAGATTCGGGCCTGATTTTACAACGCGGTCTTCGCCAATACGAACTACCTTGCAGTCAAACAAGGAATGGATTACTTCTTCGGTGGGTTCTGTTGAACGTTAGTGGCAGCTAAACAGAAAGAAAGGCAGGGGTCGGCACCTGTATCCTTTTGAGGCATGTCGAATATCGGAGCAAGCGATCGTATGAAGGTCTAACTAAAAGGTAATGAATGGAGTATTTGTGTTCTTTCTGGCAGCGATGGAGAGATGGAAAAGAGTGGTGGCAGTGGATGTTAGGTATAGCAGGGTCGGCAGAATCGTCCCGGTTTTTCTCACCGCCCTCATGGAACGCTCTCATTGGTCCACCGAGACCGCTTTAGAAATACTAAGCGGGCCTTGGCTAGGGCTTATATATATATCACCCGAAGCTTGACGCCAAGAGGTCGAGGTATCATGACGAAAACGCTGACAATAGAAGCTTCCACTGGTTGTTGGTTGTTGATTCTGCCACTTGCGGGCATCTGATTAAGCCGTGGACTCGTTGAACGTGCCGGGGTGGTCGTCAAAACCAAGGACGGATCATCCGTCCGTTGAAACTTGAAAGTTGAGACTGCTAATCTCAATTTAATAAATCGCCGACCCACATCAATTCAGTCCTATTCGCTTCCGCACCGCTTAATCTCAATTTAGTCCTCCAAATCGCGGACCCATCTCAACCTTGGAATTTAGTCCTACCCTCCCAAAGGGGAAAGGTAGGATAATACACCTAGTCCTGTACGGTTCCCAGAATCCGCAAATATCAGGAAAGGTCCTTGTTCTTCGCAAGCAAGCCGCTGCCCTGCCTTTCAGAGAATCACTGGGAGATGCCAAATAAGCCGAGCTCTACGTCCCTACGTTTGTACCCTACGCTTCTACGCTTCTACCACTGGTACAACCTTTGCCCATCAATTGAGCTACGCTTCGGCAGGCTAGGGACTTTATCTAGGAACGTTATCGTTTTCAAAAATCCGTGGACCAGAATCCGTGGACCAGCGCTGAACTCAGCGTCGAGAATGAACGCCGCTGCTGCAAGGGCTAAGAGGGCTTAATTGATATTTCATAGTAGCTAGGACTAAATTGATATTTGAACTTACAATACAAAACAGCGCGAAATACCCCCCACTTCTATTTAAAGAGAGGAGGACTGGATTGAGATGGGTCCGCAATTTGGAGGACTAAATTGAGATTAAGCGCTTCCGCACCATGCAACGCTCACCCACCTCACGATTCCATACGGGATCTGACAAGCGTAAATCCTTGCCCGAGCACGGTCATGGTGCCGATGATGACGACTGGCGTTTTCCCATCGGAACGGTTGGGAGGACAGTCGTCTTCGTTGAACACATCGATCATGTCCTGCATTCGCATCCTGCCCCAATTCCATGGCAGACAACCTTATTTTGGACATATAGTCCAAAACGAGAAGCATGAAGGAAGAATCTTGAAGACATCTGAGGTGAAACAACTGAGAAAAGATAAGAGGCGGTAGAAAAAAGATACAAACAACTGAATGATAAAACGTATTTATTGAATCTTATAGCCAGTTGGCCTCCTGATGACTTTATATTACTTGACTAGCCGCTGACTGCAAGACGGCGCCGTTTGCTTTTATGCTCCCAACTTAGATTCGCAGTCGCTGCGTTTCGTTTTCAAGATTGTAAGGCAGATTTTTGTGAGACACAGCCATCACACCCCAGCTGGCCAGCAATACCCCAGTCAGGACTGCCAAAGTGCGCGTCGAGCCCTTGCCGAGCGATAAACCAAGCCATGGATTGTGGAAATCCACTAATCTTCCACCTGAAAACCGCGTTACAATGATCTCAGGCAAGGGTCAGATGGTATTTTGGAAGGGAAGCAATGTCACTGTGTACAAGAAAGACAGCAAAGGCAAGGAACAAACAAGAAAGCTTGTTGGCATGCCTGACAGGCAAGGAGTCACAGAAGATAGTACTAGATTATATATTACTCAAGGGAAAGTAATTACTCAAGAGAAGATCTGAACATGGCATTGCATTTGCATGCCTTGCTCCTCCAGAATTTTCATCCAATGCTGTACATTCTTAGGACCTTTCTCATATGGCATTCTGGACAACAGCCAGACTCTAGGACAATATGTTCTGAGTCTGACAAAAGTCTCTGACTTATTCAATGAATGTAATCTGTGGAAAATATTGGTTATTATACTTTCTGGACCCTTTTCCAAGTGATAAAGTGTTAAAGGAAGATCTGACTGAGGTAAGACAAACATGAGAGGAGGCATTGATAATAAAAAAGAATATCAAAAAAGTGTATTTCTAAGGTAAATGGATTTGAGAAGAAAGCATAGAAATGTCTGTATAAAGTAGTCAGAACACTGTGGAACCATCATTATAACTTAAAGTAGAAGTGTCATTTTATAATATATGATATATAGTAGTTCATCAACACAGCAAGATTTTCAGCAGCTTGATATTAATAATAAATGGTTGCTTAGCATCTGTACCATCTTTTCCATATTGCTTCTTGTACAAAGCCAGTAAGACATTCTGGAGGCACTGGTAAAATAGATCAGATCTCAGCTTTGGCCAGTTAACATCCTCTTTCATTTCCTTCTTGAGAAGTTTGGTAATTAAACCACCTGTAGAGTGCAGACAAGTACAAGTAATACTCAAGTAATACTTGACTTGAACTTGCCAATTACTTGCCTTGATTTGCCTCTACTACCTCCCAATATTACTTAGTTTAACTTGGGTTGGTCTTTCTTTTACTCAAGTAATCTCCAGATTACTTGAGTAATCAAAACCTTTATCTAAATTTCCTAAATAGATTAGTCTGTATAGTTATATGATATAGACCTGCCCAACAATTTTTCACCTGACAATTTTTTGCACAGACTTATGTATTGTAAATGTGCAAGTGCCTGCAAACTTAAAATTAAAAACTGTATTCTATAACTTATTGTATACAACTATAACCAAGCAGATTCCCTTAATTATCCCTCTTTACTATGATAGCAAAGTTGTTGTACATGAACAATAATACTTCTTTAACTACTAGTCTTCTTATCTAATATAACATTTAATGCCTGCTTCTTTCATATCCTCTGTATTCACTGACTGCCTTCTTTTCTTACAGCTGTTTGATGCTTTCAAGCTTCTTCTCTTCTAAGTTCTTTCCCTAATGCATTCAGGCCATTATATGATTCCCAAGTTGAAGCACATCTTTCACATACAGACTGACTTAAACTAACTGAATGTCACAGGGTTAATGTATCATTAAAGAATGTGAAAGTTAATGAATGCCTGGGAGCTACAGGTCACTTTAACATGAAAAAGTCTGAACTTTCTTATAGTCTTTCACATACAAACTGACTTAAACTGACTGAATGTTACAGGGTTAATGCATCACCAGAGAGTGTGGAAGTTAATGGATGACTGGGAGCTACAGGTTACCTTAATATGGAAAAGTTATTTAATTTAGATGAAATCCCTTGTAACTGTATTACCTGATCAGTCTGAGTGCCACTTAATGTACATTATGTAGTAGTAGCTGATCACTTTGGTGAAAGCCCCTATTCTTGGTCATTTCATTGCTATCTTCTTCTTAAACCTGCTGAAACTATATTATCATCAGATTCATTATCTGCAGTACCTTATAGTATTTCAACATTAGTGTCTTCATCCTCTGTATTACTGATTGCATCAATTCCACTTAAGGTCATATTATTGTTATTTTCATCTTTATCAAACTCATTCTCCACATCCTCACCCTCTTCAGCCAACTTGATCTTTTTCTTGCCCATAGTGATCTAATCCAAGCACATCTTCAGCATCAGAGTCTGTAAGATTGATAGGTTAAGACAACTACAGTAGTAGTAACAGATATTGTAAATTACATTAAACAGTTATTCTATATTAATAGTTAATCCAGATATTAAAAGGTAGTTACAGATTATCTGTACTAGAACTGAATACTGTAAATAATGTTTCTTCCAGTATAGTAAGTAATTATATTTCTCACTTGGCCCTGTATGCTAATGTTCAGCATGGAATATATAAATACAGATAGATATTTAATGCATGAGAGTAGGAAACTCACCTTGGTCTAAGTACTTCTTTGCCTTATTTCTTCCACTGTCTGTAGTCAAGTTGGTACTACTGGGCATATTACTGAAGACCAATTTCAAAAGACTATCTGATCACCTCATTTGTCATCTGAGCTGCTGTTATGGTGTCTCTTAACCTAATGTATTAAACACATATTTATTGTATATTTCTTGGAAGTGGTTTCAGTACTTCTGTTGCCATTCATAGTCATTATCATTCTAACTGTCATGGCTTAAGAGCTTTAATTTCTAATTTAGAGACAGAATTATTATAATTATATAGAGATATCTGTACTCCTTTTTCATGTCTGTATAGTATTTAACTAACTTCTCATGGCAGTTACACAGGGCATCATATATCAGGCATTTCCACTGTAAACACTTTCTAGACAATACCTTCTTATAATAATTAATATGATTGAACAGATTCTCATACAACTGGAGCACCATGGAGAGAGTTGGTATTGAAGCTGTAAAAAGTGCAGCAGTATATTTAGCAAAGGATTTTATAAGCTTAATTAAATACTCAACTGACTGTCACTTATTCCTGTCTAGCCCAAATTTGAATTGGCAATTGATCTCTTAAACATACCTATCTATATACTCCTTAAGTCTAAGTGCATAATATAGCATATGGTAAGTTGAATTCCACCATGTGACCACATCTATTATCAGTAACTTTGGCACTTCCCCTGTCTCTTCCATATCAAACTGTTAGATATTGTGGAATGCCTGTTTGTGCTGTGGACTCATATTGACATATTAAGTTAATAAATGGATCTAATCAAACAGAGTTAGCAGCAATCTGTCAGTGTTATTGTCCACAGACAGTAAAAAAGTACCAGTAAAGAATGTTGTTTACAGACAACATATACATTAAGGTTTAGAGACATATCATCTGCAGACAACATTTCTAAGAAAGAGGTTACTTATCTTTATCAGAGTCTGCAGTACACTCTGTGTCTGTGTTGAATTAGATAATATGAAATCATTTTAATCTTAAGTTATTCTATCATTTTCTGGGCTAACCTTTATTATATCCAAGAGTTCCTTAACCACCAGCTGAATTATATGAGTCAGACATGGAAATTTGACACATTACTGAACTTCAGTTGAGCTATTTAATGATTATATTACTGTGTTAAGACTTACAACCAGTGTTACATTATTACTTGCATTGTCTGTGGTCATACTAAATATTCACTTCTTAATGCTGTACATCTTCATAATGTTGATTATAATATCAGCTAGCTCCCTCCTACTATATCCAGTTTCAATGTGTTTAAAGCTCAGTATGAGTTCCCAGTACTTTCAATCATAATTAATAAAATACACCACCACTACCATAAATACATCATTGAACAGGCTGGTCCAACTATTAAGGGTAATAGAGACATGGCCCTCAGTCAGTATCCAATCAAGAATATTTTAATGGCCCTCTCACAGAAGCTTATCAGCAAGCTTTGGGATATAGAATACACTCAGTATTATTGTACTTGGTTATAACATTCAGATTATTTGGTGAAATTGGAAGTTATTAATAAGATGAAAGGGTAATCATACAGAGATGAAAAACTTGGTCAGAATTTGCCAGAATTTGTTCTGAGTGAATTCAACATCCTCTGCACTACTATCACCAATCATGTTGATCTTGTAGAGTTAGCTTTTACCATAGAACACCTATAGTCTTAAGAAACATGGAGCATACTTACTATCTTTCATTATAATGTTTTTCTTTATGATGTTACAATATCCTCTAGACCTTGCAGCTTTACCTGCTTCCTACAGAACTGACTCTTAATATGGTTAAGCATTATTGTTATTATTTCACCCTGTAAAATTAAATGTTGAAATTATTTATCACTGCATTTACATGCTACCATAGATTTCCCATCTGTTATTATGACACCCTCTCAGTAGTACTGCCACACTGATGTCATACATTGTGTGGAATCTCAGTTAAAGGCCTTTGGACCTCTGGAGGATTTGCCCCATGGCATTGACCTCCACCATTATTCAAAAACCTTGACATTTGAATGTTTCACACCCAGGTAAACCACAAACATATCATCACAACCTATCCTTTCCAGCAAATGAGGGATGGAGACACTGATGGGTGATGGTGTGAACTGATTAATATCATTTAAGTCATCAATTGTGACTTGGGTCTGTGAGGAAAAGGTGGAATTAAAGCTTTCACTCATTTCTCTTGTGTTGGAATAAAAATGCATAGGGAGTAAATACTGGACCAAGGAAACAGTAAGCTGTGAATAAACTTGAAGAATAAGAAGTTTTTAACACCTTTCTTGTAATGGTAAAATTGAAGCCTGGAGGTCTATAACAAAGTTTTTAATACATTTCTTGGAATTTCCCACCAGGAGAATTTCAATTCTTCCCCCTCCTGCTTTTCATTTAGATTACTGGGTACATAACCATGTTCTGATCCACTATATCATCTGTCATTGGTTAGCCCAGTCCACTGTAAATGATGGGCAGAGAATTGTTTCTCACACAGATTGCACTTTATATTTTCCCCCCTAAAACAGTAATTTTTGCATGCTTCACCACTAGGTGATATATCATTGGACAAGTCTTATGGTATAAGATACCTTTGAAATGGTCTTAGTCCTTCAATGCACTGGGTGTATGAATACAGTAGAGCAAGCCCTCAGCTCTGAATGATTACTGCATCCCAGACTGGTCCTCTGTATGAATTAATAAATTGTGGGATGTCTCCAACCCAGTATAATGCACATGAGATAGGATATTTACCAAGGCTTTCTGCAACATTCATGTTTAGTTGTATATAGAAAGACCAGTCAATAACTGGATCCTGAGAAGTTGGATTTTTGCATGGCATCTATTCAAGTACCTCTACAGTTAATAGGACTATAACCTCTGTAATTATTTAGCTTCAGTCTAGATCATAAAAGTGTAAGACATAACATTTACTTGGAATCATATTATTTCCAACTTAAAGCCTCTGGCCAAAGACATCATACAGTGTAATATCTTAAACTTCATTGTAGCTGATCCATTCCTGCTCATTTAATGTCTTTCTTTAACATTAGAGTGATTATTTATAAGGATATTTAATGCTGTCCATGTGGTCCTTAAATGCCTCCACTGAATTACTGCACTGTAAGCAAGGTAGACCAGATGGAATTAGCCTGGGCTGGGACATATAAAAAGACTTAAATTAGATGTATAAGTAGGGTTCACCCTCTCTGCCAGCTTGCTACTTATAAATTTGTTATGTAAGAGTCTGGGACATCTGTACCATGACTGGAGGTAAATTTGAACCTTAGCCTTCAATTGGAAAGGTAGGTTCCTTTTAACTTAATAAGGTTTACAGCAGGTGAAAATGGGTAACAAGGTGAAGGAAATGAATAAAGGAGAATTAAAATAAGTGAGGTTTATGGGAAACTTAAGTGGTTAGTGGACCTAACAAACTTGGCTCACTGGCTGATGCAGCCTGCTCCACTCCAAATTAACAACTCTTATATGGTTAATTAATAATGAATTAATCACTTCCAAGGTTCCAACTGGGGAGGGATTACAAGACTGCTGCTATTTCATAACACTTTTTGATTGGGCTCCAACAGAGGCCATTTTGTGATTGCTCTTTAGTAAAATTGACCTAATGTCTGGTTGATAGGAGAGGATGATCAGACACCCAGGTGGATATACAGAAAGAGGAGTAAGTATAGTGCATGAAAGGGCCATGATTTTTACAGATACATTATTGTTCATAGACAACAACTGGGGCATTGCATCTCATAGACCTACAGGTGTCTTCATTAATTAAAATGATAAAGCTTGTTGTCTGCAGACAACATCAACTGGGCCAGCTTCTTTATCTAAGAACAACAAACACTATAATATGTAAGGTAATAAAATAAGATTCTCAAGGACTGTGTAGGCAATTAATTATATCCATGGGACTTAAAGCTATCCAGTAAAATTAAGTATAAACATTAAATAAATGGATAAACTTCAGCACTGTCAGAGTTTAATGTAATTAATTATTTAGTGCAGAAACTATCATTCATTAGTAATAGGCACCAGCAGTAAAGAACTGGAACATTTGGACCCACTTTAGAAGCACTTGTGATAGACAATAGAAGGTTCAGACTCATTATATTCCTGCTTGGAAATCCACATCTACTGGAAGGTTAAGAGGGAGGCTAAGATAGAACCATCAATCCATATGAAGTATTTGCATTCAGAAGGAATAATAATCTTAACCTTTATTAATAAGAGAGTAAGGGCAGTGATCTCCTTCTGCATACAGTCAGAGATATCAGAGTATATAATAGTACCACCAGACTGGGCTCTGTCAGTAATATATTAATAAAAAAAGAAAATAAGTGATACACATCATAATAATGTTGCCATAGAGATTCTTTCAGACATTAATGTTGCACTTCATGATGGTATTATAGATGATGGCATTAATATCACTGCTCTTAAGACTCAGCATGCTGGGCTAGAAGAGAGCATTAGGGATATAAAACCATTTATTACCAATGGTGATAATCTGTCCATTAGAAAGCTTATAAGACTTTTTCAAGCTGGAGCTCTGAGAAGCAGTCTGAATCCCCTGTTAAAAGTTGAGAGTAATGTAACAGAGTTTCTTCTTAATGTCACAGATGATTTTATACTCAGTAATGGTGGAAAAGCTGTAACTGCACTCAGTAAGAATCTTTATAAGATAGTTGATTAAATTACAATCAGCCATGTCAATATGGGAAATAGTGTGAGAAAGGGTAAAACCCTCATAGATGGAGATGACATAGGTGACATCATCACCAGAGTGGAGTATGATAGCTGTAGTATGACTGGAAGTATAAAGAGAGAGTATGATGTGGATATCACTACTCTTCAGACCCAGTATGATTGGCTGGAAGAAGGCCTTAAGGGTGCAAAATCACTCATTTAAGTTGCTAATCTCATTGGGATTGTTGAAGTTACATTTCATGATGGTGTTGTAAGTGGCAGAGTAGATACCACCACTCTTAAGACTGAGCATACTAGGCTGAAACCCAGAAGAGGGCTGCAGGGTTACAGAACCATTTATTACCAATGATGATAAAGTGTTTGCTGCACTGGCTATATAGGTTTCATCAGTTATTAGAATGGCATTAATTATTAGGTAAGACTCATGGGTGCAATCTCCATTAGCTTGCAATCTACCAGTAGTCATTATGAAAGTAGTTGATAAATTTTGAAGAAACAGGATTTTAGCAAGTGCATTATTATTATCTGTAAATAAGATTGATGCTGACTCAGCTGATTTCATTGTCCAAGGACAATAAAGGTGTACAGTAATATTGATAAAACTTGGATTTTCAACAAAAAGATAATAGTTGGAGTTGCACTTGGGCAAACAGAAGTGTCTGCAAAAAAAAGGAAATTAGGTTTAAAAGTACTTACTAGACTATTTCAGAATCTCCAGTAAAAGTATTATCTAAGTCAGCTATACATTTATTTGTATTGCAGCCTACAGACACATTGAGAATATTATAACAGATGAAGACAATGATAAAGACAGTCAAAAAAAAGGTTGATCTTATATAATCAGTGATCACAGGCCTCCAGCTCAGAGATTGACCCAGTGGATGAAGCAGGCAAATCTGAGACAGGTTGTAAGAGAGCTGGCTTAAACAGAGACTTAATAAATTCATTGGGAGCTAAAGCACCTGGGACATCATTAAGAGCCTTATAATAAGGAACACTAAGGGGGTCTGAGATAACAACTGAAGGCAGCAAAAAAACAGAAGGATTAAAGGCAGGGCAGGGCTTAGAAGACAGACAGCAATGTTTACTAGATGGAGAGGTATATATATTAATGAACCAGCAATGCAGATGAAGATAGAAAGGAAAGAGGAAGCTGAGGCAGAGAGAATAAATCACACTATATAACTAAAAGGTGGTAAGTCAAATGATGCTAAAATATGAGTATTTTCCTCACTTATAGTGTTCTATCAACCTAACTGACTTCATACATATATGAACCCATGGCCTTTGTTAACAGTAGACACCAGAGAATAACCTACAAAGTCCCTTTCAACCTTAGTGTGTATCATTATGTCAAGTTCAGGGACAATAAGCACTTTAACATCTTACATTACATGGTATTGGAATGGTCCATCAGGCACATTAGGCCCACCAAGTCCAGGAGAGCTTGTTATCCACAGACAACATTAACCTGGCAAACTTCTTTATTCAGGGATAATAAGCAGTTTGATGTCTTACATTGCATGGGATTGCACAGTGAGAACTTTATTTTCATTTCATAGTACTAATGTACAATTGAAGCCATCTTGCTTCACATGTGTGTGATTTGAAGATGGCTGATTGTATGAAAGCTATGAGGAAATAGCTGAAGCCATAGTACAAAAGGGGGTGGAATATATAATAGCACTGGCAGGCACCATAGGGCTAGATACAGCAGTTGTCACATGGCTTGGAAAACCACATGCGCATGAGTGCAACTTGCTGGAATTAAAATAGAAGAAAAAAAAACAGTCCCTCCTGAATTCAAACCCAGAACCCTGGCTTTCAATAGGAGGCCATGCATTACTGCTTCTTTTGCAAAAGAGGCAGTAATACATGGCCTCCTATTAAAAGTAAAACCACTAGACTACTGAACCCAGAGAAGGATGAGAATAATAGTATAAAACATACCTTATAACTGTAACTGATATCATTGTCATGCTCTGAATTAAAAGCTTAAGAATGTGCATACAAGTGTGACATGGGATGAACAGAAATGAAAATGGAAAATAAAAAATTATAATATAATATCTTCTATTTATAATATAACTGCCTGTGTAAAGACTCATAGTTTAATGGGAGATCAGTTAGGGTTCTGTTAAAATAGTTCTTACTTTATGGTAGTTATAGTGGAATTGCTTTGTTAGTGCCATCTTCTTATAACCATCAGCTAACTGCATTGCAAAAGAATTAATTAAAAGTCTAAAGATAACTGATAAACTACCAGGATGTTATGAATATTACAGACAAATAGTATAAAAGTTTGTGATCTTTATTAATTTTACACAGTAAAGGCCTTTTACTCTCTGTTAAGACTTATCATGGTACACAGTGTAACATGAGTATATATATGTTATAGATATATATATATTTTTCCCCATATACATGCATTGATCTTTGCTTGCACCACTTCAATCACTAATTTTCTGACTATGAAAACAAAAACATCTATATTAGAAAGTTCTGAGTTTAGGTTATAGAGTGGTACAACCCTCAGCTTCTTTAAGTAAGAGGTTACTGAAATATTTATTAATGTAACAGCTAATCAATCTGCAATTAAGGCTTAGATGATCTGGTTGCCCATTCATTTCTCCATAAAGACCCTTTGTACTGTACTAAGTTGGTGCACTTTCTTTCTTATGTAGGTATTTTTAAATCCCAACTCTGCAACATCAGTAATTGTTGACTGAGGACATGAAAAAATACATATACCATCTCTTTTAAATGTAATTGCAGGTTGTAGAAGGTGAGTAAGACAGCTTTATTATCTATGAATAAAGATAAACCATGCTATTCCTAATGTGGTAAGAATACATTGGAATTTATTATCTCTGATGACAAATACAATGACTATACCTAATTAGGTTAGACTGTAAATCACACCTTAAAGGTCTCACTCATTTTCCTCTCACTTTCACACTCTGTAACACTCTCACATTTATTTATATTAAACTTCATCCTCTCCTTGTTTAGTTCTACAGCTTCTGCTGGATGTTTCTATATTAATAGATAAGCTTTAATATCTATTATCCTCTCATAGCTGTACTATTGCATTTTCCTGTACCACTGGCCCACTGCACCAGAAAACTGGGCTGATTATAATACCACTTAACAAAATAAGCTTTATGTAGTGCAGATTCAGCTATATACCACCTTGCTACTGACTGCTAACTATAGAATCCATGGAACTTCCTGTACATTTCATTGGACCCTCACTTTCACATGTTTTTTTACTGGCAAATGAAGTTTACTGACAAACATCCTGTCTAATGTCTGAAAGTTTAAGCCTCTATCTCTACTGCATTTATAGCTTTATTTCCACTTGAGGTAAGCACCTAACTCTGAATCATTAGCTGTTTTTTATTGGATGCAGATAACAACCATCACCCAGCCAACTTTCCAACCTCAGCAAACCACTGAGACCAGATATATGGATACACTGATATTATTACTGAGGCAGTTTTTTCATGTATTTGTTGTTTACAGACAACAATGTTTTAAACACCAGTTGTTATTTACAGACAACAACATTTTTTGTCTGCAGACAACAATGTTGCTTGAATAACTCCCTCTTGAAATGAACATCAACTAACTGTTTTTATTAATTTCCAGTTAATATGGATGCTCTGGACCTAACTGGTCCCAGTCAGTTGCCCTTTCCACCTACAAGAACTGACACTCAGAAGCCTAAAAAGGTGCCAACCTAAAGAAAGAAGTCTAATGCAGTAATTAGTGTCAAAAATATCAATAAGACATCCCCCTCTCTTCTGAAAGGAATTTATTACTATGAGTTTAACCTCAAGCATGGTAAATTCTATTGGAATCAGAGTCTGGTTGCTGGATATCTGAAGTCATCTTCAGACACAAATACTCTGAGGGACATATTTCTCAAAAATCAGACTCTGTTTAAACAATACATGGCCCTTTGAGGTCAGAGCTGGACCACCATACCTGGCCAATCACCAGAGATTGCCAAAGACCTAGGGATGTCATCCCTGTTAAATTTCCTGCAGAGTATCCACACAATGCCTGGTGTTAGTACACTACTTGTTTCATCTAACATGGAAGCTGAACATGATTGGGTTCAAAGCCTTTTCAACATCTTCAAAGCAAATGTAATGGAGTACTGTGGTTTTATCATAATAATTAATATTTGCCTTTATATGCTTTACAATAATGAAACTCATTTTCACCATCAATATGACTCAGATCTGAAAACTGGGGACTTTATACTCCTAAATTTTAAAGACTTTCATAGAGCTTATGCTCTTCTGCATTGCTGGTTGAGGCTGAATATCAAATGGAAGTAGACTAACTATGTTTCCACTATAAAGTTATACATTTAGAATAATAAAGTAAAAGTGATACATTACATGAATGAGGTAACTGAGTTACATAGTGGTACCACATTAACTGTTCTGGAAGATGGTATTACAGATTTAACAACTCTCACCTTTAAATGGAATAGCCCAATGAATGATAAGGTTAAGCTATCAACCAGAGAAGAACCCATGGATCCAATGGAAGTTATAAATCTAATCTTAGAAAATAACAGAGTGACTGTAAATAACATACTTAAGAGCACACAACTGAGGCTGCCAGCGATGAGCTGAGAACAGAAATGGGTATTATATGAATACACAGTGAAAAAAACAATAATAGATAGTAATAGATGGCCAGAAGGTCCACACCCACTCCCCAACTTAGATGCCAAAGTCTCAAACATTATTAATATTATAGCAGATAAGGTAAATGCTAGGTAAGAATATTAAGATTGACAACACTATAATTAGAGAGTTTGCATACATGTATCATCTGACTCCACCATTTGCTGAATCACTGGGCATGCTAAATTTGAAAGATAACTGCATGCTAATCTCACATCTATTACAATCTGTCATCTTATACCTTTATCAGGTTATAGGCATATCATCCATGTTTGAGATGGAGCAAGAGTGTCACAAGAAGATTTTAGATAAAACCCTCTCACTTAAGACAGGTATGTTGGCAGATATAATGGGTCTGGGCAAGACCCTGACAGTCTTATCCTTTATATTTAAATCCTGGGAACTTAGAGTGCTGAATAGGCAACCACTAATAAAGCTGATAATTGTTACCATTCCACTGGTAGTCACTAAGAGTTAGTTTTCAGATTATCAGAAGTTCTTCCAGCATGCATTACATTTATAATTTATGAGATCTTTTTACAGAGGTAATAATTAAGTGTTTACATTGCAGTGCATGACAGAGGTGCAAATGACTGAGGCACTTATGAATTCCAAAAAATCATTACTATTTCTGCATAAGGACACTGACCTGAGATGCACTGTTTTTATTATATTTTATTATACATTCTGCAAGTACTTCATTGATATGAAAATCACCAAAGAGGCAGAGGATACTACAGAGGACAAAGTGAATACTTTGCTGAGTAATTTAAGGTTGAATATCAAACAAATGCAAAAGGAGCAGAAAGGTCTTACCCTGAAAAAGCCAGTTAGGCCATTATTGTCCTTGGACAATAACTTATTAACTTTGTTGTCAGACAACAAGCCTTCTTCCTCCACCCCCACTGCAAACCATGGAGCTACTGAGGTGGAAGGTTTCAAGCTGGTGAAAGATGCTAAAGTATATGACAAGTACATGACTATATATTGCTTGAAATTCACTGGTTATATCTATCAAATTGCAGTGGATAAGAGGTACTGTCTCAGACATCCCTCCTCTGGCATCTCATGAGCTATCAAGCTCCTTGAGCCAGACTTTTTATGGGTGGTGTCTGCTACACCTCTTTTAAATAAAATATATGACTTTTATAGATACTTCTATTTATTTTATCCCAGTGATCTGACAGACCAGTGTGAAGACCTTTAGGAGTTTCTGCAACATCTGATGATTGACAAGTACCATATAGTAACCACTTAAGCAGAAAAGTTGGAATTATTCAATCTAATCTACATCCACCATTTGGCCAGAAATGGTCATATGGATCTGGAGATGGCAGCAGTAGTTATATCTAAATTACTTAAAATGACTTTCATCTGTTGCTCCCAGCAGACCATGATTGAAGGGCATCAGATTGGAGAAGCCATCCCAGTAAAATGTATTAACTCAGTGATATTCCAGATGAACTTGGAAGAGCAGGCTGGTTACTATTCATTCCATCTCAAACATATAAAACAGTCTCTGACAACCCACATAAATGACTCTGATGGTCCAATTCAGAATAGCATTAGAGTGCATACTTTACAGGTTTCTTCTCTCTTTTCTTGAATTGCCAAATTTCATAGATGCATTGGTCTTAAGAAAACACATGCCACAGCTTTGAAGAATCAGTGTGTTCAGGCAGACTTTGGTTTGGGATACTTTTTAAAGTACTCACATCTGTCTGAGGCATACCATTATGTTGTTCCATCCAATTGTTATAATTATCACATGTAACTCTTATGCATGTCACCTACCACCCATTATATAATTAAGGTTATGTATGAAATGTGTGAGCTTGCTGGGAAGAAACTTTCAGTGTTTACTTATGGGCCAAGCACTGCTTGGCTCATATCTATGGTCTGTATGAATTAGAGTGCTGAGATAGTTTGGCTCCAGGGAGGAATAACCCAAGAAGAATGAGACATAATTATTAATGATTTTAACAACTTAGAATCTAGATGTATACAGCTCTTAATTATAATAAACCATGTAGGAGGCTTTAGCATGAACTTGCAAATCAGAGGTTATTAGGTAATGATTGTCATGAAGCTACCATATAACATTAATACATTAATGCAAATAGAGGTACATCTTTACTAATTTAGGCAAGTAAAAGAGGTTTTTATGTGGTTGTTAACTGTGGACCATACCTTCCATCAGTATTAGGCCACCAATTTCACACACAAGGCAGTGTCCAACATATCTGCACAATTGGGTAGAGAGATTGAAAAGGTGAAGAGGCTCACAGAGTGGGCCATTGAGGTGCTGAATGTTCTGATGGGCTGGGGGAAAGATAGGAGTATGTGGGAAAATCTTCTTACTTTGGACTTAGAGAAGTCAAACCTTACTGGCTGCACAATGAAAAACTATGGAAAATTGGGGGTGCCCCCATGCCAGTCACACCAGGGAAGAGTCCAGCTCCAAGGGCATACAGAGTATAAAATGGAAGGGTTATTATCCCAGGATAACAATTAAATAGTGTTGATTTAGAGTAAGGTTCTAAGGTTCAGTAGGAAGAGGATGAGGTGGGAAAGCAAGTTATCTGTAGAGAGGAAGTAAATTCTACTGAGACTGTGGACAGTTCCCAGGTACAGGGTGAAGAGGAGATGGGGGATTCAGAGGAAGTAAGTGGTAATATTATCTGTAGATGGGAAGGGCTTAGTGATAGCACCACTGAAGACATTAATGGTGGGGAGGTGCTGAATGTGGAAGATGGTAAGGGTGTAGATTCTGAGATGGTGAATGTAGAGTAGGAGGTTGTAAACAGAAATATTATGCAGGAGAATCTTGCACATGAAAATGTCATGCATGAGAATGCTATCCAGAAGAGTGTTATACAGAAGGGTATTATACATGATAATGTTATAGAGGAAGATGTTGTCCAAGGACAACATCCTCATCTGAATAATGATATTAACAATATTACTGCTTGGTTGAAAGACAATGACATGAGTGACATTGTGAAAGGTAGTGCTGAAACAGTTAAAAAGTAGAAGTTAGAGCAGTTGGAGTAATACTTACATGGTGAGAAGCACAGTGTAGATATTAAGAATGGGGAAGAGGTTGAGAATGAGTGGCTTCCTCCAGAAAATAAGAGGCCAAGGAAAGCTGCTAAGGCAGTAAAACATGGAAAGGGTGGTGCAATAAAATCTAAGGCAGCACATGGTCCTAGTGGGCGTTTTCAGAAGAAGAAATTGAATTAAATTAACATTATAACTTTAAATATGTTTAATAGGGATGTTTACTGTTTACTAAATTGAAAAAAAATTGGGAGTTAGGACTTAGGTAGGACAATGAAATTGCAGTTTTCATATCATATGTACTGAAAGTCAACTTGGAATTTTTTGGGATTGTTTCAAGTTTTACTTGGTAAATATTTAGCTTGAGTGTTCTCATTGATTACTCAGTTTGAGTGCCTTTAGAATATATAATTGGCTTGGACTTGACTCAGAAGCCTGTCAGTTTCTGAGTAACTTGACTTGGATACCCCCCAGCTTTTGAGTAACTCTGCTTGGATACCCCTATATTTGACTTGACATGGACTTGTCTGCACACTAACCACCTAGGTTTTGAATAAATTTCTTAAGATATGTCAAAAGGTAAAGGCTGCAGTCAGTTAAATTACTAGTAGACTGGTGTGGTATGCCTTCTGCAGCTATTCCTTGTATGTTTTTGCTAGCAATGTTAAGTGATTGTTTCAAATTGCCTTTCTTTATAACATATTATTGAAGATTCTGTATAGCTTGCAGTCACTGGAAGCCCATGGAATCCAAAGTGATAATGGTAAGCTATTAAGAGATATTTTCCTTGATGCTTAATACATTAATAGGTGAGGTTATCTTATAGATCAGATTTGGAAAGTTGCATATGATGGCCATATACCAATGAAGGTCTTTATTAATCAGGACAACAATGTAGTTATAACTAAAAATATCCACATTCTGTGTCTATCTTATTATAGCCTGGTAGTTAATGTTTCTGATACCATTTGTTTTTGTTAGGCTGGTAAAGAAAAATGAGGTGAAGAAATACACCTTCTTAGCCACTTCTGGGTCAGAGCACTCAAGACAATGTTTAAGAAATTAAATATAAAAATTGATCAGATTATCATTGAGGAGTTCCCTGTCATGTAGTTGTTTCCAGTTCTGAGGTTCTATTTCAGCCTTTCTCTTGCCATTTTGGAGATAAACTGTTCCTCCTGCAGGGATTGACAATATGTCAGAAGACAAAACAGAGAGTGGGTTAGAAGTTGCTGGCCTTTTCAGCTTTTTTGATCCAAAGGTAGTTTCATATTTTTGCCTCTTAAGTTGCCAACCTGTTCCTATGGATGTGCTCTCTGGAGAATCATTCATTATCTCATACTTCAGTTGAGCCCTCTATAATGATATTTCTGTTTACTTTCTACTGCTTGTTTACCCTGGAATACTTGGATCCATTCTGTCCTCCACTAATTCAGAGAGCCTCTCAAGCATGCCTTCCTCTTTAAGCAGATAAAGAAAAATCTTCTTGCATTCCATATGGCCCCTATCTAGATGGTCTTGATCCTGATATGATTCATAAGAAGTATTGGTATAATCTTCAAGAGCATAAAGGTAATGAGTGAGCTGTTGTGGTGAGAGATGGTAAGGATGAGAGTGACAGAGTCTCACTGTAAACTTAAAAACCACCTTAAATATATTTATAGGGAAATTGTCATTGATCAAGTATGGCTTGAGTTTAAGTGTCTTTAACATTGTGATTGATTGATCCATCACTGGCAGGTAAAGAAAGTGCCCTCTTACATACATGCTATCCTCTAAGGTCCATACAGCATGAATAGTTCCTGGTGGAAATATGCTAGAGATATATTAGTTCATAATTCACTTGATTCTGAATTTAAAGACTGACATGCTATTACCTTTCCTTAATCTTATAACTGCCCAGGGATGACTGTAGATGCAATGGTCATCAGATGTTTACCATATACTAATGTTAATTTTAGTTAAGCTATTTTAAAATTAGAAAATCTTTTCCTCATGAATGCATTGGATCCAGGTTGCTACTACAACATTAACATGATCAGTGCTGATAATACCCTTTTCACTTAAAATTAGTTAGCAATCCAGCTTTTTAGCTCCAGGAATCCAGGATGCTGAGTGATTCTTGTGTGCCATTCCCAGTTGCTGTGATTTCTACTGGTTACCAAATTCAATTTTTGAATTGGGATCTAACTGGAGGTGCTCAAGAAAATCCAAGCTCTTCAATAAAGATGGGCCTGAGAAGTTTGAGATCAGATTATCTGCAACCTCAAGACAGTTCCAAGATATACCTCTTTACTCTGGAGGAACAATAAAGTATTCCTTTACCTGTTTGTAAGTCTTTGGACATGTAAGATTTTCCACACCATCTGCTGCTAGATCCTAAACATTAAATGTCAAATTCTCATCTAATAATACACACTCCAGAAGTTGTATCAGAGTTAAATCTGATACTCTTTCAGTAGAGTCATTAATATAGAGTTCACCTTGTCCAAGAGAAGATTCTGCTGGGATTAGAACTAAATGCTCTAGTCCTGCTTTAAGAGCCTCATTAAGATTCTGCTCATTTAATACCAAAGTATAATCAACATTCCCTTTAGCTCAAATATAATTAGGCAGCTCAGCTTTTAGGAGCAAATCATACCATCTATTAGGTTTTACAAGCTTGGTATGCTGCTGTAATCTCCTAAGAAATTTGATATTCCTGGAAAAAACACAATCTTTTTCTGGGAGTGAGCAGTCAGGGAAGTCAAGGAGCTTTATAAGATAATCCAAAAGCTTTGGTAAAGAAGCAGAAGGTTGCCCTTTAAGACATATTAAGCTAGAATTTGGTATAATGTTTGTCTTAAGCTCTTGAAGTGTAGAGCACTTTGGGTTCTCATATCTGTAGTGATTATGACTAGGCCACTTTTACTGACACATAGGATAACTGTCAGCATTTTTTTTCCAATGAGCCCTCAATTTTGGGCAGTAAGGCTGTTTTTGAACCAATTCACAGTGTTTAGACATGCCATCCTTTCTTATCTGACTCTGACAGTAGGGACACAGAATCCTTTCATCCATTTTTCTCCCAATAACATTGGATGAGCTGGATGAGTTGGATGAGTTGGACAAATTATAGATAAGGTGGATGAGCTGGACAAAATGGATGAGCTGAACAAATTAGATGAGCTGAATGAGTTGGACTAGTTGAATGAGAATGAACTGGATGAGCTAGATGAGCTGGACAAACTGGATGAGCTGGATAAGCTGGATGAAGTGGGACAAGCTGGATAAGTTGTGACAAGTTGGACAAATTGTGGAGATAAGTTGGACAAGTTGGATGAGCTGGATGAGCTGGATGAGTTAAATGAGTTATAGAGAAATTGGATGAACTGGACAAGGTGAATGAGCTGGACAAGTTGAATGAGCTGAATGAGTTGGATGAGCCTGGATGAGCTAGGGGTGAGTTGGATAGGAATGAGCTGGATGAGCTGGACAAGCTGGACTGGGAAATTGGGAGTGCTAATATCAAAAAGAGTAATTTACATGATCTAAAAATGAAGCAAAGAAGTTGAGAAATTACTGGTTTAATAAATGGGAAAGGTTAGGGAGGTTTGATAGAGGCTTAATGGGCTAGTCTTACTTCAGACTAGTTCCCCTGTTTAGGCTTAGTGCACAGGGGTGACAGATGCCAATGGAACCTGCTACCTAGATCCATTAATTGCTCTGCCATTAAACAACTCTTGAGAATGACTGGTAACATTTCTCAAACCAACTTGGGGGCACTAATGTTGTTGACATTCATTGCATTATGATAATTCATATGTTTAATAGCAATAAAATTGCCAAACTGTTATGGATCCTTCAAGCCTCTGCTGGCTGGCAATAGGAGGTTTCTGCCTGAAGGACAGGGTCATATTGTTCTGTGGCATTCATAGATAATATAATATGGCTTTACACACCTCCACTCTTCTAAAAACAGTTTGAGATTTGGTATCAGAATGAGCTGAAAATATCAGTAAAGTAATAAATGTTCACTTTCTTACACCTTCTATTTAACCTGGCTATATACATGCAGGCACTCAGCACACTGTTCATAACCACATTGTTGACATTCCACTGTACTACTAACAATATATTCAGCACATTCACAACAGTACAGCCTTTAATGCTGGCAAACTTTATTTATAACCCATTTCTCTTTGTTTTCTTATTTCTTCTGGATTTGACTCAACAGGTTGAGCTCCCCAGCTTGCTCCTCCCCTTAACCCTGAGAGATGTCAGCCCTCTTTTTGTTCAGTTCTACAGCATCTTACATTACTTGGGTACTGACTCTTTTCTGTGGTTGTTTGTTGTTCATGGTCAAATGTTGCATGTTATTCATATCTAGAAAATGTTAGTTATGTGACTAACAGAAAGAGGTACCCATGTATCTAAAGAGGAGGAAATTGTTCTACTAGTTATAAGGAGGAGAAACTGAATAGCAAAGAGTAGGAAAATAATTGCCTTGATATACTTTTGAGTAAAAAACACAGGACTGGAAAGGTCTCGTTAGTACTACATAGTCTTTTGGCAATAACAGGGTAGACTTTAGCTGAAAACTTTCAACTAACAGATCAAATACTAAATAGCTTTCCTCTATCAAGCTGTTCTAGTTACAGTTTCCCTGCCATGGCTTAGTTTGGAAGGTCCTCTATGTTTTATGGAGAAGGGGGGAAAGGGAGTTAAGAAGGAAGTGGCCATCATAGGACTCTAGATACAAAATCAGACAAGCTAATGATAGATGTAGAAGCAGTTACAGAGTAACATTAATAGTTGCTCCCTATTAGTGAAAGACCAGAAAAATTGACATTATTTGTGGCTTGCATAGCATGCTTCACATTTAAGAAACAGCTCAGCTAATACCTGAGTGTTGGGGACAATCCCCAATGTATTAGGTATAGCATGATGTCAGCCAGACCTTATTGCTTGCTATTTTTGTGATTGAATTGTGTAAAAATGTGTGGAAGTAGGCCATATTTTCCCGCTATTACAGACTGGATTGGATTTTTTTAGAATCAGTTTTGGATGGTGTCAGAACAAGGTTTTGGGAGCATTGTGAAAATCAATTTGTCAATCTTAAAGCCAAAATATGATCTTACCTTTTATTTACAAACTGAGTAAACTGTTCTTGTCTTCCAGCATCATCAAATAAAATTTATTCCTTTAAATATGCAGGTAAAAGTGTTACATATCATTTATTAATGTGTTATATATAATTAAGGACCAGCTCAGACTCCCATTGTGCTATTCTAGCATACTCTTAAGCCTTACTGTAATGCTGTGACCAACTTACTCAGAGGAACATTGCCATGGAACTTTGGTCTGCAGTCTAAATGGCAGGGAAGGAGAAATCCCTCTTAACACTCAGTTAGCAGCTCAGCCTTTTGACACTAATGGTCCAGGATTCCTTTCAACTCTGTATACATATATATAAGAATGCCCTCCTTCAGACTCAGAGCAGGACCAGATGCAAGCTGAGCTCAGAGTAACAAATCAATATTATTTGCACTGTAAAATCTCACTTCAGTTAATATTCCACTTCCTCTCTGTTTTCTGGTGTAACATCCAAATGGCTGGACTGCCTGAAATAGCAATATACTCTATCACTTTAAATTTTCTTATTATAGATAAACTCCAGTGAGTGTACAAATGCACCAGTGATTCAGAACTTGCAGAAACAGCTATCTGACCTCTGTTTGAAGAATTTCTCAATGAGTTTCTAAGAAACTGAAATTACCCATTAGCTATCTACAGTAAACAACAAATCAATGAATCTAAAAAATGAGTTAATATTGCAGTTAGATTTCATGATTTTTCAGTAGAAGTGAGGGTTATATTCATACTTTTATGTGAGATAAAGCATTATAATACATTAAATTTGGGTGAGCTTGAGGCCCAAATACAGGATTACAGTGACAAATACATTGATAAAAATTTTAGCAGTTGTGCAGCATATCCATAGGTTTATGGGGTGATGGCATATGGAACTAGAATTCATTTTTATACATACTTAAGAGAAGATGGAAACTTCACACATACAACATTTTCAGGGGAAACTTCTAGACTGGAGGCCAGCACATACTGGGACCTGGATAAAGATGGCATCAATATCCATCATATGCTGACAGAAATCTGAACCTACTGTTAAGGCCTACACAAGATCATCAATGCATAAGGACCAGAGAATAATAAGAGGATCTCTTTGCCAGAAAATGAAATTTCCTATATTTTCATAATAATATATACTCTTATTTTTTACATTTTGAGGATGATGTTCAACACAGAAAGTTCTGTAGATATATACTCTTATTTTTTACATTTTAAGGATGATGTTTAAGTGTTATATTTGTTGACTACAATCCAGCTAGTTTGATAGTAGGAAGAATTCATCTACCTCCATAGTACAAGTTGGTAAGAACTTGCATTATAGAGTTGTCATCTTCCATATTTAGTTGCATTGAAAGCTATTTCTTACTGACAAAAGACTCAAAAAATGCTGGATCTTTTAACCATATTTGTGCAAAGAGCTAACATTTGGCCAGAAAGACAAGGTACTCTTCTATCCATAAATATTGTTGCTGGTTATTCAACTGAGATTTCTTTGCTTCAGGTAAATTACTTGGCCAGGCTAAGAGCACAGGTGTTATAGCAGTTGCAGGGTGCTAATGTGGTGAGCATCTATGGTGCACCTGACTAGGACTGGCCTACATCAGTAAAAGGGGGTTCAATTTTTGCTGCTAAGGAACTCTAGATGTAACCTAGTCATTAATTTTTTCTCCCAACAAGATTGAAAATGCTGGATGAGCTGGATGAGCTACACAGGGAAATTGGAAGTGTGTAGAACAAGCTGGAGAATGAATCAGAACACAATTTGGAAAAATATCTTTCAACTTTGAACAGAACAAATGAACATGCATTTATATCAGTCTAGACTTCACCATCTGTTAAAATTAAAAGCAAGTCATCAATCATAAATAGTCCAATTCCTATAATAGAACATAATTCAGGTTTGGCTGCATTTATGCAATTGGTAGTGATGCTATCCATAGGCATTAAGATGCAAGAAGGTCTTGAATAAGGGACAGACAAGACAGAAAGACAGGTGCTAAATAAATACTTAAGAAATGTAAGCAGAGTAAATATGATGAGTAAAGGAATGCATTTTTAAATAGAATTTTCCCAACTGGTCACTAAAGAAGGTATCCCTATCCCTAAACATTACCTATTCCCCACACAAAAGAAGAAAAAGTCATTAATAATTTATTAACTTAATCAGGCAGGCAGTATCTCAGTATCATCCCCATTAAGTCAATGATTGTTCCTTCTAATTGGAAGTATAGTCCTGTCATGTAAGACTCTGGTGGTGGTCAAAGAGGTTTGATAGTATGCTGAATCCTAATGTTGAAAAGGCCATGTGGTTCAGAGGACAGTTTGCAGTTGTGGTTTGTTCTAAACTTTTCAATAATAAGAATGGATTTTCAGCAGCTCAGTCAATCAGACTTACTGTTAAAGCAAGTGAGAAAGATGTTGATGTATGTACATCAATTTCAGTTAATACTTTATCTGTGTACAGTGTAAGCATTTTAGAGTTGGTTGTACAGGTTCTAAGATTGGTATGACAGATGCCAATGGAACAGGTTTCTGATGAAGTCTGTACAGAAAGACCAGTTATGCCTGTAATTCCATCTGTGTAGATTTTTATGGCTTGGAGGTCTTGGTCAAACCATATAGCTTTAACTGGTATATTACTAAATTTATCCACTAATTCTCTTTCCTGTTCAGGGTGTTGCTGCATGTAGTACTCTTTGAGAATAAATTCATGGCTAGATAGGGAGGGATGCTTATTCTTCATCAAAATGGTCTCTTCAAACAGAGGAGCCTCATAATGCCAGCTGAGGTATTGAAGTTTCAATGCCTATAAGATTTATAAGTAAAATTTGGTGGATAAATATAAGTGTAATTACTTATATCATAGATGACCCAAATTCTCCTATCCCTCTGTCCTACACTGAGTCCTTCCCAACAGCCAATGAACTCAGGATCATCAAAAGCCCACTGGCAAGTTCTATATTTCAAACTTCTTACTTCTAGGGAGTCTACAGCAAGCAAAATTATTCCAGTAGTGGCACTGAGGATATTAACAGTAGTGAGGCTTTTAGTACTGTAGCCAATAAATGAACTTGATTGTTCAGTATCAAATTCAATGCCACAAACATAATGTTTGCCCCTGAGTCATATATTGCATATTGCAAGAATTTTGATGTTAAATGGAATATCCAAGAACTCTTCAAATAGTCCAAATTGGTGGCTAATAGGCTGAAAAGGAGCTCATGCATTATATGTCTGTGCAACTGGGCATTCTTCATTCACAGAAGGAAGTGATTTAGCTAGTTCTACTACTTTCTTCACAATTTGCCATCTCATATCCAATTCAGAAAGGCAAGGCCAAGTTGAAAGTGCAATCATTAGAATATGCATATCTTCACTGGAATTAGTGGTGCTGATATGGCATCAATAGAAATGGAATGGGTTTGAGCAACAGAAAGGATTAATAAAGGACAATGCCAATTTGCTTGTACAGAAAAACTGGACCAGATCTGAAGGTGACAGGCAGTTGAGGATCATAAGAAGTATTTCAAGAGGTAGAACTCATAAAAGAAGTGAGCCACTTTTGTCCATATCTGGTTGTAAGAACAACATGGTCTGCTTTAGTTGGCAATGACATTTTCAAGGTCTTATGAATTTAATTGGGTCTGAACAATCTTGAAGAGCTTTGTTAGTTAAGTTCAGCAGCTGATAACTATAAATGCTTACTTGAAATTTCTCTTATACTGCAATCAAATTTCCTTACATGGTCAGGTTGAATTACTTGGCAAAGTTTAAATGTCTGATAAGGTGAGATCTCAGACATGGCAAACTTGTGCAACAAACAATAACAGGATTGGTGAGTAAGGAAAACCTCAATATCAGTGAAATTTAAAGAGTGAATTAGCCTAATCTGAGTTTGCTGGCCAGGTGATGTAAGGCTTCTTGATTCTTATAGCATAGTGTTGTTATTGACATTTAAACTGTTAATCTCAATGTGATTGTTTCTCATCATGATTACTGCCTGTTAGAAAGAATGTTATAATACAATGTCTTCAGTTGAAATATCTGTATTTAGACTTTTCATTCAGCCCATCTGGGTTATCCCACCATGGCAAATTGTACACAGGTGTGAAGTCTCCATCAGTATTTGCAGGAAAATGAATACTCTGAAATGAAAAGAAATGCGGGAATTACTAAAGCTATTTAAACTACCTTGTGAGTTATACAGAATGTCTTTGTTTAGTTTTGGTCATACACCATCCCAGCTGTCTATTGGGCAGCCTCATAGAGATAAGTGTGGTTAGCAACCTTGTGTGGGGTGACTGCAGGTATCAAGAACAAACACAGTAAATGCAGTAAATAATGCAAAATGTAAAAAGACAAAATAAAGCATAAACAATACAAACTTCACCATCTATTTCCTCATCTCCATCACTGCTGTGGTAAAATCTGGGGGTTTGGATTCTCCTCAATCCCAACCAGAAGGGACTTTTAGAGGTAATACTGCACTCAGTTCTAACATATTATTTTTGGCTTTGGGCTGAGATTCTACAGCCAAGAGGATTAGTGGCATCCATCTCCATTCCATAGCAAAGTCTGGACAATGTGTAAAGTGCCAGTATTACTCTTCACCTAAAACAAGTTGACTGGCAACTAAACTTTTCCTCAGTGTAAGATAGACAACAGGCAATCTCACTGCTCACAGTGTAGCTTGTTCAGAATGCAATATGTTGGACATACATTAAAGAAAGAACAGCATATGACCCAGCACTTCAAGCTTAGCAGGCAGGTTGGACAGGAGCCAATGGAACCTGCTACTTAGCCAGGGTCTTTTTCTCTCTTTCTATTAGATTAAAGAACTGTACCTGCTAACTGAACTGTATATCTACTAAAGAAGTGTTTATGAATACAATATCTCATATTAAAAACATTATTTTATCAAGCTATCTGTCCTTCTAAATCACAATGTCTAGACCATTTCAGACAGTTGAGGTGTCTTCACTAAAGCTGCCACTGGGATGGGATGGGATGGGACAGGCAATTATATCTATATATCTCTCCTATGGACTAAGATCCCATCTCATCCCATTCTAGAATTCATGCTTCCATGTCCCATCTCATTATAAAAATAAAATCCCATGTTCTGTTTCATCTTATAAATGGTTCTTTCATGTCCCATCCCTTCCCATCCCATAAATATATAGGATGGGATGGGACAGGATGGGAAATCCCATTAGAAATAATGAACTATAGGTAGTTTGGAATTATAGTTGGAAATTTTAACAGGACCATTACTATTACCTGTTACATTTTTCCTCCCTCATAGATTATCCACACATTTGAGGAATAAAGTAATACTCAGTCCATACCATCATATCATTACTACTGTCTACTTGATAACTACAGAAACAGTGGTTGCTGCCATTACATGAATATTATTCCTGACCAACTCATGGTCCCTCTCATTCAGATCCATTTTTACATTCATATTATCATCATTATTACTGTTCTCATCCTTTTCAGAAGGAGTTAACTCCCCATCCCCATTGCTCTCATCTTCTCACTCCTTCTCATCAATCTCCCCACCCTCCCTCATTAAATGGCATCAGCCTTTAACTCTCTGGGTCTTCTTCTTCTGCCCCTCCACCCCCAGATCAGCATGGTGACCAAAATACTCACAGCTAACTACTTTAAATATGATCTAAATAAGATATATGTCATTAATCTTTAATGTTTTCTTCCAATGGTGAATGGTCCCCATGTTGGTGCCTAATTTACTATCAGTATTATATTAAAGTAGGACTGTTACATGATCCTGTTACCTACACTTAAACAAAGTTACCAGTGTCTCCTCACTGATCACATGGAGATAATTAATGGCTTGAGCTTGAATGTGAAATGCATTACCCTCCCTCTCAGTCTGTATATCCTGGATAATTTCCTGGATCAGGAGGCTAAAAACACCAAAACATATAATTGGATTTGTCAAATTACACCACACAGCCACTTCTCTTTTCACAGCTAATCTGGCTGTTAGTAATACATTAATGTTATTTTGGGTAGTATCTTACATATGCATATGTCAGGTCTCAGCAGCAGGGGGACTATCTCAGCATAATCCTTCACATTCCAGCCCTCCTCCTTGTTAACCCACATTGGGAAAAAATGGTCTTGGCTCTGCTGTCACATGCCAAGCCAGATAGCTTGCATGTCAAAAGCACTTACACTGGCTCTAGGCTAGCTTCAAACCAGCATGAAAACCATGATCTGTTCTCATGTAAACTCTAAGCTAGAAGTGAATTACATGTGTATCTTAGATGACTTTGGTTCTATGTGGCAGGCAGCCATCTGCATGCTGCCTCAGAGTGACTCTGTACAGAAAGAGAAGGCTCAGAGAGATCTTATGTAGATCTTATTACATATTCTTTCTTCAGATTATCATGTGTAGGAAGAAAAGGCCCAGAAAGATCTCATGCAGACCTTATTATATATTCTCCCTCTGGGTTACCATGTGCAGGAAGGCAAGACCCTAATAAGACTCATGCATACTCTATTTCACATACTTTCTCAGTTGTACTCTGTGTGTGTAAAGAGAAGGCTTCAATACATTTTATATATATCTATGTAATTGATTATCTACCTAATTGCTGTTCTTGTATCACTGCTATTATTCATTATTACTGCTATTATTAGTTAACTTAGCCATTGTTTGCTGTCACTGCCATCATTGGTTGATTTAGGCATTATTTACTGTCACTACCATTATTTGCCATTAATGCCATTATTAGCCCACCTAGCCATCATTCACTGTTGCTGCTATTGTTGGTCATTACCACCATTATTTACTATTACTACCATTGTTCACTCTTACTGCCAGCATTTACTATTACTGTCATAGAGTGCTTGTTGAAGGACTTCTACTATCTTATTGCATGATGTCTTCTCTCAGAAGATTATAATGGGTCTTAAGGTACATATCAGCTGATTCTCATTACTCATCAACCTTATTAGGCACCAGATTAATGAGTTTATCATAAGAGGTTATTACCATTATTAAACATTATCATCATCATTCACTATTACCACCATTATTTACTATCAGTGTCATGGAGTGCTTGTTAAAGAACTTTTACTATCTTATTATATAGCATTTTCTCTCAGAAGATCATAATGAGCTTTAAGGTATATATCAGCTGATTTTCATTACCCATTAATCTTATTAGGCACTAAATCAATGGGTTCATTGTAAGAGCTGCCTGGTGAATATTTTAGAAAGTGAATAGAGGGCTTCTTGGGCTGAACCTCTTCAAAATAAAAGTCATGTCATATTCTTCCAAGAATATGATGTTCACTGGTAGCCAGCCATCACCTTACAGCAATCAGTAAGACCTCTTTTTTATAACTGTTCTGCATGAGATGCCCAAATGGTCTCATTAAGATTGGGAATGTTATTTCAAGGAAATGGTCTGATCTCAATTGTCAGCAAAGATGGTAACTTTACTCAAATTTAAGGGGGTTAAGGGTAAGCTTGAAGTAGCCTGATTCTTTTGATTGGTATACTTTCATATCCCTAATGAGCCTGCCCTTCCCTTTACTTGTATCTAAGATGATGTACCCCTCAACCATTTCACTCTCTTTTGGATAGTTACTCTCTACACAGTTTTCTAGCTTAATATGTCATCACTTGGCTCTGGGCCTACAGTTGACAGAGTTGTACTACTGTAACATTCTAATTATAAAAGATGGCATCCATCATTATTAACTCTTTTTATGAATCTGACTGAAACCTATCCATGTCACCCTCTATGCTAAAAATCTGGCTGAATCTTAGCAGTAAATGATGACAGCCAATAATAGCTGCTCATAAATGATATCATCTGAATCTTCTTTACAAGATAATACCCTGAGTGTTAAAGATGGTAAATGAAAGTTTCTGGCTTTCATTATTACATGTTGTAGTTGTGGTCATGATACACTGGCATTTACACCCTTACTTGAGTTAGATGCCACCAGTTCCTGTGCCAGTGCCACCTGAAAATGACACTGACATGTTAAATGATGGCAGCATCATTCCAGCAACTGAAAGTGTTACAGCCATATAAGTATAAACCATCTAACTAATGTTAAAGTAATGATCAACTTCATGTACATCTTTAAATACTTGAGGATACTCTTTAAAAGTTCCACAAGATATAGGCTCCATAGGTGAAAAGCCATTTTCAATCAGCAGAGCTACCTGCCCATATGTTAGGCAGAGAACAGGTCATTCAGATGCCTGGTTTTCTTTATAGCCTTCATCACCAATATGTGGCTTTTAAGCCCAAGTTGCAATATATTATCTGCCATTACTGTTATCATTAGGTGTTATTCCTCACTACTATTATTTGCTGTTGCTGTCATTATTGGTCATTGACTACTATTACCATTATTTGCCAGTGTGATTTTCAGTTTTCTGTCCTGCACACATTTTGTCTGGGTTATTACCATATATATATCTTATATATGTGATCTCACTGCAGGCTGTGCTGTTGTACTAGGGTTATTTCAAACAATCTTAGGTTAGGGTTATTTTAAATAACATAGTACTTGTAGCTGACAGTGAACTTTTAACTCTGGAGTATCTCCTGTTATTACTTATATCCTTCTGCATCTATAATATGATTGGGTTTCATCAGAATGCTGAGGATTCTTGATGTTACTTTAACCTCTCTGATAATTCTAGCAGTGCTAGAGTTAGTGGCATCATCAGTCATCAGCATTATCAGAAGGATGATGCAGCTGGGGGTGAAAATGTACTGTTTCACAAGATTTTTAATGAGTTTTACCAAGTATTTCTCCTTCTCAACTTCTGTGACATTTATGATGCCAGCCAGATCATAGAAAGAGAGATTTTGAAAGTAAGGGGCAGAAATGTTAAGACAGATAATATTAAATGAGAATTTAACTTGAAAGTGGCTTACATTCATGTCCTCATTCTGGCCTGGGATATATTTCTCATAATAGGAAGAAGGATTTAAAGTAG
The DNA here is from genome assembly GCA_032988985.1 of Emmonsiellopsis sp. PD_5. Classification (NCBI taxonomy): domain Eukaryota; kingdom Fungi; phylum Ascomycota; class Eurotiomycetes; order Onygenales; family Ajellomycetaceae; genus Emmonsiellopsis; species Emmonsiellopsis sp. PD_5. The sequence goes on from JANTQI010000147.1 coordinate 64,420, forward strand.
CCAGTTAAGCCCACTTTATTACTTCCTGGATCTAGTCTTTTTCAGTGAGGGTCACAAAAGGGATGATTTCTGGTTCCTGGTTAATCCATGGCCTCAAGCCCTTTCCCCACTAAACTCAGCCAGCTCATAAATCTAGAGATTGATACTGAAGAACTCCTCCTCCTCTTCATGAGTAATAGAGTATTCAATGAATAGGTTAAGGTTGTTTTAAATAACATAGTACTCCAGTAAACCTTTCACCCCAGAATATTTACTGTTACTGCCATTATTGACTGTTGGCCTTCACTGCCATTATTTACTGTTACTGTCATTATTAGCCATTGGCTGCCACCATTATCTGCCATTACTGCTATCATTGGTTATTGGTTGCTGCCATTATTTGCCATTACTGCCATTGTTCATTATTGGCTGCCACCATTATTTGCCATTGCTGCTATTATTAGCTGTTGGTTGCCATCATTATTTGCCATTACTGTCATCATTCATCATTGGCTGCTGCCATTATTTGCCATTACTGCCATCATTGGCTGTTAGTCACTGCCATTATTTACTGTTGCTGTCATTATTACTCATTATAATCATTAATTCCATAGTCATTCTGTGTACTCCATTAATTAATTAGGTTATTCCAAAGAGTAGCACTTCTATGACTTACTTGTTAAATTCTCATCCTTGTATGTTTGACCTCCTCCTCAGCTTCTTTTCCCACATATCCACCTGCTTTCTTGCCAAGCTCATAAACTTAAGATGGTAGATCATATTATATTGGTCCCAATCAATGTAATGATTGACAAAGTACACCAGCCATTAATTCTGCTTTAAAGAAGAAAACTTTAAAATCACATGGGCACTTCAAACCACATGTTCTAAAGAGTAGAACTATTAGTTGGTTAGGTACTGTCTTTGATTTGTCTGGCTCAGCAGGGGCTCCTCAATCTCAAGTATACCAGAAATCTCATGTAGAAGGGCAGTTAATCCTCCATAAAACTAGAAAACATTAATGAAGGCACCCATATATATAATACTTTAATAAGTAGAAGAATTCTGGTCATAGACCTCCCATTTACAATCTTTAACTGTAAGGATGACCTCAAGCTGTTTAACTCTCTGTTCATTTATGATAGATCATTGATCTGCCTCCTTCTTCTGAACCCAGACATGGTTTTTCCACCAGTCCTCCCCTCCCTCCCAATAGGGACTGCATCTAATCTTTTCCTCTTTCAGTTTATCTTCTTCCATTGGCTTACATCCATTAATTTGCCAACAGAATATTGACCCATGGAGCTGCACAACATACTCATCAACTCAGGAAGAATTTAACTCTAGATGATTAACTATAGTTGTAAAGCTCTCCATGTCATTATATTTCTTTTGTATCTCCCACACAAACACTGTAAATACCTCCTAAAGACCCTCCAACTTCAGTTACTAACATAGACTCTCAAAGTGTATCTTCTCCTGTGGAAGGCCCTTCTTCTTTTGTTCTTTATACTCTAACTTAATCAGATTAAGAGCCATGCTGGGTCTGGTAATCTTGGCATCAATTGGAGTGTCAAGTTTGCTTGGAGAACTGACTGTTTGTGTGTGAGTAATAATATTTTACTTAAAGCCCTGACAGTTAACCCAGTGTACAGTATGTTTAATAATCTGGACCTAAAACCTATTAGACTCATTATGCTTATTCATCTGACCAAATGACTTCTTCACTAAATATTTGTAAGCACTCTCAGAGCTGCTTGTGTTGATACTATCAGCAGTCCCCATTAATTGAATAAAATCAATGTAGTGTTGAATGACATGGAACTTTAAAAAGTTAAAGTGTTCACCCAGTCAGTATTTGCTGAAGACATACTTTAGCTTGTCAATTTAATATAATGTAGTTTCTATGTATTCCAGTGTGTCATCATTATGAAATCAGTAGTCAGCAAGCATCCAGAAGTCCACCACTGCCCATGTGAAAAGAATTATAACATCTGTCTGTAGACTTTTAATTAAAGACATAATTACTGGAATCAGCTGTTATGTTATGACTTCCTGTTTAACCCCAGTTTACTACTGAACCTCACTGTAGTTCTTCTGAAATATCTTTAGCCCAGTAAAACTGGGAACTGACTTTAACCATTAATCAAGTTACCTTATATCATTTAGATTCTCTATGGACACTATTATTGTAGATTTGATCTGTCATTTCTTCTGGATAGTTTCCTTCAGATATAGTTCACATCATGTAAGCACCCAGTTAAGTAATCCTTTAAGTAACTGGTGTAGAGGATTAAGCATTATAGCCATATGAATATTCATATGTTTATGCCCCCAGGTGAAGTTGGGCACAGGGTGAATGATCATACTCTTATTAATTTCATATTATTCTGTTTATTTAATAGTATCTTTCATGTATTCATGTGTTCACAGTAGCTATTTGTCCTGTAGATTCTTACATTTGTCAGGGGGAATCTGGTATATCATACAGTGTTTACTACTCTTAACTCCCATAAGAATCACCTATTCTTCATGATTAGCCATAATTTCAGTGATGATAGGAAAACATTTCCAGTAGTACCCATCAGTGTAAAGAATTACAGTACCATCAACTGAAAGCTTTTCAATGGCTTGTAAATCTGTTATTCTTATTTTCAATCCATTACTTAAGGCTCTTTAGGATAACTCACATTCAAATATCTGTTTCAGAACTGTATGATAGACAGTTACTCTGGTAACCTAATTCACCTGCTTCTTAAGAATGGGCATAAACTCAATGAGGATTAAACTAGAGGCATCTTATTTTCATTACATGTGACTGTTTAGATTCCCAATCATCAGGTAAACCAGCCAGGCAGACAGATCACCTTGATGTTGGGTTAGAACTATCTTGTTGATAGTTATAAGTAATGGCACCATGATGATATCATCCTTAAGTTTATTATTATTATTATTATTATTCTTCATTTAAGGTGTATGGCAGTCAGGGACT
>JANTQI010000148.1:0-64764 GCA_032988985.1 Emmonsiellopsis sp. PD_5
TCATTGACTGCAGTATTCCCATCATCCCTCTGGAATCCAGATATATTCCAAACTTGTTTTCAAATGAGAAGTGCTAACTTCTCTTTTCACTCCTCACACATCTCCCCCTACATGGCCATTAAATTCTTGAACTTCTCTGAATTGTAAATGTTAGTAACAGTCATTCAGTCTCATATAAACATAAAGACTAATTCTTATAATGGGTTGCATCTCCATTAAATCATCTTAGTTCTGTATCTCCAGCCTGACCCTGTCTAAGAGTTCTGATCACAAAGAATATAAAAGTGGCTGTAAGAAATATCAGAAGGATAGCAACAGGCTTCTGTTTAGGATACCTAAAGAATTTCTGTGTGAGTGGATTACATGCTAAGTCATGCTGCCATTGAATATAGAAAATCTTCACCACCATCTGAAAAAGATTATTGGAAAGCCATCATGTACCACATTTCATACTCTGTGAAGTCAGTTTTCTTAAGATGAAATTTAATTGCAATCAAAAATAATGGAAAACAGAGCCTACCCCATCATCACCATGAACATCATCTGAGTATAGGTACTGATAGTCATCTAGAAGCTCCCTATTTATCTTCTCCTACCAATTTACTTCCTTTGAGAACCTACCACCACACATGCTATCAATGTATGCTTTAACCATATCCATCTGATGATATTGAACTGAAGGGATGTATTTAAGAATCTGTTAGTGCTAAGTCAGCATTTAAGTATTAGAATGTAAGTAATGTGCTCAGGAGTTACCATTCATGCCTCCCAATAGTTAGGCTGCTTTATGGGCTGGTCTTTGGGATCATTCATATTCCTCATTCATTTCCACTGCTTTATCAACTTCTTGCACTGTATCACCCATACCTGCTTTATCAGTTCAGACAGAAATGGCTTGTTCCCTTCCAGCCATGGGGTCCACTGTGATGGTGGAATTTCATAGCCAAAGTACACCCTTCCAGCACATAAGGTCTTAACATCCTCCAGAAGGGCATGGTCATTTTCTTGGATTTTATTTCTGAGTGGCCTATGCACTGATCTGGCTCATGCAAGACCCTCTTCCCCCTCAGTTAAATTGTCATCAAATACCACATCAGATATAACATGGGGAGTTTAATCACTGTGAGCTAAAACCAAGAAAATTCCATCATCATTGGAACCTAAGAAGGAGGAGGTTCCTGTTAAAAGAGATGGTCTTTGGCCTGGCAGTAGTGCAGGGCTCTAACTTAAATAATCAGTTGGTTTTAATACTGACACCATGAAAGGTAAGCAGATGCATGCTGACACTAATAAGTAAAACTATTCTATGACAGCATTAACATTGACAGGTATAATATAATAAAGAGAATAACTCACTGGGTCTAGATGAATATTAGGTCATCCAGAAAAAGCAGTACACTTAGCAGGAAGAGAAAGGTTAAAATCATCATCCACATCTGTGTCACTACCAGTGTCCCTCAGAATATCAAGTCCTTTTAAACCATCATTCTCACCTACATCATTATTATCAGGGTAATTATTAATGTTAGGCTCCAGCCTACACTTTTATCTATTTCTATAAGTGGTGATGGTGGCCAGCTGTGCTGCAGGCTTAATTCAAATCCATCTCATCAGTGTAGGCTTCAAACTTGAATATAAAAATCATATGCTCTTACCCTTAACTGTTAACTTGCAGAACTCATATTAAGGTATGTGTTGGCTAATTCTGACCTTTACAGCTTCTTTGTATGTTGATTTCAAAAGCTTTAAAGAAAATGGAAGACAATGGGGCAACTTGAAGACAGCATTTAAGCAGTAGAATATATAGAAGTGAGAGAATAACTGCCACTAACTAATGAGAGTCAAGTGAGTGTGTAGTAGGTATTTTATCAAAACAAGATGCATCAATAGAAACCAGCACTATTACAATAAAAACAGTTAGTATGCAGCCATCTGAAGCAAAGAAAGGGTAAAATCACTAAAGATAGATATAATCAGCATAATCTTTTCCTTAAAGTAATGTTTTCTGGTGAAAAATAATGAGAATAATGTCAATTATAGTTCTTCTAACCTATTAGATCCCATGGTTCTGCACCATCAGTACTGGTGGCTGAAGTTGACCCATTATTAATTTCTTCCTTTACCATTGATCCCACACCAGTGCTGGCTGGGCTCCACAGCCATACATTGGCCATCTCCTTCCCAAGTAATTCATATCAGTGGTAGCTTGGCCATTAATTAATCATCCATTTATATGTTCATTCATTCTATTGTTTCCATGGATATCACTGACAGGGAACCTGGAAATGGGCTGTAGGTAAGAGTAAAGGTAGGGATAGAGGTAGGGATTTAGTGCAAGGAATGATAGTATGGTGAATCATCTGTGTACAAGCAAATTTTAGCATCATTTTTCTGCCCCTAATAGGCAGCCTTAAATACTTCCACTCCTTGTCACCCATTAGTTGAATGCAGGCAGTAAAAAGAAGACACTAAAATTTACTTGCATGCAGATCAGAAGAAAGCTTTTCAAACTCTCTATGGACCTAATGAAGCAGGGAAGGGGTGTACACATCTGATAGCATGGAATGGGATAGCAGGCAATATTAAAGGAATAGATCACAGCAGAGGAAAAGGACTGTATTAATAATTATGTATAACAGCAGAATATAATAATAATAAAGTATAAGGCTATAAAATGGACTCAGAAGCTCTATCTTGACAACTGACTGCTGGAACCATAAGAATGCACACACTATAATCCAAAAGGGAATCTCACAATAGCTATATAGCTGGCTGGCAAAGCACTGGGTGAAAAATTTGGCTGCTTTATAAGATGGGGTAGCTCTTCATCATCATGATTTGTCACTGAGTGTCAAGTTGATTACCTGGCTAGCTGGTCTTTTGTTGGTCAACTAGTGGGAGGCAGATGGAACAGAGGATAACTCCCATGACCAAGCAAAAAAGGTACTTTATATAGTTATTAAGGCCATCATTGGCTTCTGCTTCACAGGCATTAATCTATTATCCTGAATTTTAATTAAATTGTCCTCATTATCATAAGAAGGATGTCTGGTTCCCACATCATCTGCATCTGTCTGGTTTAATCATGACTTGGTTGACACTGGAGGGTGTTACATGTAAGATATTATTAATATACATGTACTGTTAACAAGAGTTGTACTTTAATGACATAACAGTTGATGTGGCAATGATATCCATATCCTCAGCTTGATTTTTCACAGATTCACTTTTACATTATCCAAGTTGGCTTTTAATTCAACTTGATGAGGAAAAGCTATATCACACTTTGTATATTGTGTAAGGCTGTTATCCATTGCACAATAAACCATTACTTGTAACAGAGAGTCTGTTTACAGCCTAAGTGCAGTCTCTGCATAAAGAATGACCTTGAGATTCACACTGTCTTGAGTACTTTCCCATACTATATCTGATTTGGTTAGGATATTCTTAAATTGTGCAGCACATTAACTGTTGCACTACAACATAGATGAACCTCCTAGGCTGCTTAAACCTCACAGACTGTCTGGCATGGAAGAGCTGTTCAAGGGAATAAATACTCAAGCTGGAACAGGATCAGTAGGAGGTGGTAAACTCACTGAGGTTATTCTATCTATTCTGGTGCCAGGAAGATCTTTAATGGCTTCAGATACAGTTAGGTATTTAAAACCATGTATGTCCTAATATTGATGAATTCCACATTAAAGTCTTATTTTAGCCCTGGCACAGGCTGCCAGCAGATATAAACTCCACATCTCCCAGCTTTACAACCAGGAGCATTGCACATTCTGCTTTCCCTTAAATTACTTGGAGGAGAAAATCCTTCATGAAACTCAGGAATATGTTTATCTTTTCTGGATTCTTATGATTTGCCTGATAGGTCAGTATAGGTGCAAGTCCCCATTCCACTGCCCATTTATTCTGGATAGCACCCTCTTATTCAAGACCCCTATTAAAACTTCCACTGCCACTGAATATATTCAGTGTGTAAAGTCTTTGAAAACCAGTAATGAAGTCATTTGGATCAAAACCCTGGCAGAATCCCTTTAGTGTATGTTGTAGGGGGAGTAGTTCAACACCACTGCATGTCATAAAATAAAATGCATCACAGGTGCCATCCCTATTATATGGCACTGGGATATCCTGGTCTTGGGCATAGAATCAAACATGGCATCATCTTTCAACTTGCTCAATGTGGATATGCCACCTGAAATTGGTGTAGACAAGTTCATTTGGCCACACTATTGAGTCTTAATAATCCCATTCACAGTGAGGTAGTAGCTGCACTTCCCCCATCTTGCTTTGGTCTAGCATAGATAGGTTAATAACTGCAATATATCTTTAACTTGGAGGACCCAAAATAAACTTGACAGGTAAACCAAACTGCTGAATGTAAAATTGATAGGTGAACTGAATCACCACACCTAAAATTAACAGATGAACCAATGTTTCTCCTTCTACTCCCTGACACAGAGGACCCAGAGAGTATCTTTGACTTGGAGGACCAGAACTACTTAACCAGATATAAAGTCAACAGATAAAATTAACAGGCAAACTGCTGCACTGAACCAAACCAGAGGTAAAATCAACAGGTGAATTAAACCATTGCACCTAAAATTAACAGGCAAACCAACATTCCTCTCTCTACTCTCTAGTACAGAGGACCCAGAGAGTATCTTTGACTTAGAGGACCAGAACCACCCAACCAGATATAAAGTTAACAGATAAAATTAACAGGCAAACTGTTGCTGATTATAGCTCACACAATAGACTCAAACAACCTATACAGCCAGATTCCCCCATATGACCTGCTTTACTTTCCTCTTATAGGCCTCCCAATCATCCTTTAACAGCTTATACACATCAGCCTGCACAGGCAAGTTGAGGTTGGGATCATCCAGTAGGTCTTGTATGTCACAGAGAATCTGTTTGATCATTATGGCCAGCTTCTATTCCTCTTCCTTGTTTAGAATTGACAGACACACAGTTCTGGATGGGTAGACATTGGGGTGGAAGAGAGGTGGGATAAATCTAGAAATTTCAATTCTAATCAGCTTCCTCCCCATTAATTGCAGGCAGATGGATTGTGTTCTTATTGCATATATACACATACTATCAGGAAATGCCATCTCAAGCTTAAACAGTCTGCCATATCAGATTGTCTTGCTTTTGCCAGGGATTCCACCCTGCTGGCATTAGATATTCACAATGCCATTCACATCTCTCTTTAGCCTGGCATAAAATCTAAAGGGATGGTCCTTTCACCACTCTTTCCTGAGAATCAGGCAGAGGGCTATCAGTAAGAGCTACAAGAGAACTAATAATGAGGAGTTATCACACTTACTGCTCCTCAGTCAGAGGACCACCCAACCAGATAAAAAATCAATAGATAAAATTAATAGGTGACCTGTAGTACTACAGGTAAAATTGACAGGCAATCTGACATTCCTGCCTTGGTGCAGTGGACCCAGAGACTATGTTTGAATTGGAGGAACATCAGACCACCCAACCAGATATAAAGTTTGTATGTAAAATTAACAGGTGATCTAAAGTACCACACATAAAATTAACAGGTAATCTGATGTTCCTGAAGGAATGCTGAACCACCCAACCAGGTATAAAGTTAGTATATAAAATCAACAGACAATCTGTTGTAGCTTGACTCAACTTGTAGAAGCAGATTTAGGAGATGGAAGGTGATTGCCAACTGGGAATACTTAGAGCAATAGAGATTCAGCATATTCATAAATCTGATTAACTTATAGAGTTCCAGCATCTTCACAAATCCAATTAACATGTAGAGATCTGGCATATTCTAATCCAATCAATTTGAAGAGATCTGGCATCTTTATAGATCTGATTAACTCATAGAGATCTGGCATATTCACAAATTTAATTAACTTGGAGAGTTAAGTTCCTATCACCACCTCATACTGGCATTATGTTATTCCACCATCTGGACTGGACCGTTTGGCAGCCACTTTGCAACCACCTTGTTGATATAATATAGAAATAAACTGATGATGGGGTGTTCCTGTTCCTGTTCCTGTATAGAAATAAATCAACAATGGGGGTGTTCCTGTTCCAACATAGGAATAAACTGACAACCAGCAATGCAGGTAGGAAATTAATGACACAGATGTTTTAGTAATGCAGGTAGGGATAAATTAACAATGTGGGTGTTTCTGTTCTGACATAGAAATAAACTGACAACCAGTAATGCAGGTAGGAAATCAATGACATGGGTGTTTCAGTGATACAGGTAGGAAATTAATGACATGGGTGTTCTAATAATGTGGGTAAAGATAAATTAATAACATAGGTGTTCCAGTAATGCAGGTAGGGATAAATTAATAACATGGGTGTTCCTGTTCTGACATAGAAATAAATTAATGACCAATAATGTGGGTAGAAAATCAATGACCAGTAATGCAGGTAGGAAATCAACAACCAGTGATATAGATATAGGAATAAATCAATAATGTGTGTGTTCCTAAACCCTAGTTTTAGTTAGTGGGGACAAAAAAAAAATCCTAAATCACCAGGATTTGAACTACATATCATCTTCAGAATAATATATTTTACAGGGTGATACCAACTAAGCTATATGGGAGGAACCAATATTAATTACATTTCCTGTTATTCTATAAAGTAGTACACTGTGACGGGCTAGATTCCTATTACAGATGAGATCTAGCTACACTATGTACAAAGTTGAAATCACTGAAGAAGAAAAGGAAAGAGAAGAAGAAAATGTGAGATTATGTGATATAAGAGATTTTTGGGTGGAGCAACATTCTCCTGATCCAATAGTTGGGTGAATGGCAGCCTCTGATTGGCCAAAGGATTTGCCAGCCTGGGGCCAGGAAATTCTGATTGGTCAGGTAAAATATTGGAGAAAGATTGGGCCAATTGTATGATTGGAGCTGCAAGGTTCAGATGAGCTATGAGATAGAGGTATAAGGGCACAGCCCTTCACATTATCCCCCCCTACTCAGAGGGCAGGTGGGTGGGAGTGTAGAATCAGGTGGATGCAGTTCTTTATATCAGGCAAGCACAGCAGTGTCTTGCAGGGCAGAGGCCAGTTCCCATGTTGGGGCTGTATAACCAAGCCATTTCATGAGGTACTGGAAGCTGTGGCCACACAGGTGGCAGTTGAGGACAGCTTCTATTTCATATTTGACCTCATTATCTTCTCTGATGATGCTGGGTGGGTGCCAGTCAGTAATATCTTGCAAAGGGAATAGGTCATCAGCAGCTTTGTGGAGCAGGTTCATATGAAACATGTCATGGATCTCAGGTGGCATGTTAAGTCAGTAATTATAACTTCCCAGGACTTCAACTATGGTGTACTTTGCATGGCAATAATCAAGTGTGCAGGATGGGCAGTCAGTGGTGATATTCTGCAGGTGTAGCCAGACTTTATCACCCACTTTGTAGCATTCAGTGGGCTTCTGCAAGGCATTTGCATGATCTTGCTGATTCTGTTGAATGCTTGCCATAGCAGCTTCAGCCCATTTGCAAGCTTGCTGGAGTTTCAAGATGATAGTATCTACTATCTGAATCAGGCTGCAGGGCAATGGAGACAGTTCAGGAGATTTGGTGAGGTTGAGTACTTTAAGATTGTAGCCATGCAAGAGGAAGAATGGGCTGACATTTATGCTAATGGCATTATAACCATTGATTGTGAGTTTGGCATGTGGGAGGAGCTCATTCCAGTCATCTTGGGCATATGAACAGAACTTTCAGAGGTAGGTCTTGGTCATTTGGATCATACATTCAGTGCTACCATTGGTTTCAGGGTGGTAGGCAGTCAAGAGGTGCTGGGAGATCTTGAGAAGCTGACATATGTGGGCCCAGAGGGCTCTGATGAACTGAGTTCCACAATCAGAGATGATTGTACAAGGTAGTCCATGTTGGCAGTAGAATGGGCTTCAGAGGAAAGCATCTGTAACAGTCAGTGCATCCATTTTCTCACATGATTTCAAGATGATGCCTTTGCTCAGATGGTTGATGATGATGAGGATGTTCATGCAATTTCTGCTCTTGGGGAGACTAACTGTGAAATCAATGGCAACATTGCACCAGATGTGTTTGGGAATCAGAAGGGACTTGAGGAGGCCCTGGTGGCAGTCTCACCAGGTGGTAGTGGATCAGCAGATGTTGCAATTTCAGGTGAATCATTGGATGTCCTGTGACATGTTGGGCCAGTAGAAATCTTGGGAAAGTATTTAATAAAGAGCTTTACAGCCTGGGTAGCTGGTTATGAGGGAATCATAAGTTTCCTGCATGATTTGCATATGGAGTGGTTCTGAATTGGGAATCCACCACCTCCCTTAGAAGCAGAGCAGGCCATCTTGATCAACCATGCATTTAGCAATGTCCACATGGATGCATAGTTCAGGCAGAAAGTGGTGTTCCTGTCTCCTGATGATATTGGTCATCACACTGAGCTGTTTGTCCAAAGCAGCTACAGTCTCCCAGAGGTCTTTTAGTGGGAGGGAGGCTGTTTCAGGGGATCCCTCTGCAGGATCTGCTCACATGATTCTCATAGACATGGGTGATGCATGGATCACACCATGTGAAGTAGTCTTGGAGTCCTTGATTATTACAGGGTCAAGCAATTGGTGCTCACAGTTTGCCCAACAGGCATCAGAATCTTCAGAAGGCATATCTTGTTTGCAGTGGGATAGTGTGTCTGCCATAGAGTTCTCAGTGCCCAGGCAGTAGTGGATTGTGAAGTGAAATCAGCTGAGGAATTCCACCCAGTGCATCTGGCGTTTGGAGAGTTTGCAGGTCATTGTGAAATATTAGAGGTTCTTATAATTCATGATGATCTTGAAGTCTTTCACACTGCAGAGTTCAGAGTCCCATTCCTTGAGGCATCAGATGATAGTGAGTAGTTCCTTGTCATAAATTTTGTAATTGGCTTTGGCGGGGCTGAGTTTCTTGGACATGAAGGCACAGGGTTGTAGGACACCTTTGCTGTCCCATTGCATGAGGGTGCCACCTGTTACATAGCCAGAAGAGTCTGTTTCTACTACAGTCAGGTGATCAGGGTTAAAGGAGATGAGCATTGGCACAGAGATAAACATCTTTTTGAGGCATTCAAAAGCATTTTCAGCATCTTTGGTCCACTGGAACTGCTGATCTTTGCATGTGAGGTCTGTGAGTGGTCATATGATGTCAGAGAATTCTCAAATGAAATGTCAGTAAAAGTTCACAAAGCTGAGGAAGCCTCATATGCCTTTGACAGTTGTAGGGGCTTTCCATTCAATGATCACAGTGACTTTCTTGGGGTCCATGCAGACTCCCTTTCCCACCTCCACAATGAAGCTGAGGTAGGTGGTCTCTTTGACTTTAAATGTGCACTTATTAATATCAACAGGGAGGCTGTGCTTGCAGAGTCAGATGAGGACCTTTCAGACGTGCTGCTGGTGCTGTTCACAAGAACCATTGGTGAAAATCAGGATGTCATCAAGGTAAGTGGAGGCAAATTCATCTAAATAGTCTTGCAAGGCCCAGTTGATGTATCATTGCCATGTGCTAGGTGCATTTGTGAGACCAAACAGCATGACAGTCCATTTGAATAGGCCATATCTTGTGTGGAAGGCAGTCAGCCATTCATCTCCTTCTGCAATTTGGATCTTGTAAAAGGCAGAAATAATGTCAAGCTTGGTGAACTATTTGGCTCATCTGATTTGTTCAATCATCTCATTGATGAGTGGGAGCAGGTAGTGATCTTTTTGGGTGAGCCAGTTGAGGCCTTAATAATCAATGCAGAATTGGAGGCCCCCACTGGGTTTCTTGGCAAAGAGGACTGGTGCACCTGCGGGTGAATTGCTAACTCATATAAAGCCTTTGTCTAGAAGGTCATTGAGGGTTTTTCAGAGGATGAGGAGTTTGTCATGTGACATGTTGTATAATGGGCCCCACAGTGGCTGGGGGTCTTTACCATTCACCTTTTTGAGCTTGATATGGTGGTTGTGCACTCCATGGAACAGTGGGAGCTTGTCAGTGGCTTTGTGATTGAAGATATCAAGGAATTCATGATAGTGTGAAGGGAGGATAGTTGTAGGGTCAGTCTTGGGCTTCTTGGAGAGCCATGAGAGTGCTTTCTCTATGTCAGCCATGCTAGTGGTGAAGATTTTAATGGGCATTTGGCCTCTGGCTTTTCAATTGTGGCATTGGAGCAGATCATAGGCATTGGCAGAGATCTGGTGAAGGTCAGCAGTTTTATGGATGTCCTTCTTGGAAATGCAGATGTTTCCTGGGAATATCACACAACAGTTGCAGGCATTAATGAGCACTTAATGGTTGGATAACCATGAGAGGCCAAGCATAAAATCATATGAGAGGTTTTCAATCTCATAGGCATAGATGTTTTCTTGAAGGTGGCTGGTAATGTTAATGTCAAGCTTCACCATGTTTTGTACAGAATTGCCAGTGTCTCCATTGATGCCTTCAAGCTTTCAGGGGGAGATCAGAATATGCAGGAGTTTAAAACAGTTGACCATGTAAGGGTGAATCATTGTGTAGTAACAGCAACCACTGTCTACCATAGCATTCATATTAAAAGAACAATTAACTACAGTAGGAATAAGGATCACAGGAACAGTCATTCTCTTCTTAAAGGTCTTCCTATCTAACTCTGGTAGCTTCTGCATGTGATTTCAGGCAGAAGCTAGTCTTTTCCTAAGTCCAATTAGGCATCTTCAAAGTCTTTACCCTCATCATCAGATGGTGCAGTCTTTGGGGTTCAGATGTTTGTGGATCATATGGGTGCAGATTTCAGCAGAATGTAGGTGTTGTGGCAGTTCACAGCCCTATGGCCAGGCTTGTCACAATTGATGCAAACATTTCATGCGCAGCAATCAGTGACAGTAGTGGCAGTCATGTTAGGAATGCAGAAGGTGCTCATGCAAGGTGTAGGTTCCCAGTCCATGACATTCAGGTTGGATGAATGAGTGGTGGGTGGCAGAGTGTTTGGAATGATGGGATTTCAGTGGAATTGACTCTGGATGGAGTTGATCTGGGTGAGGTTATTCTCAATTTCACAGAGCTCAGTGCAGTACTCATTGTATGACAGGGGTTTGCAGATGGAGATGGTCTGCTTCAGAAGATTCAGGTTGATGGCTTTCTTGAGCAGGGCTTTCTTGATGGTATTGTCCCATAATTGTTCTCCAGCTTCCAAGATATTCTGGTTGAACTTCAGAAGAAATGCAGTGAGGGTATCATTCCTCTGATGGGCACTGTGAAGCCAGGTCAGGGCTTTTAAGGCAACTGTGGGGTCAGAGAACAGGATGTTAAGTTGGTTGAGAATCTCATTGGGAGATAGTGCAATGTGTGAGTTGGCCTTCATCCAAGAATGGAATCAGGTGGAAGTGGTTCCAGTGAGTTGCAAGAAGATATACCATGCTTGATTGGTAGAGCTACCAATAGTGGGACCATTGACATTGATTTTGGCCACAACATTGAGTCACCAGGCAGGGTATTCAACAAGCTTTTTGCCACTGAAGGTGGCTAAGGTAGTGAGCTTCTCTTTCAGATGTTTTGTGAAGTCTCCCAAAGGAGCAGTCAGAGGATTCAGAGTTTCAGTGGGAGTATTAGCCTGGTTAGTGAGAGACTGAACCTGGGCTGCAAGCTGTTGTACAAGGTTTTGAAGTTCAGCTTCAGAGCTCTGAGAAGAGCTGCTGCCTTCATGCAGAGGATTCATATCCATAGTGGATTTATAGAATTGATCAGATTCAGATTCAGGGTCAGATGAACTGAGGGAAAATCTCATGAGATATTAGTACAGACCATCAGGGCTCTCTCACCTTTTGCTGACACATCATCTGGTTATATGGAATGGTTATATGAAGCTGGTGTCCCAAGTGGACCTTTTACCAGCACTGAGTTGGATTGTTCAGATTTTTCAAAGAAGTCTGCTATACATGCAAGTTGCATTCAGTACATGCAGATCATGTTCAGAAGATTCAGAGCAATACAAGGATCTCTGAGAAGAGATCAAGGAGTGATTTCAAAATGTGATGGGCTAGATTCCTATTACAGGTGAGATCTAGCTATGCTATGTACAAAGTTGAAATCACTGAAGAAGAAAAGGAAAGAGAAGAAGAAAATGTGAGATTGTGTGATATAAGAGATTTTTAGGTGGAGCAATGTTCTCCCAATCTGATAGTCAGGTGAATGGCGGCCTCTGATTGGCCAAAGGATTTGCCAGCCCAGGGCTGGGAAATCCTGATTGGTCAGGTGAAATATCAGAGAAAGATCAGGCTGATCATATGATCAGAGCTGCAAGGTTCAGACAAGCTATGAGATAGGGGTATAAGGGTGCAGCCCTTCACATACACTTAGTTTAGCTGTGCAGAAAAGCACTCCATGATTTGAATGATTAATGAACATACATTACTGGCAAAAAATCTATGCTAAAGTTGGAACTCTAATAGATAAGGAATACACATATAGCTTTATCTCTTCATTATAATGATTTAATATTACATATGATATCATGGGTTGTTGCATGGAAGTTCAGGTGTTTTAAATATATATATATATAATTGACTTCTTTCTTCTCCCCTTTTACCTACCATTAATGCTAACAGCCTAACACAGCTATTGCAGAATACAGATGGCTGCTGACTTCTTATTTGCAGAATGAGATGAATGGCTAACTGCCTTCCACATGAGATATAGCCTGTTTGAATGGACTGTCATAATGTTTGGCCTTATGAACATGCCTAGCACATGGCAATGATACATTAACTGGGTCTTATAAGACTATTTAGATGAATTCACCTCTACTTATCTTAATGACATCCTGATTTTCACTGACAGTTCTCATGAACAGCATCAGCAGCACATCTGAAAGGTCCTCATATGACTCTGCAAGTATGGCCTCCCTGTTGATATTAATAAATGTATATTTAAAGTTAAAGAAACTACCTACCTCAGCTTCATTGTAGAGGTAGGGAAGGGAGTCCACATGGACCCTAAGAAGGTCACCATGATTATTAAATGGGAAGCCCTTATAATTATTAAAGACATATAAGGCTTCTTCAACTTTACAAACTTCTACTGATGCTTCATCTGAGAATTTTCTGACATCATATGACCCCTCACAGATTTCACATGTAAAGACCAACTGTTCCAGTGGACCAAGAAGGCTGAGAAAGCATTTAAATGCCTTAAAAAGATGTTTATCTCTACACTGATGCTCATTTCCTTTGACCCTGATCACCTTACTGTAGTGGAAACAGACTCATCTAGCTATATAATAGGTGGTACCCTCATGCAATGAGACAGTAAAGGTGTCCTACAACCTTATACCTTCATGTTTAAGAAGCTCAGCCCCACTGAAGCCAACTATGAGATCTATGATAAAGAGCTACTCACTATCATCTAATGCCTTAAGAAATGGGACTCCAAACTTCACAGTGTGAAAGATTTTAAGATCATTATGAATCACAAGAACCTCCAATATTTCATGATGACTTGCAAACTCTCTGAATGTTAAATGTACTGGGTGGAATTCCTCAGCTGATTTCATTTTATGATCTATTACCACCCAGGCACTGAGAACTCTATGGCAGACAGACTATCCCACTGTGAGCAAGATATACCTTCCAAAGATTCTGATGCCTGCTAGGTGAACTGTGAGCACTGATTGCTTGACCCTGTGATAATTAAAAATTCTGAGACCACCTTGCATGGTGTGATCCATGCATCACCTACATCTATAACCCCTACAGGAGGATCCCTTAAGGTAGTCTTAATCTCACTGAAAGACCTCTGGGAGTCTGCAGCCACTTCAGATGAACAGCTTAGTGTGATAACTAATATTATGAAGAGATAAAATTGCTGATTTCTGCCTGAGCTACACATTTATGTGGACATTACTGAGTGTATGATTAACTGAGACAGCCTGGTCTGCTTCCAAGGAAGGCAGTAGGTTCCCAATTTAGAACCACTCCATATGCAAATCATGCAGGAAACTCATTATTCCCTCATAACCAGCCATCTGGGTCATAAAGCTCTCTATCAAATACTTTTCTAAAATTTTTACTGGCCTAACATGTCATAAGACATCTAATGATTCACCTGAAATTATAATATCTGCTGATCTACCACCATCTGGTGAAATTACCACCAGGGCCTTCTTAAGTCCCTTCCAATCCCTGAACATGTCTGATGTGATGTTGCCATCAATTTTACAGTCAGTCTCCCCAAGAGTGGTAATTGCATGAATATCCTAGTCATTGTTAACCACTTAAGCAAAGATATCATCCTAGAACTACTTGAGAAAATAGATGCACTGACTGTTGTAGATGCTTTCCTCTGAAGCCCATTCTATCACCAACATGAACTACCTCATATGATCATCTCAGACTGTGAAACTTAGTTCATCAGAGCCCTCTGGGCCCATATATGTCAGCTCCTCAAGATCTTCTAACACCTCTCAACCACCTACCACCCTGAAACCAATGGCAGTATGGAATGTATGATCTAAATGACTAAGACCTACCTCCAAAAGTTCTACTTATATGCCCAAGATGACTGGAATGAGCTTCTCCTACATGTCAAACTTATAATTAATAGCTGTAATGCCATTAGCATGAACATCAGCCTATTCTTCCTCTCACATGACTATAACCTTAAAGTGCTTAACCTTGCCAAATCTCCTAAACTGCCTTCATTGCCCTGCAGTCCAATCTAAATAACAGATATCATTGTCTCAAAACTCCAGCAAGCTCACAAATGGGCTGAAACTGCTATGGTAAATGCCTAACATGATCAGTAAAATTATGTGAATGCCTTATGAAAGCTGGCCAAACATTATGAAGTGGGTGATAAGATCTGGCTAAATCTATAGAATATTACCACTGACTGCTCATCCTGCACACTTGATTATCATCATATAAAGTACACAGTGATTAAAGTCCTAAGAAGTTATAACTATTAACTTAACATACCATCTAATACTTATAATGTGTTTCATATAAACCTGCTCTGTAAAGCTTCTGATGACCTGTTCTCTTTGTAAGATGTCACTGACTGGCACCTGCCCAGCATCATCAGAGAAGATAATAAAGTTAAATATGAGATAAAAGCCATTCTTAACCAGATGAACTGTACACTAACTTAGACAGACTATGGCCTGATCATGTGTGCACTTATATGGCCTTAAGATAGATATATACTGCACTGGTTTCTTATGAAAAGAACCAGCAAACAGTCCTATTACTAGATGACCTATACATTTGAATATTATATATATTATTACCTGTCTATTCCTGTCATACTGTTCAATGACTCATAGTCTAATTTCACACCAAAAAACCTTCTAGTCAGAACTGGATATTACATGGGTGGCAATCAGTTCAAGTGGTTTGAAAGCATGAGAAAATGAACAAGATGGTTGGTTAACTAAGAAGAGGACATTAAGGTCCTCAAGTGAGGCATGATCTCCAGGTTCAGGAGCATGCTGGAAAAACTAGTACTGAGCCCACAAGTGGAAATCCTGGATCTAAAAGCCCAGCTTTATAAAGTAAGAAGATGAGAATTACTATAACATTAACAGGGCAAGCCTTTTCATCTCACAAATCTACTGCCTGAACTGTGAACATTTATTTAGGAGGTTATATTACCCAATCAGTGTATCCTTCATGTAGCCCACTTACTGAAACCAGAAAGTTGTAAAATTGCTTCTAATTATTTTAGATTCAATGATACATTCTTTTGCTCTGCCTGCCCACCAGTACTTCTCCACATATGCAGAGAATCTTACAAAGTTGCTCTTAAACATTTCAAGCCTTTCTTCACCCAAGGGCTTATACTGATATATTTTTACCCCAAGGTTAACATCCTCTTCTTCAAAAATTACAACCTGTTAGATGTGGGGGACATAGATGAAGTTAAATCAATTGCCATTCAAATGTAACTGCCTAAAAACCTATGATCACACATGTTAAGGGACATTATAAAGCTTTTCCTGGTAACAGCCCCAGAAGGGTCACAGTATTTCAACCATTACTGTGTTACTCTTGAATTATCACCTGATGTTAATGGCACTGAGTAGATTAAGAAGTGAACTGATTCTATTGCTGAATTGCACCACTATCCCCACTGCTTTTCTAACATATCCAACCTATAATGTGTTGAAGCAGTTGTTGGGAAGTTTGTTCATAATAAATGTTACTTGGACTGAGCCAGCCTTGCTACAAAACATCATCTGGGAAAAGACAGACTGAGAGAGAAGAAGTGTTTGGGATTCAGAAAATCCAACATCTCTTATGTAAGACCTCAGCTGAGCTCAGTGCTGGTTCAGATCTCACTAGGGACAGTAGGTACATAATGTGCAAACTCTTTCCCCTGTTGACCACACATCTTTTACAGTATAGCATTTCTTCAAGTAAGGTGACTCCCCATCAGTTTGCTCCTCTGTCTTGGCCAGATTACAGAGCCTGATAATGGTAATTAAACCATTGGTATTCCTAAGACTCTGTTTGAGACCCAGAACCTTATTGAATTCAATGAATGTAACATACCCAACATCAATTTTTACACCTTTAGTTGGTGTGTTCTTCTGTAGAGCATCTGTAACTCAAGCTTTAACTTCTTTCACTGGAAGGTATCTTGCAAGTGATTCTTCTTTACTATATATGGGTTTGAAGGCAGATACTGTACTAACATGCATCAGTATCAAACAGAAATAATCCTTCCCATCTTTTGTATTAAACAGTAGGAATAAGAATTTACTGTCTCAGACTCTCTATCTCCTGCCTCAGCTCCAGTAATCATTTATATACTGGTCCATCTAATCTCTTAAAGATGAGACCCCTCCTCACAACAAACAACAGATGGCAGAGCCTGAGTGATGGCTAAGTTTTTTATACATCTTATATTTAACCATTAGGTGTTAAAGACGTCCATTGTCTCAGAATGCATTGAAGGTCAGCTTTTTTCATAATGATGTACTCATTAACACAATAGATGGATCCTAATACCCCTGCACCAATCTGCTTTCATGAGTGGAGAATGAAATCTCAGAGTGATTGGTCATCATCTGTCTGGTCTGTCTGGCTATGCACTGGCTTGGGTTGGGTTATCACTCCTCATCCCAAGAACTATAGTGCTATTTAATTAGTGCTTGGAGTGTTATTGATTAGGCATGAGACTCTGAGACCCTGAGACCCTGAGACCCTGAGATCCAAAAATTCAGTTGAAGCCTTGGAGATATCTCATTGAATAGGATGGTTGCTTGTTAAGGCTGATGGAAAAACCCTAACCTGAGTGCTCAAACACCTCCTCTTCTCTCCTCAATAATTCAAGCAGAAGAATAGGAACTTAAATATCATAAAAATTAATAATAATGGCCCATTATTAATATTAAATATCACTTAAGGGCATCCCCAACTTTTCTGGGGCCTAGCTCTTACTAATGCATTCACATGAGAAGTAGGTTCTACAGCATCATTAACCACTGCAGAGCAGTAGAACCCCTGGCAGAAAGATACAGCCATATACTGGTTATCTACTATACTTATAAATACTCACACTTAGAACTGTCTCAGAATACTTTCTTATGCACCTTCTTCAAATTTATGGGCCTGAATGCTAATACTGAGCAGGGTTTGAACTTTAGCAGCAATATAGGCAACCAGCTGAGGCAGAGTCTAATGAGTTTTATAAACTTTTTGCTCAACAACTTCTTCATATCATGCTTGTCAATGATTTAAGTCACTATTATTATCTTAAAGTTTTACTCTTACTGACACTTTCCATCTCTATTACAGTTAAGGCTACAAACCAGTGCACTGTCCAGCTGACACCCATCTACCTTTCAGCAATCTGAAGAGCCCAGAGGGGAGGAATTTATAATTACCTTATAACATTGAACTGACTTTCAGTACTTTATGATATCTACCTGATTTATGATTACCATTGATGTGTGATCTCTCACCAGTTTGATTGCAAGGAAGCAAAAGCTAATTTGACACAACATGGTAACACTACTTAAGATGATGAAGGCAATCAGCTCAGAAGGCACCCCTTTACATATCTTAAGGTAGTACATATTCTGCCACATGCCCTAACACAATCAGAAGCAGATGGCAAGCTGGTAAGCTAAAAATGTGAATTATAATTATTATGCTTTCTTACTAACTCTTTAACCTACAACAGAGTGATTCTAAACAGGTCTCACTCATCATTCTCAACATGTTCAACTGCAATATTTCATACATTATTGATGGGGTCAACATTGACCATCCATTCAATGCCATGAGCCTTGATTATGATCTCCACAAGGACTTTGGCAACTTTTCAGTCTTTTTTAAAGCTGTTTCTGAGCAGGGCCATACCTACCAAATCAATTCATTTCTCCCTGACAGTGTTGCCCCAATGTTTCCTGTGACATGAACTCTATATCTTACCAATGACCATTTAATAGATCTCTTTTCACTTTGCCTTCTTATCATTCACTGAGCCATTACTCCCATTCTTCATCTCTCTGGGGCAGGTAAATATATCAATAAAATCTTGAGGGATATGGAGGAACTGTGGGCTCAGCAGGGTAAGAATATAGAACTAGATCTGATTATAACATTAAGATTAGATGGCTGGTTAGATGGTGCAGTGAGTGCCTAGAGCAAGCTGTTCTGTCCTTATTTTTCCATTACTAATATTCCAATTCTGTCACAGAAATGTAATCTCATATAGTAATTCAGTACTAGAAATATCACAAATGAGAGCATTTGTCCCCCATAAACATAGACTAGACTTCCCCAAAGAAAAAACATGCCATCTATGTGCCTGGGTTATTGTTTTTCCATGTGAGAACTTCTATTTGGACATAGTACTCTGTGAGTGCCACTGAAAACTCTGTATGCTACTGGTCTCAGATTCTCATCTCCAGGAAACTGAAGAATAACTCTAAATATAATAGTCCCTTAAGAGCCTAACTTAATTTAGAAAGGTACATCAGAGATGTTCTGACTGCTTAAGATTTACATCATTTTATTCTGGGGTTCATTCTCTGCAGGCCATTCCTTCACCTGTGGGAATTTGACTGCCTGGGGGGTATAGCATTAGAGAGCTTTAATATTAATATAGATGGTCTCTGCTTTATAACCATCATTCTTAGGCTTTACTTGGTGAGCCCAGAACAGCTTGGATTTAACCCCACTATCATCACTATTAGAGACAAATGTTGCATTAAGATAAAGAAGGATAGCAGAAAGAAAAAACTTGATATTAATGAAGTAATTAGACAAGTGCACTATATTGCTGGTTGAGCCACAGCTTGTTAAAAGATACATTGTAATAATGACCCATAAACCTCATTAATAGTTAAGAACTTATAGCAGTATTTAGAGTGTAATGAGGAAGAGAAGCTTTTACATGAAATAACAGAGAGTGCTGTCACTAATGTTATTAAATACTACCATCATAAGATCATCTGCATTAACAGTAAGAGTGATGATATCTTGGGTCTTTGAAGAGGCCTAAGTATTTTAATATTAAAATCCAGGCAGAGCAGTGTGAAATCAACTATAAGCCACAGTAGGTTACACTGAGGGCAGAAGGACCAAGAGAGTACTTTTGAGCTAAAAGGGTCTTCTGACTGTGTGGACATTCTGCTTCCTCCTCCTCCCAGCAAACATACCCAGTCAAGCTCTCCAACTAAACCCCCTACAAACAGCACCCCACTGAATCAAGTGCACCATTATGTAACTGTCTGAGACTTTAGGAAGCCTATCTATAAGAGTAATTCAAGGATGGCCCTGCTTGCTGGGCTGGAGGGCTGTATTAAAGAGTATGATAGGGCATTATCTGCAAAATAGGTTCCCAAACACCATTAGTGTGATTTACTTGTTAATGAATGCATCTATCAATCTAAATCAACTGTATAAGCTCTCCACAGAAGAATCTCAGTCCATTAATTTCCTTCCAGTAGTTCTTATGCTGTAAAATACAGTCAATAAGTACAAGCAGAAGTGGGAAGATTGTAAAGCCAAGCTAGAATGTGCCAATATAGCATATCAAGCTGTCTTTGGCCATCTTAACAAAGAAGTACTTTCTGAGTACCACTTTAAACTACTGCAGAAACTGGAACTTTTCTGGGATTAAACAATAAACACTAAATATAAGTACAACAGAGTAGTCTATAAATTGTGTAATGAGAAGCAACAACAGTAAAACTGACTGGTCTGAGTAAACCTGAAGTACTATTGAGATGAGCAGCCTGTAATCAATTTTAAACAGTAACTGACTGGGTAACTAATAGATTCTAAGGTTATAGAAACATTGGAGCATAAGGGCTTTATACCTCCAGAATACCTAATCATAGTTGATATTATTCTATTTATATCAGACATTATAATTAAAGTAAAGTATCAGTATCAGATTAATGTGAGTAATGCAATGACTGCATTCTGTGCTATAAAAGAGGGACAGCTTACACCCCAACTGACCCAATCTCACTGCCAGCCTGTACCTGATGGTGATGACCCTTACCTTCCCACTAAATGGTAACAGTACTTAATGGATGATGATACTGAGACTCTTCTACACCAAGTAATTGAAGTCATGTAAATCAAGTTTCAAGATGACTGACTATAGGTCTGCTTTCTCTGCATTGGGAACCCTAATCTGTCACTTAAGGGCTCAATTGTAAAATATGTGACACCCAGTTTACTTATAAAGTACTTTCTACAGAAACATGTGAACCCTCTCTGGCCAACCAAAGGGGTTAAGTGTAATGTTTGTGAGAGGGAGGTACTACAAGAGAAATTTAATCTTTTGAATCACACAGAGGTTGCCTATAGAACATTTATATAAGATGTTTAGAAAGGGTTAGCATTACCATATTACTGTAGTAGATTTTAGACTAAGGAATCTCTGATTGAATATTTTTAGCCCCAGTCTATTAGTACATACATACAATAATTATATTAGTGATACTGGGTTTCTCTGAACAATAGGAAGCTGGCAGGGTATAGTATGTCTTGAAAATGATGTCACTACACTCTTTAATTACCCTAACTGCCAAGGTGTAAATGCTAAGGTGTACTATAAACACCTTAGGGCAGCCAGCAGTGTATATAGTTGACCTATTAAATAAATGTATAACTAAACTTTCTTCTAAAATTAAATAAGTGTCTTTTAGAGTCTATCTACCCCAGTGTTCAGGTAAATCTCCATAGTCCCAGATGACACTAAAAGGTTGAGCTTCAACAACCAGAATTAAAATGATGGATGTGACATAGCATGATGCCACCTTCTGTAATAAGGGCTGGCAAGTTTATCTATAGAATCCAAAAGTGAGGACTAACATTCCTACTTCAAAGTGTTTTATTATACTGGCAAGATGAATGACTCACTGTCAATGAGGGCCTACTTTAATACCCATAAACAATTAATTATGTAGAAGGATGAGCTTGAGTTTCTGGGATATATTTTCTGCAAGATGATCAATCCAGATGAATTTAGTAAAAGAGGTTTTCAGTCCCATCAGGCAGTAGACTTGCTGGCCATTGTCAGCATGCTTTAAAAAGCATCCAGGTAACCTGATAAAAGGCTCACAACTTACATGAATGATGATGAGTGAAAGGTTTTCCAGCAATTATTAAATACAGTAAGAGGAATCAGAAATATTGTAGCTCATTAAGTCTCAGATAAAAAACACTTCAATGATTTATAACTTACCAAAGAGAAGCTTTATTCTTGGATGGAGAGTCTTATTACTCAGACAGTCTTAGAATTGGAAATTAATCAAATATCATTCCCACCAATGATTCCCCATAAACCCACATATTAAAAAAAGATCTTCTTTATCTGATATGAGCTAGCTTAATTGAATACCATATCACAGCACACCTAATTACTGCCCAGAGACTAAGAGTCTTCTAAATGTGACTGTTTACCTTAATAATGGGCTGTTACTATCTTTTCATTATCATATATTGGGGACTCATTCACACCATCAATCCCACTTTCACAGTCATTAGGAATTTTATACATCAGAGTACAACAGGCAAAAGAATCTCAAGAAGTTGGAAATAAGTCTGAAGTGGAAGAAAGAAAGAAGAGAGCAGCATGTTGTGAAATTATATCATAATTAAATTACCAAGCTTTAGAAGTTACAAGAAAGATATGATCAGCTATACTAATGTAAATACATGCAGCTGGAAGAAATTAAGAGTAAAATGCAGAAGGAAATATAAATATTTAAGCATCAGTAAGAGTGTATTTTTAAAGAGGGCATTATGCACCCTGATTTAGAAGAGAAATTATCACCTATGCTCATTTTCTTAGCTGTAAGCTCCTCTTTATGGTTGGTTGGCTGCTTTCTCTGTGCTTCCACTTTATAAGAGTGAGGCTTCATTTGTGGTTTCATTCACTAGTAGTTGCAACATCTAAGATGGAGGAAAATGTTAGATCAGAAAAAAGAAAGTTAAAATGAGAAAATGAGAAAGAAAAATTATAAATATACCATTAACTGCATTTACAGTTCCACATCTGATATAATACAGTGTAAGTTTATATTCAAATTCAGTGTTGCAGCCCAGCCACTGAAGGTACTAATTGAATATATCATATAATAATGCTTAATCTGGGAAAATCCAGACTTCTTTAGTTATATGTACAGCTTGATGGAATATTAGAATATTAAGCATGCTCTGTTTCCACCTCAGCTGCAGGCTATTGTAAGGTGCTTGTACATAAATTTAAAATACATTTTCAACTGAATTAATGCCTTGTGCTTTAAATGCACCATTAGCTAGGGCTAGGATAAAAAAATGAGAAATGGGGTAGAGGGTAAGATTATTATCTTATTTATAAAAGATATAGGTTATCCTGTATACATTATTTAATGTCTTTTCAGGCAGTAATACTTACTAATGAAGTGAAAAACTTACAGTGCTAATTTATCTTACTTTTCCTTTATAAATAGGAGGAATACTTTCATTATAAGAATGTGCTGGCCTGGCTAATTTGAATTAAAGATTACACATAAAATAATGTTCTTATAGCAGAGAGTATCATTGGAACCCTACAGACAACCACTTTCAATTAGTATACTAAATTATGAGGAGGTATATGTAATCATCAGTATGATTAGTAGGTTCTGCACTGTATATTACTCATGAGTGACAGATACTATATTTAACCACTAGTGATAGTGGAGAATTATAATAAGATCTTTCACACTTACAACTGGTTTGTAATTGATTAACAGGTTTAGGTCATACTCATTCATTAATGAACCTAAAATGTACTGGTGAAGTTAATAATAATAAATAATAAGTATATCTGTCTTAGATTTCACCTCACTGATTTGTTCTCTAACAAATTCATCCACCTTCTGACCAATTTCCCTTTTAAATAAAAGTTAAAGAAATTTCCATTTAACCCAAATAGTGCTTTGTTTCTGGACCTTGAAGTTCTTTAGCTGCCAGTTAGCATAGACACAGAAGTTCTTAGCTGTGTATGCCACAAGATGAGTGCTGGAGTCAACACTCATAAAGATGTAATACCTTTATGTCCAGTGTTAGTAGAAGTAGAGCACAGGTCCATCAGAGAGAACTGATTCCAGAAGCACTAAATGTGATTGATTAAAATAGTTGTACTGTTAGCATACTTTTTGCCTATGACCTTGAACTGAGATACTTGAGTGGTATCCTGTGTGTGGTAATTGTTTGGGGTGAGCCCATCACCAGTCTTCATTTGGTTGTGCCAACTCTCTTTATTGCTGTTGGATGAGTTTCAAATCAGAGTCCACTGGGTAACCATGTTGTCAGTATAAGTGAGATGGAGATTGCAGGGTGGCAGAAGAGTGGAGAGACAACTGTACAAATTCATAAAGATCAGAATACTGACTTGAAGGATTCCAGAGTAGAAATTGCTTGAAATGAGTGGAAGTTGTTCAATTTATTTATTTGAGAGTAGCAGATGGAAAGAGAGTTCCAGGATCATATCCATCTTGGAACAAGGGTGAGTAATCATAGGTCATGGATACACCATGGCGGTCATCACGAAAAAGCATTTTGATGATGGTGGACGCAATCTTGATGTAAAGCGGCAGCGTGCCAAGCATTACGTGGACAACATACGGGCTTAAAACAGCATTGAAAAAGGGCCGCTCTGAGTGGCCACACCCCCAACATACAGACTATAGAGGTATATAAGGCAGGGATAACGCAAAAACCGAACTATATGACAAATGGTGTATCGAGGAAAATATCTCGTGTAAAAAGAAAATGAAAAAAAAAAACAGGGCAAGAAATAAAAGGACAGGACAAGACTAGACGCCAGCAACAGTAGATGGTACAGGAAAATAACCCGCGAGAAACCGAAACCAGGAATGCAGCGCACCCAATCAATCAATCAGGCAAGCAAGCAATATACGTATGCGAGTGAAAAATACAAACAAACACAGTACAGTGAAAAAGGTACCTAACTAACTGCCAATTAATCAATCAATCAATCATCATCATGAAAACGGCTTATTCCCCCCGCCACACCAGCACCGTGTCTCCCCCTCCCGCTCGACCTGGACCAGGATGTCGATGTCCTTTTCGCGCAGGTAGCTGACAGTACGTCGTCGGACGTCTTCCATGTCGGCATTTCGCGAGGCGATTACATGGATCACGCCGAGGATTCGTTGGCCGGCGGGTTTGGGGTGGTTGTGGTTGTGGTTGTGGTCATGGCCGTGGTGGTGGTCGTGGTGGGCATGATTGTGGTTGTCGCAGTGGCCGTTTTCATGGGTGTGATCGTGGGCGTGATCGTGAGAATGATCGTGAGAATGATGGTCATGGCCGTGATGATGGTGGTGGTTGTGCTTATGGTCGTGCACAGTATCGTCTAGCCAGAATTTCGGAACGGCATAGCCAACAACCCCGCGTAAGGTGCTCACTCCAGCCAAAGCGTCTCGTAAGCTGTATTCAACGTCTGCGGGTAGGGCGAGGAGGAGAGTCTTGGATGTGCTTGCTACAAGTGGTATAGCGGAAGCAAAAATGAGGATCGCAATTAGGCAGGATGCAATCGGGTCAAACCCTGGCCACTTGTAGAAGTGGACGAGGATCGTTGAGATTACCACCGCCACGGAGCCAAGGGTATCGGCGAGAATATGGAGGAAGATACCGTGCATGTTTTCGTTGGTATGGTGTGGGTGTGGGTGGCCAGGATCATGGTCGTGGCCACCGTGTGAGTGGGAATGCCCGTGGTGGTGGCCATGATCAAACGCCATCATGCCCACCATGTTCACCACCAATCCTGCTGCGCTGACGAAGAGAAGCTCCCCAATCCGATGCACCTCGCTTCCAGACAAGAGCCTCTCAATGGCCTCATAGATAATTTCAACGCTTATGATCCTACACCGTACTATTAGGAAATCATGGGCATCAGATCCGGAATACAGCCACTTACATGAGGAAAACACCGTTGGCAAAGCCGGCTAGCGTATCTACTTTCCCATATCCATATGGGAACCTTACGCTAGGAGGCCATTTGCTCATGACGGCGGCGCAAAGCCCCACGGCAAGGGCGAAGCAATCGAAAAGCATATGAATGCTATCGCTAAGCAGACCAAGTGAACCCGTAAGTATTCCATATGTAAGTTGGACCAACATGAATGCGAAATTGAGACTGTACAGTTGAAATGTTAGAATGTGATATCAATAAAGTCATAGGTCTGAGAGATCATACCACATGAAATAGAATATCCTGCGTGAATCTTTCTCCTTTAGAATGCTAAGCAGGAATGGCCAACTTTCAAATACACGTAGGAGCCATCTCGTCATTTTAGATGGATGGGCTGTTGTTTTGTGGTCATGATGATGATGGTTATGGTGGCCGGACGGAACGGATGGATCTGGGCCTGTAGCTTTAAGGTCCATGTGTATTAAAACGTAGCCAACGCCGATAAACAGACAGAGGCTCAGCAGCGAGGAGAACTCTCCATAGGAAGATATAGTATATATCATAAGCGCAAGCACAGATCCAGATATAAATCCTAACTGATGTTTACTCCGAAGTACTGACGGCGTAATGAATAGGAAGCATCCAGCACAGAGGGCTGCCGCCAACAGTGTTGTTAATGAAGCAGATAACGTTACTGAGATCCCACCAGTGAACCAGGCGAATAAAAGCGAAATGACTCCTAGAATGGCCCCGGTGATGACACATACGTTAATATCTGCAGAGGCAGCCAGGACCGGCACAAAGGTTCCTTTAGAGGAGTGGTTGGCATCGTCTGACTTGGTGTGCAATATCGAGGATGGCTTTGACGAATGCGCAAATGGCGGCTGGATAACAAAGATTGAAAGAAAAAGTGCGACATAACCCCGCAGAGTAGGCGACACATCAAAGGAGGAAGTCAGCTTCATGACATCAAGAACCATCATTCCAAATAAAAATATTATAGTTCCCTTGCGCCGCAGTAAAATCGTCATTGACTGCTTCGAAAAGGTGCTCAAGTCCAGGCGAAATAGCGGAGCTATACCCGAGACCAGCGAGATAAGCATAGCAACGGCGACTCTCCCGCTATCAAGCAGCATGGATGAGTAAAATGGCAGACCTATAGAAATAGCGATTATGGTAGCATTCTGATATGCAGAAACACGTCCGACATTTGATTTCGACTTTCCAGTGGAGCCTTGCGCTGCATACGGGGACCGTTTCTTTTGCATGTGGGTGTAAAATCCTATCATCAAAAGAGTGATTGAAACGAAGGTGGAGGAAGCCACAAATACTCGATTCTTTGGGCTATGGTGGGAAACATCCCCAACCTCCGCCGATTCATTGTCACCTTCGTCTTCGGAGACGGATGGGTTCGAACCCACCAAAAACGAGGATATCACATACGGCACGGACACTAGGGCTCCAACAATGGCTTCACTAGAAAGAAGTCTTGAGGGTAAAGCCAGTCAGCATTCATGTCCCCTCCAACCTACGCGACTGTGTGAACTGACGTTGTTATGGGTGCAGTTGAATCATCCCCGCCTTCTGATATGATGCCGTGGGCTTGGGATAATGCAGCTGCCGGAGCCGGGATACCGGATGACAGGCTTCCCGATAAGCCATTGTTTCCCCCATTGACTTTATCCCATCCTCCAGGGTGCACCGGGGCTTCGTTTAAAGGAATCTTGGGCGATTGCGGGGGGATCTCGGAATAGTGACGAGCGTGCCCGAACTTTGGGCCAATTGGTTCCGCAGAGGGGCCATTTGCACGATTGAGGGGGTCGAAATAACCAGGCTGAATGTCAGACGGCGCGGCAATGGGCCCCGCATAAGACACGGACATGGACTTTTGGCCATGCGGAATATAAACGCCGCGGGACCGTCGATGGCCCGTTCCTCGAGGGGGGCCACCCCGGACGGGATTGTCCATGGGTGGGTTTGGGGGGGCGGACATCATACACCGGTCTCCATCATATCAGAAATGAAACCAATATTGGAAACAGAGCGTTAGACCGTTGGCTGCGGCGGGATGTGTAACGGGTATGTGCCCCTAGCTGTTGATGCGGCCGCGGCGAAGGGAGCACGTTGGTCCTGCTTGGAAATCGCGAAGAATCGGAGGGTCGGTATGGAGGACAATCAATTGGGAATCCGGTGGTGATCGAGGAGAGTCCGCGACGGGCCAAGTTGGTGTTTGTAGATGCTCCTGATACCACGGTGGCTGTTCGTCGTCGTCTTCCCCTGGTTCAACATCGAGGCGCATCGCCGAGTCACATGACTCGGCTTGGCGCGAGGGAGGTTGGCTGTGTTTCGTATCGTCTTCCACCACATTTCTCCTCCTGGTCCAAACCGATTCAGAGGGACTGCGAGAAGGCTCAGCAGTGGTGAATACGACTGCATACTTGCTGACATGCTTGGGGCCATATCTTCTTCTCAACGAACTCGTCACTGCAGACCCTAGGAGTATCCGTCTTCATCCTCGTTCTCAACGGTTGGATGCCAGCGACGTGTATATATCGAACCCCCTAGCCAGAGTCGTCTGCACCCCCCGCATTGAAAGTTATGTGATCAACATCCTTTTGACCGCGTCGATAGATCCGATATCAAGGGATGCTTTTGTGCTTCGAAGCCTAAGGAATGGACCCCTTGTTCGAAGAGGGGACCTTTCTTGTCCAGCCCGCCTTTAGCCCTGAATATTTCAAATATCCTTCATGCAATCTCAGGGTTCAGGGAAGCTTGAGTTATTAACCAAATAACCCTCTGACGGCAAAATCAACCCGCATCTTGGCTTTACCATAGCAACCGACCAGTCAAATTACAAGTCGAGAGGAGTCTCCTAGCACTGGCTCTTGACTTGAGATGGACGGTCAGAGGCTACATATTAACTGCCCCAGGTTTTATCCTGGTGATACTGCACGTGTCCAGCTTGGGTGCACGGGTATTTTAGTTGCAATTTCCAGGCAGAGTCTCCTGCTGCGATCTAAAAATCTACTGCCGTACAAAAGGACATATTGATTGGCTTCATGCGGCGAAACAGTTTCATACTTATCACTTACTGTTACAGGAGTTTTCCAGAATAGCACCACAACGGGAGACACGCATTTCTCTTGGCCAATATGGGTTCTAGTCAGGTCGTACTACTGGCTTGACACGTATTGCAAAAACAGTCAGGATCCCATGGCAATCAAGCCTAAATTCTCGGGTGTTGCATATCCCGATTCGGCCATCTGCCAGGAACCCCGGTTCCGTCTCTGAACAATTGGCGGGTACTGTACTTTGTTGATTCGCAGGCCTTGCAAATACTCTCCGAGTTTATCTCCGCCAAGTTGACTGTTGCTCCATGCGTCCGATGGATACTTGCTATTCCACACTGCCCTATTGTAGACGAGAAAATGTGTCATGGTCCGACTTGGATATATTGACTCAGGCAGGGGTACTCTCAGCTCGGTCCCCCGTCGCAATCACTCCTTAAAACCCGTTCAACATGCCCCGGATTTTGTCGCTCATCAATGTGGGGAACCACTGGAATCTCCTAGTTTTCTATTTCCACCGCACACCAGTCGTATACAATGGCGGGTATTTCCTTTGAAAACATCAGGCGTTCCGCTCATAGGTATTGATATCTTTCGTACCTTGTTCGTTTGAGAATGAGAGCTAATAGTTGAATTGAATCAAGTCGAGCCCACGAAGAGGATATCCCAGGAACAGTCAATCTAAAAGCCGACGGTACGATTTGGTTTCTAGTTGCCCCGAACTCAGGCGAGATATGAGCTTGGGAAATAGAGACTAACATCTGCCTGTAGATAATGTCTCGTCAACATACGGACAGGCGCTATATCCCGTTCCAGCAGAAGACCCAAACGATCCTCTCCAAGTAGGGCCCCAAGTCGGCTTCTCAAAGCAAAGCCGTACTTACTGAATCATATTTTAGTGGCCAAGATGGAGAAAGAACACCATTTTAATCATCGTCTCCTTTTTTTCGTTCTTGGGGAACACTGCTCTTCTAGGGCCTAGCGTGTATATCTCAATCTATTCAAAGGACTTCAACATTTCTCACGCAACTGCTTCGGGCCTTGTCTCCTACCCTAACTTAGCATTTGGGTTTGGTAGGTTATTCCCTTTGGTGTCAAGGCGAGCTTGGAACCGGCTGGATGGCGTGTTAACCACCCACTTTACAGGCTCGTTGGTGCTTGTACCCCTATATCTTAAGATCGGCCGCCGACCAGTCACCCTCTTGTCTATGACCTTTGTAAGGCTTGGGTGGATACGTCACCGTTAAATTGATTTGAAATGCTGACTTTTGCATTTTTGCTAGTTTGTTTGTGGTCTCATTGGGGCGTCCCAGGCGACAAGCTTTGCAGGACTTATGGTCGCCCGTATCTTCCACTCGTTCGGAGCTGGAGTATGCGAATCGCTCCCGGTGCAGATGGTAAATGACATATTCTTTATTCATGAGAGGGGCAAGCGAATCGGCTACTATACGGTTTGTCTATGCCTAGGGTCTGTATCGCCTCTTTTCT
Source organism: Emmonsiellopsis sp. PD_5 (assembly GCA_032988985.1). NCBI lineage: Eukaryota > Fungi > Ascomycota > Eurotiomycetes > Onygenales > Ajellomycetaceae > Emmonsiellopsis > Emmonsiellopsis sp. PD_5. The sequence continues at coordinate 29,979 of JANTQI010000148.1, forward strand.
CCGGCTACATGCTGGCTGGAGGGTACTCCTGGCGTCTCTTTTTTTATGTCGTAATCGCATTCGCAGCGGCATTGCTGGTAGCTGCCTTTTTATTTGTCGAAGAATCAGCCTACCGGCGTACAGGAAAGGAATCACCAGCGTCGACCCCTACAGAGGATTCCTCAGACAAGTCCGGCGGCCAGAAGCACACTGAGAACATCGTGCCGCCCGTCGAACTTCCAAAGCGAAAGACCTATCTCCAAACTCTGGGCTTATGGGGCGAAATCTACCATGAGGAAGAATTCTTTATGACAATCCTTCGATCATTTACATATTTCCCCGTCCCCGCTGTATTATGGGTCATCACAAGCTTTGGTACGTAGGATGAAGGAGCTGAGCTGCCTTGGCAGTGGGGATGGGTCCCTTGTTGGATGATTCTAACTTATTTTTCCAGGGATATACATCGGACTTGGAGCCCTTGCCTTCAATTACACGTTCCCTATCAAGATTATGGCAGAGCCATATAACTGGCCCGAGGTGAGTTACGCCAAAACAAGCGAGAGAATACAATGAATAGAGCGCTTATAATCATCTCCACGGTAGCAAAATTCGGGTCTAATCGCCGTAGCGAGCGGATTAGGGTTCCTTCTTGCGTTCCCGTTCACCTCATCTTCTGACAGGCTCGCTGCTTACTACACAAAACGAAATAATGGAATCCGTGAAGCCGAGATGCGCCTAGGTGTCATGCTACCAGCGATGTTAATGTCGCCGGCCGGTCTCATCGTGTACGGCCTTACAGCAGAGAGGAACCTCCATTGGATAGGCTACTTTGCTGGCGTGGTGATGGACCAGTGGGGGGCGTACTTCTACTTCTCGTTCACGCTTGCATATGCGGTGGATTCCTACTATGCCAACACGTCTGAGATGCTTATTGCGATGAACTTGGGTAAACAGGCTATATCGTTTGGGATGGGGTCATACCTGCTTGACTGGATTCTGGAAAGTGGGTACGCGGTAGTTATTTCGGGGATATTCTGTGGGGTACTGTTGGTGAACAACCTTTCATTGTTGATCTTTATGTTGTGGGGCAAGAAGATTCGCATCTGGACAGCAAAATCATGGATGGGCAGGCTCCATGCCAGGAATGCGACGAGGGATATGAGACATTGAGGGTGGTACCTGTGAATGCTTCCTTATGTTCTCCCTTGGGTGGGTTTCTATTCAACTCGCAAGATTTCATTGACTGGCCCAAGGCAAATGTATGCGGCCCCTCATTCCCAAAAGGATTGTATCTTTGTTTTAGTATTCAAGCACTCGACATTATTTGCCCAGTAACACACTTAAACTGAAGGCGTTTGGTCCAAGTTGTAACTGTTGTCCCCCATTCTCTGGTCATAGTTCTCACTTCTCGGCTGCCCCACAGTTCGGGCCGATGAACGAGCCGCCAAGCCGAGTGGTCTGTGCGCCATGCCGTGTCCCAGAAAGGAAAAGCGCCCGAATCTTCGGTCTGCGGCTCAACTCCACCCAACACCATTCCAATTTCCCCGACAATTGAACACCTCTCGACCTCGATCTATGCCTCCGGTGCTTCCAACATCCAATTGCAGCTAATGCCGTGATCCGCACCCTGAATACGTTAGGGATGCAACCCTGCTACAGTCGTCTGATGACCGATCCTTGAGGAACGCTCCTCCGCTCTCGCCATGCTGGTGGCCCTTATCGGGGCTCTGCTCCCCATAACGACGTGTGTGCTGGTGTTGCTATTCTTACCGTCGCGATACGACAATAAACGCTCAAGGGGATCGTCCGTCCAAATTCTGGTGCTTGGTGATATTGGCCACAGCCCACGGATGCAATACCATGCATTGAGTATTGCAAAGCACGGCGGCCATGTTTCGCTCGTCGGGTACACTAGTAAGTTGCTTCCCCTCTTTCCACTTGTTTACTACTCTCAGTATCCGGATACTAACTGGAGTCGAATATTAGATTCTGCGCTCCACCCCGATTTGGTTGACAATCCGGGAGTTTCCATCGTCCCCCTCACACCACCCCCAAGGATCCTGCAAACCCGAAATAGATATCTTTTCCCAGTGGTTGCTGCTTTGAAGATATTGCACCAAACCTGGTGCTTGTGGGTTGCGCTGGGATACCGGTCGAAGCCGTGTAAATGGATGATAGTCCAGGTTAGTCTGTTCCAATTCGTGCGTTGTCGTTATTCGTCCCTCTCCAGCCGTGCCCTTAGATCCGAGATGACGCCCTCTCAAATCTACTTTGGTCCCTTCATTTGCGACCTCGATACTGAAATGCCTCCCCGTTATCTTCTCGGCTCAGAACCCTCCTTCTGCCCCTACGCTTGTCGTGGCGCAACTCATATGTGTGCTCCGCCTCACATCCCTCATCATTGACTGGCACAATTTTGGATATTCCATCCTGGCATTAAAGCTGGGAAATAACCATCCAATGGTCAGGATTAATAGACACCATGAATCCTTGATGTCTTACTTTGCTACGGCCCATTTTTGTGTCAGCAACGCCATGGCCCGGCAGTTACGCGACGATATGAAGATACAATCGCCAATTCTGGTTTTACATGACCGTCCACCGTCACTTTTCAAGCCTATTACAAACGACAAGGAGAAATTCGAGTTCTTGTCCTCCCTTCCAGAGACAACTCAGTTCGTCAAAGGCATGATGACGGGCAGGTGTCGACTTCTTGTAAGCTCGACTTCCTGGACGCCAGACGAGGACTTTTCGCTTTTGATCGATGCTTTGTGTCGTTATTCAGACATTGCCACGACGACCAACGAGAGTCTTCCGTTTATTGGTGTTATAATAACGGGCAAGGGCCCTCAGCGCCAAATGTATCTTTCTAAAATTGCTACATTGATGGCCGAAGGAAAACTAGATAAGGTGACTATTAAATCCGCGTGGCTTAGTTTGGAGGATTACGCTCGCCTTCTCGCGTCTGCGTCGCTTGGGGTGTGTTTGCATACCAGCAGCAGCGGAGTGGATTTGCCGATGAAGGTGGTGGATATGTTTGGGGCTGGACTCCCTGTTACTGGCTGGAACAAGTATGAGGCATGGCCGGAACTGGTCACGGAGGGGGTCAATGGACTTGGTTTTGGTAGCGCGGATGAACTTTCGGCTCAGCTACTTGATCTTTTCGGGGGAGACGCGAAGAAGCTAGATACACTTCGACAAGGTGCCCTCCTTGAGAGCAGACGGCGATGGGATGAGGAGTGGGATCCGATTGCTGGGGAGCTTCTTGGATTGACGCGGTAATTGTATGATAGATTTAGTCTGCGACTAATACGAATTATGTCTTCTACAACGTATTGTCCTGGGATTGGAAATAGCCAACCAAACAAAAGTAATAAATAAGAGATCAAGATTCTCAGCCCGGTTGAAAGATTAAAAGTGCGGGGTAAGTTGAGCTGGAAGCAACCTTGGAAGGATCAATTCTGATTATTGTTTTCGCCGCGAGAGATGACTGCAGAATATATATTTTCCCACGTCGCCAATCAATCCCTCTAAACCAACATTTCAACGGAGCCCTGGAGATGACTACAATGATTATATGAATTAATATTTTCGCTCTCGACACATATAACAATTAGTCCTAGCACAGCAAATGGCAGTCACTAAATAAATAACCATGCTCGAGCCCGTCGAACTCAACCTCTATCCCTCATCCTTTGACTGTCTTTCGTGGTCGACGGACGGCGACCTTGCCATCGCGCTCGGAGAATATGTTTATGTCCTGGTGTGTTAGCATTTATATATCAGAGAATCTCGCGCCTCAGACCCCGCATTTCCTTGGATTCGGACATCTGCCCAAGTTCATCATGCTAATGCGCGATCACAGATACCCCAAATCAGCCCCGCGACAGACGCGACGAGCAATGCGAAATGGACCTCGACCAAGTTCCGCGCAAATCTCTTCACAAACAAAGACTGGCCCATGACATTTCCGCAGGCCAGTGCTACTTTTTCCATCGGCGCGGAGCAATCTTCTAGCAATGTTGTCGGCCTCTCGTGGTGTCCCGCTGGCCTGGGCAGATATAACCGCCCCGTCCTCGCGGTGCTGACGAGTAACTTGATTCTTTCGCTGTGGGAGTTGGCGGATGGCCAGTCCAAGTGGGCGAGGGTGATGATTGTCAATCATGCAGTGAAGGGGTTTTTCGCGGCTTCGGGGGATTACGACGAGCAGACTTTGCGGCGGAAGCAGAATGTGAGGTCTTTCTGCTGGAGTCCGCTTTGCTCGAAATCTGACGGGGATGACATCGGGAGCCGCCCTTTCAGCCTCGCGGATACGTCTCTGCTGGCTGTTGGGAACGACTGCAATGATCTAACGCTCATAAGGATCAGAAATGATCGGACAGGGCCTGGATGGAGCGCTGAGGTCGTGTCGCATAACAGCTTATCCCCGCCGACTGCCCCGTCCCCGCACGTTCAGACCAGCACTCTATTTGGCGTGGCGATGAATTTTCTCCACATTATCTCACGTATCTCGTGGAGTGACTGGAGTTATAACCATGACGAGCAAGGCAGACCGAGATATAGTTCGCCCCTGGCCGTGATATACGGTACTGAGGTGAGGGTTTACCTCATTCACGCGAGACCGGACGAACGAGAAGATCTAGCGGAGGGTAATGAGGTCTCTAGCTGGATGGATCTACATCTGAGTGAACCGGTCCCCCTGCCAGAGGACGAGCAGTTTCTACAGTTGAGATTCAAAGACCGCTTACACTGGGTGCCCCACAAGGTATTATTCTTGCACTTCGTACGTTTGGCTATGGTTTGCTAATTTGAAAAGGGCACCGATGATGGTTCGTTCTCACTGGCAGCCACCTTTGTTGGCGGGTATGTTGTCATTACCTTTGATGGGCTGTTCGGTCCAAAACCGAACTCCCATCTATCACTCTATCAGTCCATGCGCGCCGGTGACGGGGGAGGAATGCCAGACCTCCAATGGGAAAACATCACTGGTAGGATACAGTCTACAACCAAACCGTAGGACCCCTTGCTGATCTCATCCAGGCATGACATCCATCCCCGATCCGCAAACAGCCACATCTACCCTCCACATCGTAAACCAACCCTCCTCCTTCCAATCCATCACCCTCCCCGTCCCACACCCACACCAACTCCCACCCCCAAACACCACGCAAGCCACAGACCTCCAACACCAAATCGAATCCTTCCGCAGCCGCTTCGACCTCGACCATGACCTGGCCGGCATGTCCAAAGCGACAACATGGGGTCTAGCCTCCTGCAATGGCTGGCTCGCAGCGTGCTTCACAGTCCACCCAACCGATATGATCGAATACATCACCACGGCAAAAGAGCACGCCACCGTCGTCTTCGCCCCTCCACACCAGACAGTTAATGGCCAGCTCCAGGTGTGTTCCGGCTTTCCCTGGCGTGTGCCTGGCCCAATCACACCGGAGACAACGCGCGAATCGCGCACGGCGGTTCTCGCGTTCACGCTTGATGAGCAGAACTGGCCCCCCACGGCCACGGCGGGGCCGTGGGATAAAAAACTCCTCTACGCCGCGCTCTGCTGCGTCATCACCTGCCACCCGGACCATCCCCGTCTGCTCCGACTGGCAAAAACAACCGCCAAATACCTCGCCCGCGAAACGGGCATGGATCTCTCGGCCGAAATAAACAGCATAGAGGAACGAGAAGCTCATGGCGACGACCTCCACGCCGCGCACGGGAAAACCATCCCGCCGCAACCTGCCGAACGGCGCGTGGGAGGCGGCGGGGAGGTTTTTGAGTTCTGCGATATCTGTGGTGGTGGGATTGAGTGGTATGCGGCGGAGGAGGGGCAGTGTGCGCAGGGGCATGTTTTTGGTTTGTTTACCCTTTTCTTTCCTTGCGGTTGTGTTTATGAGTTTATGATTGATTGATTGATTAATTGATGGGTTTAGCTCGATGCGGCTTGACCTTCTTGTCGCTGCAGGATCCGTCGGTTTCGAAACGATGCACGATCTGTGGGAGTGAGGTTGTGGATGTTGATGTTGTACGGGTGTCTGGGTTGGGATTGGGGGCTGTGGATCCTGAGATGGGGGATGGGGATGGCGTGGGGCGGAGGGAGGAGGGGTTGTTGGGAGTCGTTTGTCGGGCGTTTCCTGATTGTGTTTATTGTGGGGGGAAGTTTGGGATGTAGGGTGGTTATAAAGGGGCAGAGCCAGAAGGCAATGTACGCCTGGAAGAAATATGTACAAGAATCCAAATGAAGAGATTGTTCTATGAATGCGCTCTATCTAGGCTGGATATAAAACAAAAACAAGGCGGAAAATGCAGCAAATGCCATACATAGTACACCAAAAAAAATGGAAACATGCTATATACGTGAAAACGGAAAATTTTGTATAAATGAAAGAATTAAGAGAAATATTTTATGCCCTCCGGAATAACGTGGGTATCATAGCCCTCTGCTCTCCTGTCTGACGCGATGCGGCGTGGTGGCGTGATCTATCGGATATATATACCCCTAACAATGAAGGTCTAGTCTAGTCGAAGAAGTTGGACATGGCTTTGTGTGCCAGCTCGACGCCAAGGCTGTTTTGGGAATTGATTGTTAGCATTTACCATATTTGGGCTGCGGGGTGGCAAGGACATACAATGTAGCAGCATTGGCGGGGACGGCTCTAGCCAAGGCAGGGCCGAATCCGGGGAAGAAGGCCTTGAATCCGCCAGAGGCATACACGCCACGGATGGTTCCGCCGATGGTTGGCCGGCCCTCCGCGCTCTGCAGGCGGGACTTGATGGTGTCGATGGGGAAAACGGGGATCCACATGGCAATTCCAGCAGCGCCACCAGCGGCGACAACGGCGGGCAAGGACAATTCACCGGTGACGTTTCCTTCAGCGTCCTTGGGGGTGAGGCTTCGCTTGATATATTCGTATGCGGCGAAGTAGGCGGCGGAACCAGGTCCATCACGGGCCAAGGTCATGGCGCTTCCGCGGAAGACGCTGCGGATACCGCCCTCCTTGTACAGCTGGCGCACAACATCGACGCCTCCGGAGTACTTGGGCTTCTGGCCGGGAGGCGGGGGGTTCTGGCCTTGGATCTGGAGGAGGACCTTGACGCGCTCGAAGGGGGCGGTGATGAGGGTCATGGGGATGGCGGAGAAGAAACCAGCGGCGGAGATCTGGGCGATGGAGTACTGGGCGGTTCCGTTGTGGACAGGAACGGTTGAGAAGTTGCGGACCAGGGTTTTTCCAAGATCGTAGCCCTGATAAGATTAGACGGGATGGAGGAATAGAGGGAAATGGGATGGGTTAATCAAGGCGGTAACATACCCAGAAACTGACGGCAACTGGGAGGGGCATATTAGTTAATGACAAGAATATCAATGGAAATATCAATGGAAAAGGGGGGCACATACACATAGGGGTGACGCCAACCAACGGGGCGGAGACACCAGCATACAGACCCTATTGCTATTGTTAGGCGGTGCCACGACAAAGATGGGCCAGTAGGAGTAGGGAGCATACCCTCACAAGGCCCTCGCGGGCAATTGTTCTCTTAACAACATCGACAGCTCCGGAGTAGACGCCCTTTTCAGCGGTCTGCAGGCGGACCTTGACCAGGTCGAAGGGGTGGCCGACAATCACAGCGCAAAGACCACCAACTCCGCCGGCGGCAAACGACTTGATCTGGGCAACGGTGGCATTTGGGGCAGCGGGCTGTTGTTCTTGTTTGGGGAGGTCGTGCTCAGTGGGCAGCGGAGGGGCAACGGGGGAGGTTGTGGCGGGCATAGTGGGCGGGGGAAGAGAGGGAGAGACGGAGAGAGAGGACTACGTGCGAGACGCTGGACGGAGGGCAGCAAAGAAGGAAAGGAAAAGAAAGTAGCAACAACAACAGCAAGCAGCAAAGAATGAAGCTGTGAAAAAGATCAAGATAATTTGACAGTCCTCGAGGAATCAGATAACGGCTATCACGATGGACCTCGGCTCGGCGCGGATCAACTCGCTCCGGCTGTCACGGGACTGTATACAAATTCAAGAAGAAGAATAAAAGAATTAATAAATAGAAGAATAAATAGAAGAATAATAAATATAATCAGATATCGGACTGAATACGGAGATGGTGCTGGTTACCAACAACAGGATGCAGGGCGGGTGTTGGTATACATACATACTACACGCTTCCATCTGGCCATTTGACCGTCGGGTGAAGGGACACATCTACCACCACTATGTAACTCCCAAGCATGCAACGTCTGAGCAACAGAGGGCCAACAGGAATAAATCAGTGCAATGTTGGGTTTCATCAGGGGCTGGCCACATTCTATTTTTACTCTGACACCTCTTTAGTAGTTAGTTGCAGCCTGGCCAAGTCAACCTCATCGAGGCGGAGCGACAGCAATACGAAGCCATCACCATCTCCCTCTTTTCATCTCCATCCCTCCTCTCTCTCCCTCCCAATGACTTCCATCCGCTGATTCTCTTTCTCTCTTCTTATCCATCCTCTTCTATCCCACTGCTGTCTCTCTTTCACCTTTGCTCCTAATGTCTGCTCTCACCCACCATCTGGTCCGCAGAGGACTCGAGGTGACCTCCGAACACTTCACCAAGCCCAACGACGGCGGCAACGATGCATTCCCTGTCAAACACATCGATGTCCTGCCTCTGTTCGTCTTCCTGATCACCGGCTGTGCCTTTGCGTTCGGCCTCTTTGTGGTGAGTATCTGTCTGCTGTTCTTGTTCTTGTTGTCGCTGCTAATGCTCTCCAGATCAACTACTCCTGTGGTGCTGTGGTGGCTACCTTGGCTGCCATCGAAGACCCCCAGCCCCCCGTCTATCTCTCCATCGACGACCCCCATGCCGACCCCAACAACAAACAGCCAGAGACCGCCCTCGAACAGAGTACCCCCGTCACCAGCAGTCTGCGGCGCGCCATCCGCCATCTCCAAGCCTCTCCCGGCGGCCACGCCTATTTCCGTGGCCGGAGCCTGTTCGTGGTCTTGATCTTTGCCCGTAGCATTCTCACCGGTATCCTCACCGGAGGACGCGCCACAAAATTAGACCTGTTCAGCGCGCTGGCCCACATCGTCATAGATGTTGCCCTGACCACTGTCGAGATGGGCTGGATCCATAGCGTCATCTCTGCCTCCTCTGGCAAGCGCTTCTGGAACCGAATCCCCAGCATCCGCACCTGGCCCAAGATTGCCCCCGTCGTTGCCCTGCGCTCGATTGCCGCCCAGCTCAGCATGGCTCTGCCCGCCCACCTGGCCCTCAAGCTCATTGTCTGGCCCATCAGCCAGAACAACTCCATGTCCGACCCCGCGTACAACCCCGCCGCCGATCTCGCAAAGACCTTTGGAATCTCCCTGCTGTCTATTTGCCTGGCCGTGCTTGTCGAGGTTCCTGCCACCGTAACCCTTATTCGTGTTGCGGCGTCTATGCTCCCAGAGGAGGAGACCGTTGTGCCGTTTGACCGATCCTTCGACGGCAAAGTCCAGCCCGCTGTCCTCGGCGGGAGCGGCAAGATTGGCATGCTGGATGCCTGGAAAACCTTCAAGTGGCCCTCGCGCATCCGTCTGCTCAAGCTCCTGGTCAAAGTCGCCGGCCTGGATATTGCCCTAGGCTTTGTCTTTGGTGTGATCTTTGGTGTTGAGATCGTGATCTTTGGTCTCGGCAATAAGGTTTTCAACGGGCAGTAAATACGTATTGGTCTCCTCAATAAGATTATCAACGGGCAATACGTTTGGCGAGTCCGTCAATAATCCTCGCCGGAAAACTCGTGGACTCGACCCCATGCCACGTTGTTTCCAAGTTGGAAAATACATCAAATGTTGTTCTTGACCGCATAATCGCGGCCGTGTCCAGTCACTCTAGTCTTAGTACTCTTTTGTTTCTGAATAGGCGGAAGGGGCCGACAGCGCGTGAATAGCTTGTAATTCAGTATGCTTATGACCTGATTTGTACAATTCTACATCTGTCTTGTGTGAATATACATACATTCCCATGCCCCTCATAGATTGAAATGCCATACAAGGCAGAATGGATATTATGTAACACATCTTGGCATGTGGCCTCTCTCCAAGGTTGAAGATGCGGGAATACGAAATGGTGAATTCTTCGCCCATAATGGCACCCAGGACCATACACTCCAGGGGAGGGCGGCGGATGCGTTACAAGTGGTCCATTCAAGGAGTAAGCGACTGTGCTATATATGATACACTGACAGTGTGGAATTTTAGTATGAAAGTCAATTTGGGTCCCATCGCTCCCACCATGGATGGGATTGAACTGAATCCCAAATTTTTTGGGTATAATCCACACTGCCTACATCGTGATATCTCCATCTTTGCTTTGAGTGGGTGGACTAAAACTGAGGATATCAAATCTCCTATCACCAGTACCAAAGACATACTTTCATTCCAGAACATGATGCAAGGTGATTTTAAGATGCTCTTTCTCAGCATCCATACAGGCAGGCATTATACAATCAGAGGTGACCCTGGTGGTGTAAGTGATCCTGAAACCAAACCCATCATTTGTGGAACCCCCTAACTGACTTCCTGGTGACCCTGCCTTCTATCTTCATCATGCATAGATTGACCGTACCTGGTGGATTTGGCAAAACCAGGACCCTGAAACATGTTTGCATGCTGTGGCAGGAACTCATACTGTTTTCAATACTCCTCCCTCAGCAAATACCACACTTGAGGACATCATAGAGCTTGGAGTTAACGCTGGTGGATTTCTGCTTGGTGATCTACTTAGTACAACAGATGGGCCATTTTGTTATATCTATGTATAAAATGTAGGTTCGAGACTACTACAATCTTAATGTAATATACTTAATATAAATTATAATTATGGAAATTATTAATACTCTAAAAAGAAAACTTATAAGCAGGCTGATTGAGAAACAGTGTAAGACTATTGAGTATTAAGAAGTTATCGGCAAAATCCAGCATAGAAAGTTAATGATATTCCAAAAGAGTATTAAATAGCATCTGGCCAGAATTAACTAGCATAGAGTTCAATAACCTTGGAACCAAATAGTATATAGATATAAAACACATAGAATCATACAGTACGAACTGACCATTCAAAGAAAGCAAGGGAGGTTAACTGGTATGCAAGCAGGGAGGCAGGGTGGAGGAAGCAAACTAGCAGATAAGCAGACAAGCAGAGAGAAAGGCAAAAAAAAAAAAAAAAAAAAAAGAGGGGAAAAAAATGAAAAACGAACGTCCGAAATACCCAAACGCCTGGTCAAGGAGATAGAGTGTAGTACATGGATGGAAACAAATGTGGCTTCACCCCTTAAGGTTACCCCTTTTTGCGACCCAGCAGCAAGTCTGACAGCACACAGAGTAGATGAACAGATTGACCCAATAAGAGACTCTATTTGAGCCCAAAAAGAAACATCACCTCCGCCTTCATATAACTCACGCGCTACTACTGTCTCCGGCTGCCAAAAAAGCCGCCCGGTTTGGACGTCTTTTTGGATCGCTCTTTTTCATCAGGCGTCATGGTATCACTATGGATGGTCGCCTCATGCCATATCCCATGTGCTTGAACCTGGTATTTTCCGTTATGTTTGCGTAGATCTCTGGGCCCGAAGTCATGATATTGTCCAGCAATAATTCCTCGATACTTGTCTTTGCCAACGTGGGTCAAATGAATTATTTGCGGCTGACGCCTCGGGCGTTCTGGCGGAGGAATTGCCCTCGTTTCGTCGTCTCGTTGCTGGATAGCTTGGGGTGCCGGGTCGCTAGAGCCAAGAGGGCCACCTAGAGATGTATGCGCGGTAACATGCAGCCTAGGGCGTTCTGGCAGAGGAATCCCCCTCGTTTCGTCATCTTGCTGCTTGGTAGCTTGGGGTGCTGCGTGGCTATAGCCAAGTGAGCCACCTAGAGATGTATGTGTTGTACCCTTCCGACTTAGTGATTGGATGGATATCGGCTTCTTTCCTTTGCTCGTTATTGATGTTCTGGGCGTGTCCGACTGGCTAGACTGGTTGGAATTGCTGGAATCATAACTATACCCAGCAATAGTAGCCTCGGAAGCGAAATTCGCCGATCTCAATGGTTCTTCCTTTTTGGGAGGATAAGTTTTGTTGGTTTCGTCTTTCGAAGGTGCTACATAGTTTGGCTTGGAACTGAATGTTGTTACCAGCTTCTCGGTACTATCATTCCTGGAGACCCTGGAATCCTCATGTGCAAGCCAAGCCACGGCTGCCATGCAATCCCGAATGGAGATAGTATCCTTGAGATTGGTTGTTTTTCTCGAAATCTTTACCGTCTCTGTTGTATGTAGGATGGGATTTGAGTAGTAAATCACCCATTGGCCATCCTGTGCACGTTGCGCCTGGGTGAGGAAAATGGTCTGGTTGTAGGTTGTCAAAAATCCATATTTCATCCTGAGTGCAAGCATGTATTCTGCAATCTGACCTGCATTATCTTTAGCTAAAGCTTTATTTACTATTGGCACTCTGATTCAAACTCACCAAATAACCTAGTTATTGTGTCGCCATCACACATCTTGTCAAGATGGTGCATCCATGGTGTTTTCATTTCTCCAACCATCCTGACTTGCAAAATCTCCTCTATTGGTATGTTGGTAGCTTTCCTGTATGTCAAGGTTGGTTTTGGACCAAGCATCACAATATCAGGTACTTTACCTGAACAGCTTTCACTGGAGGCTTTGAAATCACCAAATTGTACAGGAATATTTTCTTTTAGTGCATGAATAACAGGGTTCAAGGCGTGCTCTGCAAACCGCCCACTCACAGACAACTCATCTCCACAAATGTAGACCTCCGGCATGGGATATCCAAAAGCTGATTCTGTGCTCCTTCTAGATCTATGAGGCAAGATGTTGTCACGCACAACCTCATGACACTTTGCTTCAAAGTTTTCCCAGCGTCCAAGAGGTCCAGCATAATATTTCTTGTGAAGAGTAGTGGAGGTTGTTTCACGGCCGTTTCGTTGAAGGTGAGGTAATGGATCCTTGAGGTGCTCACATGCTTGTTGGGCTAAATCAGATAGAGTCATGACTGTAGTAATAGCAACCTAGTGGTACGAAAACGCCGAAGGCTATAAAAGATGACTGGAAGATGGTGAGATGATGTTCGGAAGAAAAGCGAAACGGCTGTGAATTCATAGAAAAAAAGAGAACCGATAGAAGGACTTGGTATATATATTAGATTTTGTGAGGGGCAGGGGAGGTAGGGGCAAGAATCCGGAGTCGTTCACGCTGCAACCCCTTTTGCCGCCTACCCCCTAACGAAACGACGGAAATGTGAAGTGTAAAGCCCTGAAAAATTAAGCGCCACAGGATGAGGGCTTCGCTCGAAATGAATCTTCACTGTCCAAGGGTGGTACGTTTTCTAACGCATGACTAGTGGTGATTAACCAGTCTCCTGCCTACCGGATGTGCCAGAGCGTATCGCTTCCTGTTCTCACTTATCCCGGACTAATAGAAAGTCAACTGGCCAAGGCGCGTAGGAGCTGGCATGAAGCGGAATATCCTTAGCAACGTTTTTATCGGCTGTGCTATTTTGCGGGTGGGATGAACCATCCGAAAAAAAGGAAAGAAAAAGAAAGAAGACGAAAAGAAAGGGTTATGACCAACCCGCCCAGCATTCAGAGTTGATAGGAAGTTTGGGAATAGTCTGAAAAAAGAGAGGCGCCATCTTCAATTGGTTGTTTAAGGACCATCCCGAGTTCAAAGCAATTCGAGGAGGCCGGGGGCGGCTGGTGAATCAACGTCTGTATCAGGCTATACTCCGTAGAGCCCCATGGACGATTCCATTGGACAGCCATCATTCCAGTGTCTGCATCAACTCTCCAGCCAACTGTCTGGCCTGGTCGAACATAGTTCGTGGTCTCAGCAGTGGTCTGCCTCATAAGAGGCTGGGGAGGAGTGTTTCGGCGCCAGATGGCGCGGGCGGCAAACCTGCACAGGCGCTTAACTAATACAGCCTAAAAATAACCACAGCCTTCGCCCAACATCCACGTGATTTCACGCCGATATTGAAAACAAAGGCACAGAATATGAAGCACACCTGTATCCGGTCAATGTTGTTCTTCTTGTATCATTCTGACAGTCCCTTTCTATCCCCCGCCTTGAATAACAGCACTCAGAATCATCGCTCGAGTCTGTTCTTCTGTCCCCCACACGAAGAATGGAGTACTATGAAGGGTACCTTGAAAAGTACCTGATGCATGTGTCTATTGACTTCGACGATGGTTCCCTGTGGTGGGTCTCAAAGGTCATTGCAGAGCATCGAGTTAGAAGCTATGGTCTTCCCGAAGCAGTAGCTGTAGCAAGTTGCATCAGGTTATCAAAACCAAATAAGGGAATGGAAGGGATTTTGAAGGTCCGCATGAGGTGAGCTTGGATCCTGTTTTCTTTCTTTTGATGGGGTATTTGCTGAACTATGAGGAAAAAAAAAAGGCTTCCCTGCACCGAAAAACCCCAATTTTGTGATACCAATGCTCCTGAAGAGATGAGCTACCTTGCAAGACAAGAGCTTCTTTCCATGGAGGCCTTGACAGAAGCTGGATGTCCATCAACGCCCAAATTATTACAGATCATGCATAATTGGCAGAACAACAAGATGTGTCTGCCTGGAGGTTCACTTCTGTACATTCTGATGGAGAAGCTTCCCGGAGTATCTCTCGAATATTCCATGTATTGGAAATATGAGCCAGAGAAGAGGAATCGCATACGAAAAGCATTTAAAGAGGCTTGGATGTATGAGTGTTATATTTTCCCCCTCCCTTCCTCCCACTCATTTCATTTAATAAATTGTATGCTTCTAACACAAACTAACCACCAACTTTTCTGATTAACAGTGAGATGCGGAGGCGCGGATATACAAGTCATGATTATGGGTTGCATAATCTTATGTGGGATGACAAGAACAGTAAATGGTATGCACCCCTGAGTCCTGCTGTTTATTGCATACATCAGTGGGCATATTTCTGATATCAAGCACTTCTAGTTACATTGTCGATCTCGAAGAATGCTTTCTGGATATGCGTAAGGATTCTCCGCTTTGGAAGGATTGTTACTGGGGCATCTGGGGCCTCGAGAGCCCTGATTAGACTAAATGGCAATATCCACACTGTGGAAGTAGTGTACGGCGCACTGGATCTGAGTAACGGTCATGATATTGCAGAATATGTATCTCTCTGTAGCCTACTGGGTCGTCTTATTTCCTTCTTTCTCGGGAGTACTAGGAAGACTATTTGACATAATGGCAATATACTGGGATTTTCAAAGTAATACATGATACGGCCATAAGGAGGCGAGCTGAAAGCAAAGAGAGAGCAAGTATGGGAAAAGTTAAGTAGATATTCCACGGAATCAGTTTGTGATGAGCAAATAGTATGAATTGATTGAGAATTACTGAAATCTATATCTATTCTGAGTGAATGTACGTACATTCTGTGTCTCTTGTAAGGAGGAGATCAAAATGCCAGACAAGGCAGATTGGAGATTATGTAATGCGTCTTGGCATGTGGCCTGCGGGAAAACAAAACAAACCGGGCGTTTGATATCTGTGATTCTGCAAATTATTGCCCGGTTTATTTGCATAGTTATACCCTCACTCACTGCGGTGTCTTCCTGCGTACTGCCCAACCAACACCATCTCCCTCGAAACACCCCGCACGGCTGAGCACCCCCTCTGCCCTCGTCCCCCCGCTCCCCGCCAACGCCACCACAACAACCCTTACCTGGCCCGACTGCACCCGCTACACTGCGAATAACACTGCGTACGGCATACTACCGACGGGTCCGAAGCTAGAAACATTCATACGGCTGCCCATTTCCACCCCCCTCCCTCACAACAACACCACCATGGCCGGTTCAGCAGCAGCCGGCTTGCTGGGCCGCCAGTTCAAGCTGATGCAGACCGATAAGGATATCCCCGGTATCAGCTGTGGCCTGGCAAACGACAACATCTTCGAGTGGGAGGTCATGCTTATGATCTCCGACGACTGCAAGTTTTACGGAGGTGTGTCTCCTGTTACTATCTATAACGACGACTTTCCAAGCTGCTCCGTTTATTGACTATATATACGTACAGGCGGCTTTTTCACCGCCCGCCTCTCCTTCCCCCCAGAATATCCTCACATGCCGCCAAAGATGAAATTCGAAACTCCCATATTCCACCCAAACAGTACGTGCCCGTTTTGCCCATCTATATAATATAAACCCACCCTTTCTAACCATACATAACCCCCAGTCTACGAAAACGGCGAAGTCTGCATATCAATCCTCCACCCCCCAGAAGACGACAAATACGGCTACGAATCCGCCGCTGAGCGCTGGTCGCCCGTGCAGACGCCAGAAACTATCCTGCTCAGCGTCATCAGTATGCTGTCTAGCCCCAACGATGAGAGCCCGGCGAATGTGGAGGCTGCCAGGTTGTGGCGTGAGGATCCGGCTGAGTTTAAGAAGCGGGTGAGGAGGTGCGTGAGGCAGAGTCAGGGGGAGGAGTGATGGTTTGTTTTTAACTGCTTTTTTTGCGTGGGGGTCTATATCAGCGATGCTGGGTTGGTGTTTGGGGAGGAATTATCATGCCCTCTTTTTCGTATCTTTTTTATTTTCTGCGATTTTGCAAGATGGTCTAACTATACACGAGAGCTTTTATGTCTTTTATTTTATTCCCTGATTTAATGTTATGTCTTTCGGGATGTTTATTTATTATCCCCTTCCAACTACATCCATCAGTTAAATGCAGTGTAGTACACCGACGGTACTCGTAGATAGTTATCCAAGAATAACATCAAGTTGATAATGAGGTAGGTAGATCCGCATAATTAGTCGAAGTTGATAATCACTGGCTAAATGGTAAATAGCATAACTACATATTCCTCTAAGAATTAACCCCTGTCTGCAGGCTTGTGTCCGCCTCCGTATACCAACCAAGTACCCTGTTGTTCAAAACCCGGGCGTGTGACCATACCACACATGATATCTACATATACCTAATCAAACGGAAGTCCTGTTCTGCCATCACTTGGATTTCCTTTCCGCATGCTCTGTCTGTATTGGAATGGAGTCTGCAAAATGGACGTGGTGCTTTGGAGTGGAAGGAGGAGGATATGGATGGATGTGAGTTCTTGGATAAGAAGGTTGGCTCCGAGCGGGGCGTTGATGAGGGGATTGTGGTTTGGGAGGGGTCGATGATTGGGATTTTGAGTAATGAGGGAATGGATGGTTATTTATTGCGGCGTTTTGGGTAGTTGAGTGTTGAATGGACATCCCATGAAGTGGTATCATTAAATTAACTATTTTCGCATTCCTTGAACTTCCATATTAACATAACACCTATGCGACTCCCGTGTTTATTAATTACTACACTGGCTTTCGTTTACCGCAGTGAACTCCTATCGCAACCGCCAAACAAACATCGCGTGCATCATGATTTGGGTGGGGGGAATTAAGGTAGAAGGTAGAAAGAATGAGCGTTTACGGCTCGTCCCTGCAGGGAGGAACAGAATGGAACTCGTGAGACAGGAATCATTCGCTTCAGGCACGATTAAGCATTACAACCCCTTTGTAAAGAGCTCTGGGCGATGACGGATTTACAGCGCAAGAAGAGCAACGAGACCCATCGCTCCCATCACAGCAGGGGCGGGTGCCAGTGTTGGGCCGGCAGCGCCAGCTTGAGTCGAGGTGGGGTTCTCGCCAGCGCCAGTGCCGGTGGGTTCGCTGCCGCCGGTCGTGTTGGAGCCGTCAGTTGGGGTCTCCGAACCAGATGGCTGGGAAACGCTGGTGGTTAGAGAGGGGGTGCCGGTAGTTCCAGTCGCGCCAGTTCCAGAGTAGAGGGTGGTGCTTCCAGTGACGGTGATCACTTGGGTGCCAGAGGTGATGGTGGACACGACAGGCTTGGTGGTGTAAGGGACGCCGACGGCGCCGGTGCCAGTCTGGATATTGTTTGGTGAGTTGATGCAGAACTGGGCACACAATGGATGAGGGTAGATACTTACAGCAGTTCCGGTAGCGCCAGTGCCAGTAGGGGACGGCGCTCCAGTGTGCGAGCCAGTTGGAGCACCAGTAGCAGTACCGGTAGCGGTGCCGGTAGCGGTGCCAGTGGCAGAGCCATCCGGAGAACCGGCTGCCATTCAGTCAGCAATGTCCACGGAATGGGGGAGACGCGCATGGGAGAACTTACAGCCAGGGCAGTACTTCTTCGCAGCCTCGATGACGGGTTTGGGGTCATCCTGGGGACAGGCCTGCGCAGTGCAGTCGCGTACTCCATAGCCAAAGTCCATGTTTTTGCAGATACACGGCACGTCGTTGCTCTTGCAGCCCAGGCTCTCAGCCTTGCCCAACATGCGTTCGATGCATCCGCGCTGGAGGTTTCGAGTATCAAGATTAGCGAATGTACATGTACAGACAGCGAGTAATTGTGTATTTGCAGCTGGCAATGGAGACTAGGTGGCGGACATCAACTCACGCTGCATGGAGACAGACCCTCGAGCTGGGCAGCACCAAAGACGGCCAAGAGGCCAGCGGAGAGAATGAGAGAAGCCTTCATTGTGATATGGGAACGTGTATGTATGAAAGAGCGCGTGCTAATGGAAGCTTGAGTAAACGAAGGACTTAAGAGGCGAAGATGCGGTGAGGTTGCAAGCAGAGGAGAGCGGAAGAAGAAGAGGAAGAGAAAACACAAACACGCAGGCACGCGGGCAGCAACAGAGTTATATACGCAGGTAACAACAGAAACGGGGAATCAAAACAAAACATGCAGACCCTGCTGTGTGCCATCACCACGCAACCGTGGACAAGGCCCCATTATTTGCTTCTTCACAAATCACAAAGGGAATCTCTGGGGGCGCCACACCCACAAACGAGATATTCCGCCCTCTGTAATTTCCGGCGGGAGCACAACATGGCAGACAATGACATCAAGCAGCAATAAGCTTGATCTTGTTGAGATGGCAGATTGCCACCACCCCACCTGATCAAGTCGACTATTGAAGCAGATCCGATGGTTGTTGGCTGCAATTCCCGGTTTTCACAGTCTTACGACGTAGAAGGAGTAAAAACAGGCGTCAAGAGAAGCAGAGAAAGTTAACAGAGAACATCCGCAGTGTTGGATGTTCCCTCGGGCAGAGAATCCCACGTCTGTCTGCCAGTGACTGGAGAATGAGATGCGTGGCCGTGTGAAATCAAATCCCAATAATGCGCTGTCTGCAGAGTCAACATATTGATCAATCACTAATTGCTGGATCCGCTGTGGCAGTGGCACCAACAAATCCAGATTTCAGATCTGCGAAAAACCCAATTGCCATTCTCCTGGCCAATCACGCCGTCTTCGCCTCCGATCTGCCCCTCTTGGCGTGGATTGTTCTCATTTCCAAGATTCGTGGCTGGCGGAGAGCTTGGGAAGACTGGAGACATGGAGACAGAGATCAGGTATGGACCGTATGGCCGACTTGGGATAGCTGGACCCTCTGGCGCATCTCGCTTAGGGCAAACCCTATCTCTCCAGGTCTGATGCGTCTATCAAATATGTCAAGAGCCGGCAATCGAAGAAAGACATGTCAGTTCACACTCTTCCCCAGGAACAGTCACGTCGCGTCTGCTCGTGGACGACTTCGCGAATCAGTCCTACCTTGGCCAGTTGCAAGTAGTACACCCCCTCTCTGGCCGCTACATGAATTGTTGCACAATGCACGCTCTGCTGCTGGTCAAGTCGCAATTCCTCCAGGCCGTCCGCATTACCCCTGCGTCAAGCATGTCCCTCTTCTCTGTCTAACCTACCATGCGTTGTTCATAAATCATCCGGTGCGGTTACCCAGGAATGCCCAGTAGATATGTACCCCTGAGCTCAGAGTTACCCCGCCTCAGGAGCCATGTAGGACCGTGGGTTGGCTCATGGGGGGAACCATTGCCTCAACGCCATGGTTATGTAAAAGGATATTTTGCCGTCTTGTTCTGCCTCTCGTAGGGTAGCTCTATTCAATTTCTCATTGAACGTAGAGGTGAAATTTGCACGCGGGAATTCCTCACCCTCGATCGGATTGATAGGGAGGTTAGCCCTATGACGCGGCACACGAGAGATATCCACGATTAAAGCTCCCTCGGATTGGAATAGGGCTGTTGGGTAGGATTGTGTCTTGCAGGGCAGATCGTCCGCCGGCCTTGCGACGTCATGATACGAGTAACTGGAGCAAATGGCAATCAGCTGGGGATGGGAGCACTCTGCGGCCCGAGTATGGTCAATCGCAGGCCTCCTCTCATAACTCTCGCTGATATCGCAAACCCGACCTGTGTCTTCAGATGTTTCTCTAGACAGACATGGATATTGTGCGAGGCTGAGCGGGGGCTTTGGCGCTGGGCTAACACAAGGCTAAGTTGACAATTAAGTTAACCCTCGTAGGGCTTTTCGCAGATGCCTGGACCGGTGGCCTCCGGGATATATATGGTGCGAACATCCCTTGTCCACGCTTGGATGCAGCGATGTGATTGAAGACTTGCATAAACATGGACAGCAAACCACCAGCCTACACTAGGAACGAAGAGGGGGAACGTGGGGGAGCAGAGAAAACACCAGAGCACCTTGCGCGGCTCACCTCGTCATCAACAACCCTCACGACACAGTCTTCAACTGATGCCGCATTCCGCACCACATTCGCAAGTGTTTCGCTGCATAGGAATGATCGAATACGTCTGCTGGGCTTCTCTCAAGAGGATGTCACCAAGGTTGAGACTATCATCCAACAACGCTGGGCAAAAGGGATCCAGGTGCGGTTAATCAACGCCATCCTCCTCAACCGTCTATTGAGTGCCCCGACTGACTTTCTTAACAGGAGAGGCGACCGTACGGCCCCTCGCGCGAGTTCAAGCTGTATGGCAACCCTTGGAACCCCTCGAGCTGGTTTGAAGATGAGAAAACCGCAGCTCGACGCTTGATGTGTGGGCTTCTCGAGGGCTTGTATAACATGGGATGGGTTCTGAAGGCGGCAGTGGACATAATCAAAAAAGACGGAGATAAAGGTATTATTTATGTTTAGTTCTCTCATACATGTCTGGTTGAAGGATATTCACAACTAATGCTGTATATAGATACACTGCTTTTCCGACATCAACAGCCCCCGCCGCCTCCGTGCAATTGGCTGGCCATATCTTTCAACAGGGCCGATATCCTTCGACTTCTGGACGCGCCTCAAGACGTCTGCCAGGCACTGGTTCTCGCCCTCGGCCGCAAAGTGCAACGATCTTACTCGCAGGGTTCAGCCTTTGAAATCAAGTTTAACGGATACCCATGGAAGGCGAATGGAACTGAGACGGTTGAGACTCGAGCCATTCTCTTGATATTGCTGAACACTTTGGAGCAGTGTGGGTTCAGTCTTTATGGTTCTATACACCAAGATACTAAACAGGGGGAGGAGCATGTAGCCGTTGACACATGGTTCTGCAATCAGCAAGTCAACTGGACGCCTGGAGCCCCGATATATCACGGGTAGACAATTACATATGCTTTCTATCTCTTGCTGCGAAAAATAAAGTGATCTTCACCCCCTGATTTGATGCCAGACGAGGCAGATCTGATGTGGGCCTGCCCAGCGACGCCAAGCCAGGCGGTGTTGGCTGCTATTCTTAGGCATTCTGGCCTTTCTCCAAGCTTTCCTGCGCGCAAACCATCAACTCTGTCAGGACGTCGAACATGTCGAGATGTCTAGTTACCGCTTATCCCATCTCCAACCCTTGCGGCATGAATCATTGATAGCCTTGATATTCCTGGCGCCGCTTGAGTGCTGACTCTTTTGCAAATTCAAGTGAAATCTTCCTGATCAGTGATGGTGATGGACTGACCCGTTTCTCGTATTTAGCGGGGGTTGAGTGGCTTGGGCATCTCGCGAGACAATCACTGTGACTCGCTGGCTGTTGCTGATCCGACCGTCGCGTCGCGAATCCCGGTTCCACTCTGCGATTTAACTGGCACTAGATGTTGTTAACGTCCCCTTGGGCTGTTTAGACTCTTTTAGGGTGCTTATCCTCGTCTCAGCCACCTGCTCATCGGCCAACCTGTTGCGGCTCTGCCCAACTGTGAAGGGCATCAGCCAATGATGAATCTGCATTTCAGCCGCTGCGCGTGCTGGCTCATGGGCTTGTTGAGTGCACAGCCTTGGCGAAGAAGCAGATTTTCCAGCAGAGGAGTGGACGAAAAAGAGAAATAAATACGAGCGACTTCCGCACTCTCCAGCCTAAGAATACTGCTCTCTTCTCTTCAATCTGACCCGACTTGATCACGTTTCTTTTGCCTTTCTTGATTGAACACCGTCAACTGCGACATTTCTGATCCCCCATAGCATACAAATTAGCAGCGATGGCACCAAGACGGGGCGGCGGTGGTGGTGGGAGTTTTGGGAGCGTCGCATCCTGCGCGTCTGGAGCCTTTTCCACGAAATCCTCCCAGGCCCAGATTGCCTTCAACGCAATCTTCTCTTTTTTCAATCTAGTTCTCGTGGTGATGGCATTCCGCGGGATGTGCGGAGGTAAGGGGGCGAATACTCCTGGACGATGGGCTTTAATCATCGCGATTTTCCTCTCGGTGATGTAAGTTTTGTCTGAAAAACACTTTTCGGGGGAGGATTTAGTACTGACAAACGTGATAAATAGCTGTTCCCTATGGAATCTTGTCGTTCAAGTACTGTACGAGTGCGCCGTTACGTCGGGGAACTTCTACGTCAACATTTCGCTTGCTCCAGTCTTCCTCAGGTGGCTTTCCGACATTTTGCTAGTGGGCGCTGTCATGGTCGCGATATGCAAGCGGCTGCATCAGATTGCCGGCATGCATCCCAGGGTGCTGGCGATCGCGCACGGAGTTCTGGCCGCGATTTTCTCCTTGTTCTACTTCATTGCCGTCTGTCTTTCGGCCGCGATAACAGCACTGGACATCAACTCTTATTCCTCTTATTCCTCGGATTCGGATTACTATGACGAAGCCCGGACACTTGCACTCTTAGAAAAGGCCCGAAGGGGAGTTATGACGACGGCTGGCGTTTTCGTGGTCATTGGAATGATTTCTACTGCCATCAATTTATCAACTGCAAGATCCGGATGCGGGGCTTTGAAGAACGGCGTAAGTCACTCCTATTCCTTGAACTCCAGCCGTGTCCCCATGCTATCATATTCAGTCGGCTCTGACACCTACCCCCAGGTTTTGGTTCC
This sequence comes from Emmonsiellopsis sp. PD_5, assembly GCA_032988985.1. Classification (NCBI taxonomy): domain Eukaryota; kingdom Fungi; phylum Ascomycota; class Eurotiomycetes; order Onygenales; family Ajellomycetaceae; genus Emmonsiellopsis; species Emmonsiellopsis sp. PD_5. The sequence goes on from JANTQI010000148.1 coordinate 53,129, forward strand.
TCTACTTGCCGCAAGCTCGTTTTGCTATGCAGCCATGATTCTTATCTCGGAAGTGGTTGTTTCCCGTCTCGCATCAATGGTCTCCAGTGACGATGGTTATATCAGCGCAGTTTTGGCATTCCAATTCCTAAACATGTTTTTCAATGTCGCGATGTTCTACTTCGCGCTGCGCGTCGCCGCGGCCGCTGCTCTCGGTGATTCTTTCACGTCAAATGGCACCCACCCACCCGTCCAACAGCAACAAAACTACGCATACGTTCCACCGCCAGGACAGGAACAACAGTATAATCACGGCTCGGTCCCTGTTTTCCAACCGCACGCCCAACATACCACATCATTTACATCCGCGCCACAGCCTTATCAGTCCTACCAGGCTTACGAGCCGTATCGCAACCAAACGACAAACTAGCCGGGCTCTGTTTAGTGGTGTGTTCTTGGGATAGAGGATGAATTATGCTTTTCTTTTCTTTTCTCTTTTCCTTTCTTTATTTTCTGCCATATTTTGTATTAATGTAAATAATGTTGTTCAGCGGCCATTGAATTCACTACGATAATAATGATTTATACAAGGTGCGATACATGATACCTCGTCACACTGTCATATAATGCCATGTTTGTGTCTTGATATCCGCTGGACGGACTATGTTAATTAACTGAAATAGTCCACTGCTGGGGGATAACATCTAATTCTAATATTTCTCACGCCCACCATAATAGCCCATGAAACCAATCCTCATTGCGTGAGGGATTAATAACCGGATGCCCTCGCTCGAACGCGTTCTACGAGTCAATGTACATACCTACGGTACAAGCATTCAATTCGATACTCCTGGGAGCCGCAGTTCGTGCGGGAAAGCTCGAATTTGCAAGGCAAATACATGCAACTGGAGCCCGGTAGAGGAAGCCATGGCGGTACCTGACAACGAATTCCAGATATTCGTATTATCGACGTTGGATCCTCAGCTACTGGATGACCAGTTTGGCGACCGGCTTCTTTGGATGATTGCTCAGGGGCTGCCTTTGCCTGAAGTGGTTTCTTCTGAACGTCGGCTCCAACATTAATGCACCGCCTGCTGTCACTGGCGGGATGACCGCTATGCGTCGATGCGTAGAACTTCTCTTCTTCTACAACGGGTTTCGAATTGGCCAAGTTGCGGCTCAACAAAGGGCCTTCAGCCAATGATGCCGCGGGGATTGTTGGTGGGATAACTGCTCGTCAGGGGGCTGCGATTAAGGACCACATACATATTGCGTTATTGTGGATCGAAAATGACACCAAAGTGAGCGCTCCTCTAGCAATGCGAGAGGGACGTACCGCAATCGATGGCGCCGCGGAACATGGAAGACTAGACATGGTCCGAATGCTACTCAATGCTATTAAGTTAGCGAAGGAGAATAAACACCATGCTGTCGCTGGATTAACTACCGGAAGCTCAAGGCAATAATTGTAAGCGAATGGAGGGAAGGTGTAAATAAGTCCTACGAGATTTGGGGTTTATATTCTCCTGTTGTTGGCCTGATGCTATCATCTTTCCTCTATCCCTACTGCGCCGTGCTCCGATGGATTTGATATATCCCGGAACAAAGCCCAAAACCGCGTGCACCACATATTTGCCAAATAGACCCTGGTAAATCGAATGCAATGTGTATGTAGGGCTGCAGATCCGGCTCTGCAATCCGCGGTGATTGTCTCCTGGAGTTGGTTTGCGCGACGGGAAGCTCACCAACCATTCTTAGACAGAGGATCAAGTAGAACCGGATGAGAACGAAAGACCAATTCCGGAGTAGTAGGGTAGTATTCAGTGCTGACAGCAGATTTTGGCATTCAAGAAGCTAAATAAATATATTTTAACTTCCAAGGTTCAGTTAGACATAAAAATGTCCATTTTCTACATCATTGCATGTCATTCTATTACACGGAACGGGAGGCCTTTTTGCTCATGAAAAGCAGGGAAGGGCCTGATTGAACGGTTTCTTTTCACCATCTGACGAGCAAAAGGCGTAGAACTGAGGACATCATCAGGACAATATAAAAATAGTATTCCAACAGCGACAGCGACAGTCCCTATTGTCCAGATTGTCGTTTTTCAAATTCAAGCTCATTCCAGTGGGTCTTACCAGCCGATAAAAATGATTACTGACGCCCCGCCAGATCCGCCCGGCAAGCACCGAATACGACTCTTCCGCCGTCCTCCAACTTTCTCGACTGTCTGTGGACTGTCTGACGGCGCAGAGACCGCTTCGAGAGTGCTGGAGGATCAAGGGCAGCCCGAGGGGAGCGTCCACTGCCCACGGCGCTGACGGTTGCATACAATCAAAATGCTTCGAAACCTTTGATGTTGGTGCTCGAAGGGCATTCCCTGTCCCCGCCATCCGTATTTTCCTGAATGAAATCGTGACTCTGCGACAGCTGTCTTCCGTTGTTAAAATTGCCTATGAAGAAACGAAAGAATAGAAACCAAGGTTAAAGCCGGGCAAGCAGTTTAGAAATCCAAACCGGCTTAAATTCTCACGACGAGGAAAACATCGAAGGCGACTGGGACAGGGTTACATTCGGCTTCTCAGGATCTCCAATTTCGGTTGCCAGCCAATAGATTTGGACCTCCATGCAAATTGCTAGGATCAAGAGTTACATAGCCTAACCAACTTCTCTACGGAGGATTTCCCAGCACAGGTTAACGGTGTTCGGCTTGACGAAGACTCCCGACCGCAATACAAGGGTCCATACTTGACGGCTGCTACGAGTTGTGTGCGCAACAGGGGTTTTTTGCTGGCTAGCTTGTGCCCAGCGAAGAACCCAGATCTGTCCATCTCCCGTCCTGCTGGGATAGAAAGAAGATATCGAACTTCCAAGCCTTGGTCTTGGGGAAGTTGTGGCAATCTTCTTTGATCTCCTGAGCGGCATACACAACTAAAATCCTCCGCCCCAGACTTAAGCCATATAGCGCATCTTGGCTGCATTTTTCGTCCGTTCGTTGAGAGGCTTCGGAAGTCCCCGCCACGTCAAATTAACCCGGCACCATCTTCCGCGCCGATCGTCTTTGTAACTTACAATGACCGCTGTTTCGAAGCCGGGGTCTCCCTCCCGTGACCCTGCTTCCGTCTGTCAACTGGTGAGACCGTTCCCACCCTTGTTGGATTAGGCGTCGATACGCAGTGGGAAATAGATATCCGTGCAGCGTTTTTACGTCGTGCAGTCGACTAAGCTGCCATCCTTTCACAACTCTGGCCTCAACCGCTGCAGTGTAACGTTCAAACACGAACTGGCAAGGAAGCAGGAGAAAGCCCGTGAGAAACGAACCACAAGAACGGCGAGAGACGACGGGAGAACTTTTAGCGAAGCCAGGTCAAAATCGCCGTCCTCCCCCCTCTGAAAAGACCCGACAAGCCTCAGCTAAGCCTGGTCCCCCCCTGTTCTTCCCCGATAAGAAGCGAGGTTGGCCGTCCATTGACATCCTTTCTCTGCACAAAGACCTCGCGTCTCCCTGGTATGGTCTCACCTTGCGGAGCCGATGTAACTTGATTATCTCCCGCTGAATGTGAAATTACCCTAGCTTGTGAGGGGTAGGTATCTGCGCTTCGTCCACGTGGTTGGGTTCGCTGTGTTTATATCTCGATCCGTTTCCTCGTTCACGCTCTCTGGCCACCTCCACTTCCGTTTCCCCGTTTCCCCGTTTCCCCGTTTCCCCGTCATCCCATCTGCCCTTTCGGATCGGTGTATTGGTTAGTCAACAACCATGTCGAACGACGACATCAAAACAGCGGATGTCACCGTAACGGCATCGGACAATGAAAAGTCCGTTGCGCCCCCGCGCGTTTATGGCATGGCCGCCCGAGCCGACCCCAGCGTCACCTTTGAAGAATTCCGCCACTGGGCCGAAATTGAGCGCGAAGAGGAACGCGAGGCCAACGAGCAGTTTATAGCTGAACGGGGCCGCCGGACCGTCAAAAATGTTCTCAAAGGTCGCTTCTCACACGGAATTCACCACGATAGAAAGAAAAAGGAAGAGAGAGAAGCAGCTGAAGCAGCCCAGCGAGGAGAGTTGCAAGTCGCGCAGAGCGACAGCAGTAGCAATCAGCGCGAGCCCGCCGTGACCGAGGAGGAATGGAAGACAGCTAGTAGGGCCTTGAAGACCGCAAGTTGGGGCAGTCTTTTCTATCTGATCACCACTGATATTCTCGGATGGGAGGGTTCTGCGTATGTATTTCTGATCGGTGCACCTTTCTGTCAATATACCATCGATTCTAATCTGACACCATCGGTGGTTCTAGTTTCGTGTTCTCGAGCGTAGGCTTCGGACCGGGAGTAGCCTTGTACATCATTTTCGGTGCCTTCGCGAGTCTCAGCGGCTGGATCCTGTGGAGGGTTTACCTGGGATTGGACTCGGCACGGTACCCAATGGTGTCGTTTGGCGATACATATTTCCGAGTGTTCGGCATGAAAGCACGCCACTTCATCAATGTAGCACAATCGATACAGCAGTTCCTGACGGTTGCGGTGCTGATCCTGTCGAATGGTATCAAAATTGCGCAATTGAGCGACAAGAAAATCTGCTTCATTATCTGCATGCTTATCTTCATGTTTGGGGGTATGATGTTTGGAAGCATCCGTAGCTTGCAGCACGTCGGGTGGTTTGCCAATGCATCTGTCTGGGTCAATATTTGCATGTTCATCATCATGTGGGTTCTTCATCATTGTATTACTGACCAAGCTAATGTCTGTCAACAGCATGGTCGCCAGTTCCAACTTTGGGATAGATTATGAGACCGTCACGTCATCGACACTCATCAAGGATATTGGGCCTGTTAGAACATTCGCAGGCCCGCCGCCAGACGAGTTCCAGCAACAGGCGTATGGATTTGCGGGTCAGTTCAATGGTATCAATCAGCTGGTTTGTAAGTATCGGAGTCTCCAACCTTGTGCCCTTTCCAATCCCTGTTGTCTAGCTGTGTTAACGTCCGAGGCGATATAGACAGTTATGGTGGTGCAATTTTGTTCGTTGCATTCATGGCGGAGATGCGGCACCCATGGGATTTCTGGAAGGCCCTTCTCTGTGCTCAGACCTTCATCTGCACCGTTTATCTGTTCTTCGGATGCTTCGTAAGTTAACCATATATCTCTTTGGGCCCCTGGATTTTTTGGGACTAATTGTGTCCAGGTTTATGGTCATCTCGGTCAATACTCAGTGTCGAATCTCAAAAACGTCATTCAACCCCATGGACTGCAAATGGCGTGCAATATTTTGGGTCTAGTAACCGCATCGATCGCATGTTGTACGTGCCTTTTCTCTCTTAAACGTGTGCTCCGGGCGTATTGTGCTGACCCTTCTGGCAGTGTTGTACTTCAATATCGGCATGAAGACGGTTTATGTCGAGGTCTTCGAATCGGCCTTCGGGTTCCCCCAAATCACGACAAAGAAGGGCCGCATCATGTGGTATATTCTCGGCCCTATTTATTGGGCCATCGCTTTTCTCGTGGCCGCAGCTGTGCCCAACTTGAACGGAATTTCCGGTCTTGTCGGCGCTCTGCTCATCCTTAACTTCACTTACACCTTCCCCGCATTTCTGTATGTTGGCTACCGGTGCCAGGTTGATGCTGCACTTCCGGGAGAAGGATTCGACCCTGCTACTGGTGTTACGACGAGACTCGATGGTGGATGGAAACGATGGGTGCGGGGTTTCACGAAGAGCTGGCCTATTAATACCCTCAATGTCTTCTATGGTCTCGGCGGCTTGGTGTGTTCGGGAATGGGCGCCTGGGCCGCTATTGATGGACTGATCGTCATCTTTGGGCCTGGCGGAACTGTTGCTACCTCGTTTGGGTGTGCAGCACCTGTCTAGGGCATCAAGCGTTAGGGGGAGATGTTTGTCGCACAACCGGCTATTATATGGCGTGCCTGCAGTTTTCTATTAGTTGTAACTGCACCTTTTCCTTGGCGGGTGTTTCTGGGAGTGAGTTTGTATAGCGATTGGAGGGGGTAGAGCGAAGAAGTTGTTAAGTAGTTTCTGAGATGATGGGATGTGGAGTATTTATGACTGTCCGATTTTAGGTAGGGCGCGGTGAGTCACAGCCAGCGACTTTGTACAGGGATTAGCTATCTAGCAACCTAGTTCCCATCCCGCCCTTTGCTAGATGACAAATGCACACACTACTCTACTACCTCAACAAGGAGTTTGGAGCTCCATTCAGGCTTACGAAAGAAGCAGTATCTTGGCGACACTTAACCAAGAAAATGTATGCTTTTCGAGTGGATGTTCGGCTCTGTATTTTCCCGTCATAGAGGGAGATGTTCGAGAATGATGTTAGTGCGATGAGTTAATTCCACGGAAGCAAGCGACAAAGGTCGTTCATCGTATTCAGCAGAGGCTAAATGTACCGCAAAAGCACCCACTCAGTCAACCTAGGCAGAGCTCATGGTCCATTTCGGTGCGGAGAAATTGACGCCCCTTTTCGCAGCAATGGACGAACGGGACGCAATCATGTAGGCTAGTAGCGACTGTGCCCCCAATCCCGCGAGACTTGTGGCGGCGGATCCGGGTTATCCGATCGAAAGAGGGGATGGATATGGTCTTCGAACAATTGGGCTCGCTGGTGAAAAGTGCGCGTCGAAGAAAGGGAGATGGGCATGTGTAGAATGAAGTAACTCATGAAGGATACATGGCAGTGAACCTCGATTGGCTACATATCTACAAAATGGGGAGCAGTAGGCAAAGAAGAGAATTTGACATTAGTTCTAATATCTTTATCTCAAAATGTGGCGCTGTACGGACAGTACGACCTTAGGTTCTATTATACAACCGGTGAATATTCGAAGAGGAGACAAAACAAAATCATGAAGGTTGTACGGACGACACTTCAAACACAGGTTATTAAAGGAAAAGACACCTCCTACCGCGCGAAACGTGCTGAAAAGCGTTAGGATGTGGCCAGAGAGCAGAATGAAGAAAATGCAGTGAGCAGACAACGGCGATGGTCATCGGCCGTATGTGTCCCGCATTTCTTGGGTGATTGTTGCAGCAGTGTGAGCATACTCTGTTTCGATCCAGGGCTGCCAATCCCAATCAATCCAGTCGTTAAATTGCATTGCCATAGTTTTATTCCACCGTAGAAGAGGTGAAATATACCGACCGAGGAACAGGTTTGATTCGATAACAACTGGATCGTCTCTTCTGCGACCGAAAAGAGCCCCAGCAAAGTCAAGGAACACAAGATTTCGTTTTGGATCACAACCGGGCTTCTCCATCATGATGACATTTCTAGGGCTTAGGTCCGTGAGCAGGATATCTTGCTCGTATACTCGACTTTCGAAGTTGATCACCAATTTCATGATCTCTTGGCGAGAACGGCGAGGAAACTTTTGTGGGTTGGCTTGTTGCATTGATAACCCGGGTACATACTCCACCAGAATAAGTCGAACAGTGCGCATTTCAGACCTCTCAGTAGGAATATTCAATGAATACGACCCGTAGAAGATGGGTATTCGCTCCCCCTGTAACTTTGACAGAACACCATACGCATGAGCCTCGTGGGTATAATGCTTGTCCACACAAAGAAAAGGATTAATAAATCCTTCCTCGTCATCGAAATAAAGAGGGTCGTATATTTTGGCCACCAATTTCCTATTTGATTGGAAGCGTCGAGAATTAGGTCTGGTTTCAAGAACCTGGACAGTGAAGACCTGAGCATTGCAACCATCCCCGACCCTCAATAAATCAAGAATCTTCAAGTGGACGGTGCATGATTCCATGCTTCCTGGTAATGGAGGATGTCGCAGGCACCGTTCGACTGGGCGAAGTTGTCTTCTCTCCGCCCTACCAAGTTGAAAGTTGCGGCAGCAATCTTTGGTCACTCGCGTAGGGGGCGGAGGGATGTGGGATTGGACGGTGAATACCCAACCCTCGACATAGGGGACTGGGGGTTTCGGAAGGTCGCTGGAGGGAGGATCCATGAGGCCTTTGTGGTTTGGTAGAAATGTGATATAAGTTTGGAGAGTTCAGCTTTTCTTACAAGGGAATAACGGGAGGAGAAAGGCTCCGATAAACAGTGAAGTGGTGGTCGCTCGTCACTCGGCCTCCGGACTTGCAATTTTCCGGACGCGGCCTGTTCTTCTCCCTGTATCTAGTTATTTTTAGACTGCTAAGCGCCGCGAATTCTGACCACGATCCCAGCCGTGATGATTGAAAACTCGATGGGACCCTCCACACTCCCGCGGCAGGGAGTTGGAACGTACGCCAATCCAGTTCGGCCTGCAAGCGCCACTACGAATGTCGGGCAAACCCCATGCGCTGCTAATATTTTCTATGTTTAGAGGAAGACTTTCAATTCAGACAAACGTTAACATATAAAGCCAGACGTATACCGGTAAGGTAAATCAAGAAACACAAAGCTATACGTGTATGAATTTTCCAACTGCGCCAATACCACACTTGTTGTTCAATTCCCCAGGAACCATGGCCCTTACTATTTCCCAGTCTTTCAACTGCAAGTTGCCAACAGGACCTGAGGTCGAGTTTGGCTTCAAGGGCTCTTATCGAGAATTCAAATCCACTGTTCAATCCACGGTCGACATCGATGCGACACCTGTCTTCATCAAAGAAGACGTCTCGGTTTTCCAGACGATCGCAGAAAGATACTTTCCTCTCCCGACCCCCTTCAGTCCACTCCAAGCTAGCATGCCTGTGCTGGAAAAAACGCATCGATTAGACACGGAGGCTGATGTTTTGCGGATTTCTATACTGCACCTGGTCCATCCTGTGAATATAGCGCTTCAGGAGATACTTCCTGCTAGGACCAAGGTTGTCTGTGGAACCGAGTCATACGGTGGACCTAAAAGTCGCTTCGATATGCACTGGTCCCTTTATTCCGATCAGGGAGAGCGGTTGCAGCTTCTTGCTGTCCTTGAGGTTAAAAATACGCACATTATACGTCGAGAAGACTTTGCGCCTGCTGAAGCTACTGAGCAGAACTTAGAGGCACAAAGGAGCAAGGCCGCCAATAGGGGACCGCACTTTACGCTGCTCGAGGAGAATGCTGTTTGGCTCTCAAAGCAGGCCGGGAAGTACTCCGAACACTGCGCCAGTGTTGCAGTGTTTGACTGGAATGCTATGTTTATTTTCAATTACCTTCACGAACAATCTACTAGAGGCGGGGCAGTGAGAGGCACTTACTTTGACGAATCCGGCTCTACCAAGGGCATGACCTTCCGGCGCCTGCTTTTCGCATTCGTGGCTCGGGCACTGAAAAGGCACGAAGCTGTGAGTATGCAGAGCTAGTCTCCCTTATTCCAACGGGGTATATACGTACTGGATGACGACGATCTGCGGCCAATGTCTTTCCATGATTTTGTTTGTTAAGTCAGCCAAGTTATGTATTAAATATCACTTTATATTGACAATATCTGTCCTTCCCATAGTTATTTTTCTCTATTAGGAGATGTGACGGGCTAGATTCCTATTACAGGTAAGATCTAGCTATGCTATGTACAAAGTTAAAATCACTGAAGAAGAAAAGGAAAGAGGAAAGGAAAACATGAGATTGTGTAATATAAGAGATTTTCAGGTGGAGAAACATTCTCCCAATCCAATAGTCAGGTAAATGGCAGCCTCTGATTGGCCAGGCAATTTCCCAGCCCCAGACTGGGAAATCCTGATTCATCAGGTGAAATATTGGTGAAAGATCAGGCCAATCATATGATTAGAGCTGCAAGGTTTAGATGAGCTATAAGATAGGGGTATAAGGATGCAGCCCTTCACATTATCCCCCCCTACTCAGAGGGTGAGTGGGCAGGAATCAGAGAAATCAGAGAATCAGATAAATATAGATCTTTATATTATATAAACACAGTAATGTCTTACAGAGTGGAGGCTGATTCCTACATTAGAGTTACATAATTAAGCTATTTTATAAGGTATTGGAAGCTGCAGCCATATAAGCAGCAGTTAAGGACAGCTTCTATTTTATACTTAACCTTATTATCTTCTCTAATGATGTCAGGTAGGTGCCAGTTGGTAATATCTTGTAAAGGAAATAGGTCATTGGAAGCTTTACAGAGTAGGTTTATATGAAATACATTATAAATTCTGAGTAATATGTCAAGTTAATAGTTATAACTTCTCAAAACTTTAACTATAGTATACTTTACATGGTGATAATCAAGCATGTAAGATAAGTGGTCTATGGTAATATTTTACAGATTCAACCAGATCTTATTGCCTACTTTATAGTGTTTAACAGGTTTTCACAAGGTGTTCACATGATCTTATTGGTTCTGTTAAATACTTACTATAATAACTTTAACTCATTTACAAGCTTGCTGGAGCTTTAAGACAATGGTATCTGCTATCTGAATTAAACTACAGGGTAATGGAGGTGGTTTGGAAAATTCAGTAAAATTAAGCACTTTAAGGTTGTAGCTGTATAAGAGGAAGAACAGGCTGACATTCATGCTAATGGCATTATGATTATTAATTGTGAGTTTGGCATGCAGGAGGAGCTTGTTCCAGTCATTCTGGGCATATAAACAAAACTTTTAGAGGTAGGTCTTAATTGTTTGAATTATACATTCAGTGCTACCATTGGTTTCAGAGTGGTAGACAGTTAAAAGATATTAAAAGATCTTGAGAAGCTGACATATGTGGGCCCAGAGGGCTCCAATGAACTGAGTTTTACAATTTAAAATGATTGTATGAGATAGTTCATATTGGTAATAGAACAAACTTTAAAGAAAAGCATCTGCAACAGTCAGAGCATCCATTTTCTCATATGGTTCTAGAATGCCACCTTTGCTCAGACAGTTAATGATGACTAGAATGTTCATGCAATTATCACTCTTGAAAAGACTGACTGTAAAATCAATGGCAACATTACATCAGACATATTTAGAAATCAGAAGAAATTTAAGGAAACCCTGGTAATAATCTCACCAGGCAGTGATAGAATAGCAGATGTTGTAATTTCAGGTAAATTATTAGATGTCCTGTAACATGTCAGGCTAGTAGAAATCTTAAGAAAATATTCAATAGAGAGCTTTATAATTCAGATAGCTGATTATAAAAAAATCATGAGTCTCCTGCATGATTTGCATATAAAGCAGTTCTAAATTAGGAACCCACTGCCTCTCTTAGAAGTAGAGCAAGCCATCTTAATTAACTGTGCATTCAGTAATGTCCATGTGGATGTGCAGCTTGGGTGGAAAATGGCATTCTTATGTCTTTATAATATCAGTTATTGTATTAAGCTGTTCATCCAAAGCAACTGCAGACTCTTAAAGGTCTTTTAGTGAGATTAAAGTTACTTCAGGGAATTCTTCCATGGGGGCTATAGCTATAGATAACATATAAATTACATTATATAAAGTGGTCTCAGAGTCTTTAATTATTACAGGGTCAAGCAATTGGTGCTTACAGTTCACCCAGTAGGTGTTAGAATCTTTAGAAGGTATATCTTATTTACAGTAAAATAGTATATCCATCATAGAGTTCCCAGTGCCTGAGTGGTAATGGATCATAAAATGGACTCAGCTGAGGAATTCCACCTAGCACATTTAACATTCAAAGAGTTTGTGGGTTATTTAGGGTTATTTAGGGTTAGGGTTAGGGTTAGGGTTAGGGTTAGGGTTAGGGTTAGGGTTAGGGTT
>JANTQI010000149.1:0-64377 GCA_032988985.1 Emmonsiellopsis sp. PD_5
CCCGGCTAGCGTGTGAGAGACGCTGATGTTAGCCACTACACCATATGGGATGGTTGTTGAATGGTCGAGCCATTACTCGAACCATAGGACCAAGGTCTTGGCGGGATCCAGATCGCCATCCGGCGCGACGAAGTGTAGAATAGGCCGGGGTCGGGGTTTCGAGTTTCGTCCCGATAGTTAGAGGCAGGAGCTTCCATCGGACTTGTGCGTTGATCCTCTAGCATATCAACTTGATTGCATAGACCATTCTCCACTTAGGAAACACAAAGAAGTACATGTGCAATGTGAACCAGGGGAATAAAATGGCGTGCTTTCGTCGAAAGTGAAAGTATTGCATCGGCAGCATAAATTTTGCCATGGAGGCAATGAAACCAGGACTGGGGTGGGAACCATTGCACAAGTAACACCAAAGGTAGTTCAAATAGTTGGAAATAGAACCAGTACTGCGATATGATTTAATTGCGCCAATTTGCCGATTTGGTGACTCCATAGCAGCTTAAACGAGAGCAAGAGATATTTCAATCAGGGTACGGTCCTGGCCCTCAAGAAATGAGGGGACAAACATCCCGCTCAAACCCAGAACAGTGGGGGGGGAGAAGCGACGGATCCTTGGGGGTTGGCAAAATCCTGAAGTCTGCCAAGTCTGACGATCTCAGTGAAATGGACAATCTCCACTCTGAGGGTGCCAATCATTTCTCAAAAAGTTCCGCGTTGGTTATTATTTTCAGATATAGATCGTCCAACATGACTGAGAGAATTACCCAGCGCTTATCCAGTGCCGTTCGCGCACCCTGACTCACGCAGACAGATAGTATATAACTACCCGTTTTGTGAGCAAGGTTGCTGGGATGAGTGCGAAGTTGGTGAGAGGCGGGACTTCTGGATATTAAGGTTCCCAACCAACCATGGGAGAGTTCCGAATAGGCTATTTCAACCCTTGGAAAGTAGCCGGAGGCTACCAAACCCAAGAACACTTTCCAAGATCATTATCAGGATCCCCGCACTGGGGCTCAGAAATTAAACTCTGTCGGGACAAGAGCCGATATCTTGCAGATAAGATTGGCCTTTCCCCTCACGATCTTAAAGGACGCGATCCTGCCAGCGCCAGGCAATGCACGCCATTTTGGGTTGTGGTATGCTAGCGGGTCGCATTCTGGTGATGTCTCGGAATAGTGGCTTGGCTGAAGGAAATTGGCATGTTCAGACAAGACGGAGTGTATACAGCCAACCTTTGGTTTCTGGGGCTCTGAGCATCCGCGTGGAACGAAATCAGCGTACACGGAGGCGTTCCATGATGTTAGGGTATGGATGCGCAGAGTGTCAGATCGAAGTCTCGAAGACGTAGCGATCACAGAGACGGCAGACAGACAGACATAAATATAACCGCCAGCACAGCAGATTGTTTCAGCGGGCTTGCGACGGGAGAAGAGAAGTGGACGGGGAGCGCGGAAGGAAAAAGGAGACGAATATCAGACAGCTTAGTCAGCGTCCAGCAGCCCCATGTCACGTGCCCCTCCCTGGTCCGTGCGCTGTCCCTGACAGTGTGGAGCCTTGACTCCTTAATAAGCGGCTGTCTCGCTCAACCTCACCTCATCTCAACAACAACAACAACAACAACCACCCAGTATCAGCATCTGGGCAGAGCATTGTGTCTGAGCGGACCATTATTACTGACGGTGCTGCCCTGTCCTATTTTCTTCCCTTATCTCCGTCGCCACACGTAGCTACTTGTCTTTCCACCGCCAATCATGCCTGGTGTTCGTAAGTCATTCCCCTACTTCATGCCTCTGCTCCCCTGAAGGCGACATCAACATTTGGCGGACTACCGTGTCACTGGCATGGCCAGACTAACCGTCGAATAGCTCCCGACGCGCTTGACCAGCTGAAGAAGGGTTTCAAGAGATTCTTCAAGGGCCGGAAGAACCGAAACTCGGTGGCAGCGACCCCAGCCGCAGCCGCAACCGCAGAACCGGCGACGGCCCCTCCAGCGGAGGCTACGCCAGCAGAGCCAGCCCCTGTGGCGACACCCGCGGCTCCAACCGACGCCCCAGCTCCGCCTGCGGATACAACAACTCCACCAGCGCCAGCTCCTGCCGCTGCTCCAGCCGCAGAACCAGTGACCACTGCACCCGAAGCAGCTTCCACAGCTGCCCCTGCACCCGCTGAGCCTACCCCCGCACCAGAGCCAGCCAAGGAGGCAGCTCCTGCAGCCGCTGAGGCTACCCCAACACCTGCTGCAGCCGCTGCCGGTGAGGATGCATTCCTTCAATATTTTGTACTACTAGTATGATTCAATCATGACTGATAATGATTTGTAGCTCCTGAAGCTCCAGCTGCTGCTCCGGCTGCCGCTCCAACCGTTGCTCCAACCCCTGCTCCCGCTCCCGCTACCGCTGCCCCTGCCACTACAGCGACTGAAGCCCCCAAAGCTGCCGAGCCCGCCCCAGAGCCAACCCCCGCTCCCAAGGAGACACCTGCTGAAGCCACAGCCACTGAAGCTAAACCCGCTGAAGCCACAGCTACTGAAGCGAAACCAGCTGAAGCCACGGCTACTGAAGCTAAACCCGCTGAAGCTACGGAACCAGCAAAGCCAGCCGAAGAGCCAACTGCGGACCCCACCAAAACGGCTGCCGCTCCTGCTCCTACCCCTGCCGCCCCCGCCTCATAAGCCTCTCCTATGATACATTCCGATGATACCCGAGCCCCATTTGGCGTTTTTTATATATGATGGATACAAACGCCAATGGGCATGATCTATACCTATATATCATGACATGACTGAGATTTTCAAGTGAAATTCGGAAGGGATTTGAATCCTATATCCTGCTATTTGTATATCCTATATTTCCTTGGTTGGGTTGTATTTATTTTGAATATTTTGATTTTTCTCGAGTTGTCTTTTGTACTGTTACATGGCTTCCTGATTTTGATACCAGGTTTGCATAATACCCGTCGTTTCAGTTAGCCGAGCCTGACAGTCTTGAGTCGAATCCAGCGTTATATCATACCCGCGAGCTACTTTCGTCAATTCTGGCTTTGTTCTTTCAAGATACCATCGCCAGTTGGCGGCCCATCCATCTACCTATCTTTGAAAAATCATTTCTCTTTTCGACAGCGATTTCGGGGCTATTTCCTCGCAGCTATCATCCATGTCTTGATACAGCATAGTACCAACTGAGGTTGACAAACACGAAGTACGCCTATATCACTTTCCAAACTTCCAGGTTTATGTGCCTCTCTACAATAGCGAAGATGCCATTTTACAATGAATCTAGTGGCAGGACGAAAGATCACAGGACAGGATCTACATTTCCCGTATTTAGAAGATCTGATAGCCTCATATGATATTGATAATCAACCCCGGAAAATATTCACTCAACAAACACGCTTTTCAGACTTGTTATACCTCATATTTATTTCATTGGCCACGAGCTCCAGTTCCAGATCCAAACAAAAGAAGCAGCACCGCATTCAACGAGCACAATATCCACCATCAATCAACAGATCGGTGCCCGTCATATACGAGCTCGCATCACTGCACAGATAAACATAAGCCCCCTTCAATTCCGTCGCATCCCCACTCCTCCCCATCGGAATCATCGAGTTCCACAAATCCTGCACCTTCTGATCCACAAAGTCCGACAATCCCGTATCGATATAACCAGGCGAGATACTGTTCACCCTCGCAAAGTCCCGCCACTCATTCGCCAACGACTTGGCCATATGAATACACCCGGCCTTGGCCACATTATACGACGTCTGCTCCTGCGGGAAATTGGCAATATGGCCCGACATGGACGAGGTGATGACCAGACTCCCCGTCCCGCGCTCCTTGAAATGGGCACCAACGGCCTTGGCACAATGGAACGTCCCGTTCAGATCGGTCTGGATAACCTCCTCCCAGTCCTTGACGCTCCCCTCGAGAATCCCACTATCCGCCGTCCGGCCCGCGTTGGCGATGAACGCGTCGATCTTCCCAAAGTCTTTAACCACCTGGTCCACGAACGACTTGACGGACTCCCAGTTGTCCACTTCCAGCTTGTACGGGATCACTTTGACGCCGTATTTGGCGCTTAGCTCTTTGGCGTTGCGCTCGCCACCCTCGCGCCGGGAGGCGTAGGTGATTGCGAGGTCGGCGCCCATTTCGGCGCAGCCGCGGGCGGCTTCGATGCCCATGCCGCGCGGCCCGGAGGCGCCGGTTACTACGATCACCTTGCCTTTTAGGCTGAGGAGGTCGGTGAGGCTGTCGGCTTTGGGGACGGGGATAGGCATTGTGGGTGGTAGGCGGGCGGTTGGATATATAGATTGGCTGTGCAGCGGGTTTCGCAATTGGGGTTGTGTTTTGCAGGAATGGAACTGAATGGAATTGAATTGAGTTGAGTTGGAGGGCTATCTTGTATATATAAAAAAGCAGACAATCAAGAAATCCATGCTGATGCCGGGATGACACACACACTCGTAAGCCGAGCGGGTATGTATTCCTGTTATTCATGCTTGGTCAGGGTATCTATGACGTAGCCAAGCCCAGCCCCGCCCCGCCCGCCCCCCACAGAGGTTGGATTAAGGTCGGCAGGCCCCACCCACACCTCGCTACTACTCCACCAATGCATACCAACAAACCACCATGGCTGTTGCTGGGAGTCTCTCTTGTATGGCTTTGTCCCTTGTCTCGGAAACGACGGGTTTGGTTTCGATTGGTCAGCGGGCTGCTTCTCTTCTCTTGGAGTGAGCTCCGATTGCGGAGATCTTGCATGCTTTGGTAAGGATTTGGTAAGGAAGGTGGCAAGGAACTTGGATTTGAGATTTGTTCAATTGAAGACAGAGCTGGGATGGGTGTTCACAGGTAGGATATTGCGTGGCTTCTCATATCGGAACTTGAGGAGCCCTCAGGAGATTCACGGATGAAAAGAACTCTGGTGTGAGGGGCAGGGAAAATCGGTGCTTCTATTTTGCTGATACTTGACAGTGTAGCAAGCAAGAACGGTTCTAGACCTGTTCTGGAGCTACTAGTAGGTTAAAAACGGGCAAATGATTATTATATTTGAATTCCTCCCTGGATATTACATAAAAAAATATCTGGTAGCTCTGAAAGTAATAGAAAATCATCTCTTTACTGTAGAATCATAATGCAGGTGGGATTGAATGCCTTGAGAAAAGAACTCTGATAAAATCCATAAATCTCCGGCTTTGTTAACGGCTCAACGCCGGTATCCAAAGTCGAGCACTTAAGAAAATAATCCTAGTGACATATGGCTTAAATAAGTCAACAGATTGATCTTGGTCCGGCAAGAGACTTACTCACAGGCGAAGAAGGGATAGGCCATGTAGAAAATATATCAACCGTCAAATCACTGAGGAAATGGATAGCCTCTCAAACAGTAGACAGTATTGCACAGATATGCTACTTGTCTCCAGATCGTGGCGGGAGTCATCAAATCAGCTTCATGAAGATCAATCAAGTGATGGCACAGCTCGTACCCCGCACAAAATGTGAACCAATAGTTGACGTCCCAATAAATACTACCAGTCACCATTTAGCCCAGGCAAACAGGCAGAACTATTCCAGTGTTTTCAAGAATCCTTTGGCGAATATAAACCTGAAGTCAGTGGACATCGCTTTTGGCGAGAACTTCCCCCCTATGCCTTCTTGGTGTTCTACATCATTCGCCCAGAGAAGCCTTTATTATGGAAAACAATTCCCACTGGGGAATTACGGGCCTAGTGGTGAGGACGATTCGTCGCATAACAAAGCGGCCCCGCTGCTTATTCCTCGAGATGCTCCCGATGGAGCTGAGGATTATGATATACCAGGCCATTTTCGACAGGGAAAAGGAGTTTAAAATTTACGACAGCCACAGACAGCTCGTGTCGAAAGCGAATATGAGACGTTGGACGGGCGCGAACAAGGACGGTGTTACTTACAACGAGAGAACAAGTCTGATGTTTACTTGTCGGCAAATGTATGTAACATTTTCCCTACGAACACACCATTCCATTATAACCAGTTGGCCCTATCCTACATTGCACACCCATTACAATCTAACCTCTAGTTAACTAACCCTGCCGCTCCCATGGTGGGGAAAAAAATAGCAACATGGAATCATCCCCCATCTTCTACACATCCACCACTTTCACCTGTAAACCACACGAGTTCTCCCGCATTATCGAAATCACGCCCATCATCCGCCTGTCCCTCATCCGGCGCCTACAAATAGGCCCTTTATGCCAGGCTGAACCTTGTGGGCTATGGTTCAACTATAACCCTTATAGTATTCCCCACTGGCTCGATGATAAAGCAATCGACGTCATGAGACGAATGACCTCACTCCGTGATTTGCAGATAGTTGTCTGCTGGGGGGAAGGTCACTCGTACGGGGTAGCTAAGATACGTCCCTCTTTGTACAATATGTGTGACTTCGCGTTGGCGATTAGGGGGTTAGACTGGGTTGATGGACAATTGGTGTTTCCGAGATATATGGGGGCGGTGCTTGAGGGGGTTCTGGGGGTGGAGAGGGAAAAGATTTTTGAAGCGGAGATTTTGGCTGCGCCCGCTCCTACATCTCTTCAGTCTCTTGAGGGTGTGGATATGGCGTTTAAGAAGGCAGAGAAGTTGTTGGGCGTTAGACTGAGAGATATGATGGAGGTGGAGGGGGAAGAGCGCGGTGGTTCTGTTATAGATAGTGAGGCCTTGCTTCTGGTGCTGTCAGAACATTATGGGAAAGGCCCTCCAGGATTTAATATTTATACACGTTAAATGAGAAACAATTCTACCAGCTGGTTATCCCAACAAACAAAACTTATGAGGAGGGAGGAGGTGGGGGGAGGATGGTACCGAGTTCCTCGTTGTGGTTTGGGGCCGGCCATGGACTGTGCCGGGGCAAGGGATCGTAGTGGGTAAACTCGGGCAGGGGTTGGGATGTGATATGAGACTAAGATAAGCTTAATTTATGAATTGAGCAATAGTGACAGAAAAAAGGAAAACTCCCTCCTCCATGGGCTGTGCTGGCCGCCTTCTTAGAACCCCTCCCCCGTTTTCTCTCTAAACCGCCATTTATTGCTTGACATCACTCCAAAACAGGTAACAAAGTTGCCTTACCAGAACTATTCCAAAAACGCGAGAGAATCAAGCAACAAAACCTTCCAAATTAAACGTAAATTCCATCTCTTTGCAGTGAACGCGATACTGTTCGAGCGTAGTAGGCCCGCAAGCCCCCGTTCCGACCCCAGCAGCCTCCGCGTCCAACCTCAATCTCACGACCTTCGGGTCAGCGACTAGGTCTCTTGGGTGTTTTGCCTCCTCAAGGGCTTCAGGACTGTATCTGCTCAGAGCCCATTGAAAGGAGGATGGCTCCGTTTTGGTACCTTGTCGCGTGGCCTTTATTCCCCAAGTCCCCCTCGAGTCATTGACCTTTAGATACCTAGTGTCAGTCCGATTTCCGTTCTCCTGAGGCACCTCGTACGGGGTGTGCAGTTGCTCTGCGGTAGCCTTGTAGATGCCAAATTTCTGAGACAACTTCTTGTCCGCATAGGATTCTCCGGGGCCTCTGCCGAACCATGTCGCGTTTTCTAGCCCTTTTGGCAGGCTCAAGTCCAGACCGATACGTGGGAGGGTTTTGGGGAACGGGCCTTGCGGTTTGAGCTTGGCTGCTATGGAAATCCCACCGTTGCTAGAGATTACATAGGTCATGGATGCTTCATAACCCCAGCATAGGATAGCAGGTGAGAGCCAGAACTTGGTTATGACATGGACGTCGCCGCTGGGTAGCTGAGAAATCTCTAATCCGCGGAGTTGAGATGTCATTGCCTCAAGGCCGTAACGTTTCCACTGTTTAGCGTCCCACGGAAGGTCATTGTCTGTTGGTGGACGCCAGAAGCCAATGGAAATCCCAGCACCAATGGCTGAGTTCGGCTCCAGCAGCGGATGGCCGTTTGAAGTCCAGTGGGTCAGGTAGCCAGTTGTTCGGGAGAAGGACAGGCTGAAATCGCGACCATGGATGGTGTGAATTGGTTTGGTACTGTCGATTCGAGGCAATCCAGGGGCAGCCAAAATTGGGGTTTCCGGGATGGGCGTCGATGCGAGGCGATGCTGGAACCAAGCAACTTCGTAGCCACTTTCCTCCCATTGTGTTGCAAGTTTGGATCGGAAGGTGACCGTAAGCCAGATTTCACCGTGGATATTATTTGGCGTATTGACTGTTGGTAGTTTGACGGTTTTCTGCTCAGAAGAGAACATAACCGGGATATCCAAAACGCCAGTAGCGATGAGATGTTGGGATCTGTAACAATCAAGGTTAACGATGGGAATACCGGGAGAAAAATAGCTTAGAATATTGCGCTCACCCGTCAGAAAATGCCTCGATTTTGAACGTCGCATCGAGGTGATCTAAAGTGATAAAATCGTATCCGTTTTTCACCACAAGTTGATCGCCATCAATGGATACTTGGACGGGCTCATAGGCTTTACGTAGCTCGATAAGGCCAGGGGTTGGGGTATGGTCACTGAAACACAGGCCATCCATGACGAAGTTACCATCGTTGGGCGTGTCATTAAAATCACCGCCATAGGCGTAAAACGGCTTTCCATCCTTCCCTTCAACGCTAGGATCAACCCAAATTCCGTGATTCGCCCACTCCCAAATGTAGCCCCCTTGTAGTCTTCGATATTGTCTGAATGCCGCCATGTATTCTGCCAACCCGCCGGGTGCATTTCCCATAGCATGTCCGTATTCACACAGCACTATGGGTTTGGCAAATGTATCTCCCTCCGCCATGGCTAAGCGAGTAATTCGATCGACGGACGGATACATATAAGAAAACATGTCGGCTGAGAGTGCTTCTGCATCGCCTTCGTAATGGACAGGCCTTCCTGGGTCGATGGATTTGGCATATTCGTACATAGCCTTGTGATTTTTGCCGTAAAATGCCTCGTTCCCTAGTGACCATATAATGATACTGGGATGGTTTTTGTCGCGTTGAACAAGCTGTTCCATGCGGTCCACGTAGGCATCCTTCCACTCTTCATTGTCAGATGTGAAAGTCGCCGCCTGTCCGAAAGTGAGTTTCTTGCGTTGTTCATACTCCATAGACTCGGGAATGTCAAGTGGGCGGGCAACTGCATCATAGAAACCGTGGCATTCAAGATCTGCCTCATCCATGACCCACAGTCCCAATTCATCGCATAGTTCATAGAGCCGCGGATCAGAAGGATAGTGCGAGCAGCGAAGGGCATTGATATTGTGCCGTTTCATTAGTAGTAAATCTTGGCGTATATACCATAGAGGAACAGCGCGGCCGAAAAGTGGGTGATGGTCATGTCGGTTCACACCACATAGAAGAATGGGGGTGCCATTCACCGTTATATTGCCATTATTTATCTCAACGCTTCGAAAACCAACTTTATGTTTGATGGTTTGGACAGGCTGGGACGGATTTGTTGCGGTGACGAGAACAATTTCGAGCTCGTATAAATAGGGTGTCTCCGCAGTCCATTTTTTCGGGTTGCTGACCGGAAACTGGATGCTAGCTTCCTGTGCATCTTTCTCTACAGCGTTTTGCTCAGAGAGTACAATGGTATCTCCGTCGAATAGTTTGGCGTGAACGATACATGGCACTTGTAAGGTCAGATCCAGGGAGAGTCGCAGTTTGGCATCCTTGTAGCTGCTATCAAGATCCGTCTTGACAAAGAAGTCCTCGATCCTGCCGGCCGATGGGAACCCTAAAAGGTAAACGTCTCGGAAAATACCTTGATAACGAACAGTTAGCTACTTGACACATAGCCCAGGGTCACCGAACTATTACCTGTTAGCCACCACTGGTCTTGGTCCTCAATATAAGATCCATCAGACCATTTATAGACTCTAACGAATATTTCATTTGAGGAATCCCGCCTAACCGCATTCGAAATATCAAATTCGGCAGGATTTCGGCTGCCCTGAGCGTATCCGATAGCAATCCCGTTCACCCATAAGTGATATGCACTATCCACACCCTCGAACCTGAGTCGTAATTGGGACGAAGCATCCCACGAAAGCGGAACATAAAAAGCCCGGCGATATGTGCCTGTCGGATTCTCCGTGGGGACATGCGGCGGACAGACAGGAAATGGATAAACCACATTCGTGTAATGCGGTTTTCCATAGCCCTGAAGCTGCCAGTGACCGGGAACTTCGATTGATGACCAACGGGCTGTCTGGTCATCGCTGTTCTTGGTGTCTGATTCGGTTGGCTCAGGCGCAAGGAGAGGGCTGGGTGTGTAACAAAAATCCCATTTCCCGCTGAGAAGAACTGACTGCTCTGGGATAAAATATGAACGAGCCTTCAGGCGATTCCGGGAGAAGACCTTGGGGTTTTCATAGTCGGGCAAGGGATTGACTTCGTCGTTTAACGGCATAGGACCCATGCTCGTATCCAAGAAAATAAACCACACGATTATCAACGGAGCGGTTTGAAAGAATATCGCTGAACGATTTTTCTGGGAACGGCAGACCAGATCTCGACCAACTTGGGGTTCTGGACAGATGAGTTCCTTCGAAAAACTCCATGGTTATTTGGGCCTTTTTGTGGTCTTTTAACTGCAGTATTGCTGCGTTGTCATCTGCGGTGTTTTCTGCGCCATGCACCTTTCGCTGCGAATGATGACGCACGACGTCAATCCCAGAGCTGGTGGTTGCAATTCGATGCGGGGAGTCGTTCGGGATTGTTACTCCGAGTCGGCAACGCTAGCCTGACATGGCTAGGCTTGGCGCTGATCCCGGTTAAATTATTCGGGGGTTTCGGGAGCGGGGATATCGGGATCCTCTGGACCTCCCTGCATGCAATATCTGACTGTAGCATGCGATTGGCTGAGCACGACAGAATCATCATGGCTGGCCGCTGAGGCGATGCGGAGCTGTCAATGCTTTCCGTTTCTCCACTCCGGAGTGCATTTTGCTCTAAGAAGCTTCCCCCGCTGGATTCATTAGTGCGAGCAGCAAGGACAGGGGAAGAGAAATGGAGCTGTGTTTGGCAATTCCACTTTCTATTAAAGCAAACTCATATCTCCGCAATCCAGGATGTTGTTTGTTAAGCTCCAGAGTCGCTTGCCGCCCCACGCAGCTTGAAAACCTTTCAACCTCCCGTCGCTCCCGATAATTACTATGGCAGGATCTTCAAACGCAGAGAAGGCCACCCACACACAACATTCCGAGAATGCTTTGGACAATGACGGTGTTGGTCTTAATGATGCCGTCCAGCTCGCTACGGACGTTGCAACGGTAAAACCAAGTCCATGGACTCTGAGCATGTTTCGGCTGTACGGCTGTCTCGTGGTGGCCTATCTATGCGGTTGTTTGAACGGCTACGATGGCTCTGTTATGGGAGGACTGAACGTGATGACAACCTACCAGAAGTATTTTCACATGTAGGTTTTTTTCTCGTTTCTCGTTTCCTGTTCCCCATTTTCCCATTCTTAGTATTTGGTATTTCTCTAACGGCCAGCACGGCAATAGGAAATCTGCTGGTTCCACCACCGGACTTGTATTTGCGATGTATAATATAGGATCTTTGGCAGCCGTCTTCTTTACCGGCCCGGTAAATGATCGATTTGGCAGACGCATGGGCATGTTCGTGGGTGCCGCCATAATTATAATCGGCACATGTATACAGGCCCCGTCAACCAATCGCGATATGTTTCTGGCTGGAAGGTTCGTTTTGGGGTTTGGAGTCAGCTTTTGCTGCGTCTCTGCGCCGTGTTATGTATCGGAAATGGCACATCCGACCTGGCGTGGAACATTGACTGGTCTTTATAACTGCACCTGGTAAGCTACTTGCCAAAATTGCTTGCCTAGTTGTTCGGTGATTGATGGTTTATTCCAGGTATATCGGGTCCATTGTTGCTAGCTGGGTGATTTACGGATGCGCCACTATCGAGTCCGACGTTGGCTTCCGGATTCCGATTTGGTGCCAGCTCCTAACCTCTGTCATCGTCGCCGGCGGAGTTTGGTTTCTCCCTGAATCCCCACGCTGGCTGATTGCCCAAGACCGTACGGATGATGCCATAAATGTCCTTGCGAGGTATCATGGTGAAGGCGACAGGAGCCATCCAATGGTCATTCTACAATTGAAGGAAATGCAGTCACAAATTGCCACAGATGCTTCTGATAAGCAGTGGTGGGATTATCGAGAGCTTTACAACTCACATTCCGCCAAACATCGGCTCATATGCGTTATCGGCATGGCCTGCTTTGGTCAGCTCTCTGGAAACAGCCTTACCTCTTACTACCTTCCTGTCATGCTCGAGAATGCCGGTATTACCTCAGAAAAAACTAAACTCATGTTGAACGGCATCAATCCAGCTATCTGCTTCGTTGCATCCATAACTGGGGCCCGGTTGACTGATAAAATCGGTCGCCGTCCACTGCTAATCTACTCGCTGATATTTTGCTCGGCATGCTTTGCCATCCTCACTGGAACCTCCAAATTAGCAACTGATAATGCTTCAAACAAGGCGGCTGCGAATACCACCATCGCGTTCATCTACATCTTCGGGGCCGTTTTCTCGTTCGGGTGGACTCCCCTCCAAAGTATGTACATCGCCGAGACTTTGACCACAACCACCCGAGCCAAAGGGACGGCAGTGGGCAACTTCATGTCCTCCGTTAGCAGCATCATCATCATGTACTCTTCTGGCCCCGCCTTCGAGGATATAAAGTACTACTTCTACCTATTCTTTGTGTTTTGGGATATTTTCGAGGTGGTTGTGATGTGGTTCTATTTCCCCGAAACCAAAGAGAGGACACTGGAAGAATTGGCTGAGGTCTTCGAAGCGCCCAATCCCGTCAAGCGAAGTTTGGTACCCAGGGATGAGAGTACCGTGCTCAATACATTGAGGGTGGAGGATGCGCATGATAGGGATATTGAAAAGGAGATTATGAACTAATTGTTTCGCCATCATGTCGTATTCTAGCTGTGGAGTACCGGGGAATATTTGGGCGCCTAAATCCTATTTGACGAAATTTCTCTCAGCTTCCAATGTCACCCATTGTTGCCTATCCCCACATTCTTGTGATATTTGTGTCGTGTCCTCAGTTCCGTGCATCATTTCCGTACATAATTGTATAGGGCTGCGGACAGGAACCACCGCATAACAAGAGAAAGGTCGCAATGGCCTTATCGGCTCTTGAGTAGCAACTTTGGAATGGCACGTTGGAAGTGGAGTGCATCGACGAATCTCCTTTTTAACCCCAGGACAAATCTGATGTAACTGACCAAACGCACTCTGGAAGCAGTCCAGGGTGGACTACAATAGAACCAGAATGAACGATCCTTCCCGCTCTGCAGATTTGTGATGGTTTCACAATCCAGATCGGGCTGGAAAGATTAATATGAGCCAATATAACCTCCGTTCCCATAAATCCTGGAGCAGTACTAGGGAACAGTCAGCCATGAGCTATCATCCAAGTCGGGTTCTCGGGGTAAGGAGAGACCCTTTCGGGCCAAAGAGAAGTCTCATAATAACTACGGCTGGCCTGATGAACCAAATGTGCCGTTTTAGGGCTGAATCCAGTTACCTAATTCGGCTAGCTCGGCCCTAACTCCGCATTTCCCCTGGATTTGCGGGGGGTCGGCTCGATCCTGCGGAGTCCTTTTTTAAAGCATGCGGGCCGATTTCTCTTCAGCATTTTGCTGTCCACACTTGGCTCACTGATCAGCCTATCCACATACGCCCTCATGTCGCCCCGATAAAAGCCCACGGACACTATGAATTCAAGTTACAAACATGTCTCACTCGCCAACAACCACAGAGGGTCGTAAACGGAAGAGGACATCGCTCGCTGTAATGACCACCTTTCCGAGGTTCTCCTAGTTTATTGATGAGCCAAGGCTAATTATATATTGGATCAGTGCGACATTTGTCGGCATCGAAAAGTCCGGTTAGTAAGCTCCTACAAGATTTCAAGTTGTTACTGTCAGATATTGACGATGCCGGCAGCTGTGATGGACGTGACCCATGTACGACATGCAAGTTTTCTGGGGAAAATTGCGCCTACGGTACTGAGGCTCTTGCGTAAGGCGTCCAATTAGTTACCTCTATGAGGAATTCTTGAAGCTCTAATACGCCCACCAGCAAATCCAAATCCGACATTATCCTCGATGTCGCATTGCGCTCAGAAAGACTCTTGCGGGAGGTGTCCAGCCAATTAGTAAGATCTTCTTCCCCATTTCTCTATTTGAAAAAGGACTGGTTATTAAACTCAAGTGTTAGTCGTACGTCGAAGGGATTGTTTCTAGGAGTAATCCGTCAGCCGCAACCATGGACTCCTCTCCACTAGCAACGATCTCCTCAACCACGACGGATAATACACGGGGACAGATAGTCCCGACACTTAACATCTCAAATGCGATACTTTCTCCATTCCATGCATCAACGACAGAGTCGATCCTAGCATGGCCACACTTCGATAGCTTCCAATCGCTCAGAGAAGGCTATAATTTTTCTGTATTTCATTTGGAGAACAGCCGGCAGTCTTTGCCTATTAGATCAAGCACAATGCAACCATATACCAGCCGGCACGACATTGAGAATCTGGCGCAAAGCTTTGGATCCAATATCAATTTCTGGTATCCAACTATGACCCAAAATAAGCTTAGACAGCTGCAGCAAACGATTGTTGCTGGAAATCTGGATGACACTGTTCAATCGTGTTTGGCGCTCCTTGTAATGGCTTTAGGGGCCGCAAGTGATAGGATTGCGTTCCATGTGGCGAATAGGGAACCCAGTTTACACGAGACAGAAAATCAGAGCCAACAGAAAATATTAAGTGAGCTTTATTTCGATAGCGCCCTAAAGAAGATATTTATGGCGCAAGTCGAATGCACGATTGATGCCGTACATTGTCTTTTTCTAGCTGGGTTAGTCCTCCCTGCTTTCATACGCGATACAAACGAAATATCCGCATTCACTAACTTAAAGTTATTGAAAAGACTTTTCTCTGCCTACTTGCAGCGCCCGATACAAGCCTGGTCATTTATCAGTGCCGCAACCACAAAATGTCGCCTCCTTACATTGTCCCCAGATCCCAACACATCCCATGAAGACGAGGAGTGTCTCCGGCGCTTATTCTGGTCCTGTTATATTCTTGAAAGGTTGTCCTGCGCCCACCTTACTTGCGTATTATGGAGAAATCAAATAAATTCCAAAGCTAACTTTATACCAGTGACTACCTCGCGGAAATCGCCGCACTCCCACAGTCCGGGATTGCAGACATCGAGTCCTCCGTCTCCCTCCCAGGCGAGTACCATACGCACGCCTCCCAAGTTGATGAAGAAAAAGCCTCCCTCTACTTCCTCGCTTGTATATCGATCCGCCGTCTTCTTAATCGCGTACACAACCTATTATATGCCAAGGATACCGGTGCCAGTTTCGACGAGGCCCAATTCCCATCCGTGGTCTCTGAACTAGATCACCAACTCGAACAATGGCGCGATTTTCTCCCGCCAGATTTCCAGTTCCAAGTTAACTCCCAGCCGGCGAGTAGTCAGGAGGGAGCGTTTTTGAGGCAGAGATATCTAACATGTAAAAGCGTTATATATCGGCCTTATTTGACAAGAGCTTTGTCAAGCGGCGATGACAGGTTGCCGGATGACATATATGAACATGGTAAATGCTGCTTGGATGCCTGCTGGCTACACGCGTTGAATCTGGGGAGTTTTGCCCATACAATTATGATCGATACGTGGATTTGCTCCTTATCGTATGTTATTATTGCCAGATATTGCTAGATGCCTCATGCCTCGTCGGAAGAATCGCTAACATAATCCTCTCATCCAAACCAGGATGGCATCCGCGATGCTAATTATTCTCGCCGCCTCGCAAACCGCCGCAGTGCAGGCATACATCACCCCCGACGTAACGGCACTAGGGCCCCATCTCGAAGGTCTCTTGCGCCAGTGGATGCATATACCAGCCCATGGTGACGTTTCACCCAGCGTCGAGAGGAGTATTGGGTTGATCAGCAAGGTCGATCAGGCGCTAAGGGAGATATTAGCAAAATGAAACTGTGGTGATCTCATGTTATTTTTAATAGGGACATACGGAAAGCAGATTGGCTGCGCAGCGTTTGGATGAGATGTGTTTGTTAAGTGTCGGGTTTCTTTTTTTTTAGTATCCGTCTATATGTATAAATTTCCATCGTTCTATGGTGCGATCCTTTTATTATTATTATTTATACACCATTCATCCTAAGGATATATGGTACTGCCACCTAATATACAAGCTAGGAAAACCACATCGCGCTGCCTGCATAATGTGGGGAAAAACCTCCCGACCAACCAGTGTCACCATTGTAGTGTAGCTAATAGGGTACTGTACAAGTCAGCTAGAGCTGTTCCTTGCAATGGGAGAGTGCACCACCTGCATGCCAAAGGTGGAGATGCCGTGGAGGGAGAGGAAAGGAGAGTACAATTGCATAGAGTTTACAAAGAGAGTGTGTGAATCAAGGAGAGTGCAAGAAGCAAAGAGAGTGTGGGAAACAAAGAAGAGTGTGGAGATTGAAAAGGAAGAGTGCAGGAAACAAGAAAGAAGAGTGCCATGGGCACATGTGAGGTATGGGAGCAGGGGGCAGATGAGGTCAGCTGCCAGCAGGCATGGGGGTATCAACTAGGGGTACCTCTCTTTGTCCTGGATCTGCATGTGCAGGCCCAACAAGGGGGCAGGTGGAGGGGACAAGGGGAGATAAAGGCAATCCATATGGTTGCTGTTTGCATGCAATGGTTGCTGGGGAGCAGCTGTTGCCATGGCCCAGAGGGAAAAGGAGAGAATCTCATGAGAGGAGAATCCCTCTTCTCTCCTCCTCCAGACCACTACAGCTGCAGCTCCCTTGCACCCCATTCACACCATTTCAACTTCATTTTTTTGTGTCTTACACTGTCTTTGCCCTGAGGCAAAATGTCCATTATCTTCAGTGTCAAACTTGAGTAAGTCCAGCCCTATCCCAGCATTCAATGCAATATGGGCCCTGTCAGCACTGCTTGCACAGGAGATGTTATGTCCCAGCATCACCATGCTGACTCAGTACACAGTGCCATCCCATGCGATCACTGCATTGGCAGCATGGTGGACCCATCTGTCTGGTGTGCTCACCCTACCACCAGGGGCAAGCGCTGCAGCAAATGCCGCAAGGCACACCGGCGCTGCGTCCGGGTAAGTTTTCCCATGCGCGTCTCGCGTGGTGCGATCCTTAAATCTTGCATAATAGTTCGTCAGGCATAGAGTCACACACCCATTCCATTCCGTAAGATTATACTCCGTACATCCATCCTCATATACGCGTCAGAGAACCGCGCTGGACCACACAAATTTCCGGCCACGAGGCGCATGCGTTGTCGAACCACAGTCTACCACTCCTATTAAACTGCCATTTTACCGCTTACAGGCGCCCAGCTTCTCAGATTAATAATTAACAATAAGCTAAAGCCAATTAAACTAGATTACTACCCGCCTGGGGTATCAACCTTCATTCAACTCCATTTAACTCTAATGCATCCTCAACCATACTCTGTGGGTCCCCGCGTGGGACACATTTAACTAATTTAAGCTTATTCTTAGCGTCAGAGCTAGCCAATCAACACCGATCCACAGCAGCTTAGCGTGGTCGGCCCGGAAAATAAACTTTTAGTGTTCCATGCCTGCCAAACGACAGGCTTGAATGCGATTGGTTAATAATTGGAGGGGG
This sequence comes from Emmonsiellopsis sp. PD_5, assembly GCA_032988985.1. NCBI lineage: Eukaryota > Fungi > Ascomycota > Eurotiomycetes > Onygenales > Ajellomycetaceae > Emmonsiellopsis > Emmonsiellopsis sp. PD_5. The sequence goes on from JANTQI010000149.1 coordinate 17,712, forward strand.
AAACCGAGGCATCTCCAAGGTCGAAATAGCGGTCACACCCTTCGGGCTCCAAGATGAGTCGACGGCGCTTGGTGGAGTCGTGAACCTCTCGCCCCCAGCGCACCACGATATTTAGATCATATCAGTGTATTGAAAATTCTCGGGGGGGGAAGGTTTGGAATGGAGCTTAACGAGGTGTTTTCATTAGATTCTGAGAAGAAGTTCGATGGCCTCGAGTTTATAGACAATGAAGGGAACGGGAGTCGTGGATACAAGGAGAGAATGACCCTGAGGACTGGTCTTCTGTTACATTTTACAGAAGGAAGCATTGGAGGGAGCAATGAATGTGGACGACTATCTATGAGAGCGAACTGGGCGAGGACAGAAGTTCACCTATCATCTGAGGATGGGATGAAAGCCATGGCTGGCTTACTGTTAGTGTGTAATGTGTAGTTCATTCACAAGATTCTGCGTGCATGTGGTGAAACAACTTGATCCAGATGACTTCCTGTGTGGCAGATCACAAGCAAATATATGTAACAGTTGGTACGTCGTGCGAGGACAATTTTTCAAAGGATGGCTAGAAGGTGGAAGGGGTAGATAAAGAAAGGGTGCAAGGAGATAACATGTTGATGTTTGAAAAGTCTCAATTTGATGTTATCAACCAAATTGTTTCAGGTTCAGGGGATTGGCTCCTATACGTGATATGTTATATTCATTGAAGAACGTGGGAAGTGGTACACCAACTACGTAATGTCTTGGAGGACGCCATGCATGTTGTATGACCATGTTTTTCACATTTCAGCCCTTCACTTTCACGTGTCAGATTCATACTAACTCTACTGGTAGTATATAGCTCACAAAAGGAGACAAAATAGGACTGGTCTTAGAGGACCCTCTTGTGTTAGCCCGTATCCTTGGCGACCATAAAGATATGCCACTGATACTCGTTTCATGTATAAGAAGATCTCTGCCAAAAACGGACGGCGGAGATGCACTCAAAGATTCCCTTCGGCTAGAATAGAATGGATGCAGGACTCAGGGTATTAGGCCTCAAAGAAAAAAGTAATCTCTAGTTATATGGTTGAAAGAGAGTTGGAAGCACCCATATGAGTATGATGCTGAAAAAGGATGACACTTGAAACTTGCTTTTATATAGGTGGATCGGAATACACAAGGGATGGAAATGTAAACTCAAATCCCTTTAGTAGGCAATACATTGGTGTTACAGTTCCATGGAAATTGTTAGAGGAAACCACAAAGAAGAGCTTTATCTAGTCTTCTCAAACAGTTGGACTAGTAAATCGTTTCAAGTTTGACATTATTACTACCAGGGAAGAGTAAGTTCCTGCAGGAGACATGAGGATGTCAATCCTTTAATATAATATAGCTTTTATAAGTTCTCATTGCAGAGAGATATATTTTCATGCCTTTTCACACTGTTATTATCGCATCTCCTGTTCACAGTATCAACTATTCCATTTCCCCTTTTAATCTTATCATTTAATATACTTAAGGGGTATATTTGACGTCCCTTCAAGTTGCCAGAAATCCGACCTAAACCCGATCAGCCAATCAAATTTAACGGCATATTCATTATCTTCGATACAAGATGCCAGAAAACGCGTATGAGTTAGATGTTGGTGAGCCTGTGATTGATGGTGACTGTGTCCGCTACCCCATGGCTATCACAGTCTCGCATGAGGGTCATATTCCACTCATGAGGGTTACATGGTTCACATTACCGCTGGAATCAGTACAAATGAGAAGTGGCACTGAGGACCTCCTGATTCATCTACCTGTAGAGAATCCATCGCCCCAAACCTCGCCTGTCGAGATCTCCGTCCCATTTCCTAATGTCGGTCGTTTTAGCGTGTGGTTTTGGCTTGAGGTTCTCGATTGGCAACTAGGCAGGCGGCCGACCTTTCGGGGTGTGGCTTGGAAAGATATGGGAGATATTGAAATCGGCCATTAACACGATCACTGACATGGTAAACTCATCGCCCCGATTATTCTTCGACTCGATTGTCTTGATTATACACAAAATCGCCACCCATTCCCCTTAGACCACAACCAAATCCGGACACTCCTTTCCGAACGGTCTTACTATGAGACGAAACGTTTTACTCGCGACCTAATACGACTTGCAGGATTGTTTCTTTTCGGGTCTTTTCTTTTCTCCCTTATCGGACTTTTATCTCTTTTTTCAAACACACCAGGGGGTGCTTCATGATATTTCACATTTTCATGTCTCCACTTTCATTAGTTTCAAATGTCATGGCTTTCCTTTCACCTTTAATTCACTGATAACTATCATTAATGAACTTTTACACAAACACACTTTTAATACTGACTACCTTACTGCATACTAAGCAAAGTATAAACAATCCATATTATCCAGAAATACAATAACAAATCCATAACTAGCTGCATAATATCTTCAATATGGGCAATGATATAATGTAATCTATCTTCTGGGATAAAATAACCACAACATAATAAATAGTGAAATATGTGGCATGATTATGTTTGGTTTCCAGTGAACAATTGTCTGGATATTAACCTTCAGCATAAGGAGCACATGTGGCTTAATAATATCCATCTATTTGCAAACGGGTCTCCACATCCATAGGTAGATCGGACGAATTTGGCCCTACTTCGTAGTCATCCCTTTCGAGGTTCAAGGGGGTAAAATGGTCGAGTGTATTGCTATAACGAAATGGGCACTGAGCAGCAAATAGTGGTTACTGTATGGTCAGCGATGAAAAAAGTAGTCTGGCTAGTGGAGGACATGACCAGAAATTGCCTTTTGCTCCTTAATTTGCGCCATTTATGCCAAATTTTTGCTCTTGCCGGCGATCGGAAGATCCGCCGAACACGTCCCTAAAATAGTTACATATGTGCAGAGAAAGATATTCTTTTCAGAAAAAATTCATGTTCCTTTGAAACTGTTCATTTTGGTGGGACGAAAGGGCTATCACACAAGGAGACAAGATCAAAATTATTTGCCTCTCATCGTTCTGATAATTAAGGATATAGAGTGTATCATTATTGCAAACAGTACCTATTAAACATGGTTAACTACGAATTTATCAGGAGGCCCTGCAAGATCTGAAGGGGATCTCGAACTACTTAGTACTACTGTTTACTATGGCTTTGCCTGTGTCCGCCGATTTGTAGATCTCTTGTTGCATGCATAATTTGTTCTTTCTCTCCCTCTTCGCCTTAAGCATGTTGATTTATTTCATACATATTGAATCCCGTTAGGTCTATACAGTTGCCTTCTCTAACGTGACACCCTTATAATTTTTCCTCGCAACATGGAACCTTTTTACTTTACTACTCACGCATGTTTTAACGGTGTGCTGTTGAGATAAAGTTAGGGACCTGGGCGCTAATTTAGTTCCCTGGTTTTAGCGTCTTGGCAAATCCACAAGGCTAGGTGGTCGAGGCCTGCAAAAAGCATTAATTCCTCTTCCCCCACTCCCCTGCTACCTCCACTTTCGTGGGTTTGTATAAACTGTGCGCGCGATGTTGGTATTTTTGCTGGAGAATCATTGGCGTTTGAAATGCAATAAGAGCCCTTCTAGTTTCAAATACATGCCTAGTATTCATTTAATGCTACGGATCTCGCAATACTGTTAATGAAATTTCATCTACAACTACATGAATGGGAAGATAATGTTACCGAGGAACACTTACATTCTGTCATCCGGCGACTACATCTAATAAACCCGGTCAACCCCGTCTAGGGCTCGTCTTGATACCCCACCCGACTTCAAGTTTACATTTATCGTTTGGAGTTATTTGAATTCAATATTTTACAGAGTGCGGATGGAGACTTTACTTTTGGGATGGAGTTCTGCAAGACTTGCTAACGTAGTGATGTCGTCCTCCGATATTAATACTCCGTCTAACCCATGATGCTTAGCTATGCCTTATTTGCGGATCACGAAAAATCAAAGCCTACATATTACCTCAGGTTGAAATAGTATTCAATGATGATCTTGGGCCACACCCGCATGATGTTCATATTCATCGGCCCCGTCCTCTCACTCATCCTTGCAATTATGCTTCAAAATGTTGGAGTTGGTTTTCAAAATCATAGCGCAAGGCCCCTGAGGGAATAACAACCAAAATAGATGATTATCTTCAGCATCAGATACGTTTCAGTCTTGAAGAAAGAAAGATAACTTAATTTCTTTCAGTTCCAACTCATCTATTTTTGGAAAAACTTCTTACGGTCAGCAGATTCTTTCATTTTCCCTGTTAGTTATTCATCCTCATCGACGGTAATGTCGGCAATTGACGTACAGTACATGAAACCCATAGTCTAAAACTATGAAAGGTAGCTAAAGTTTCAAACTTCAATGCTCAAAGCTATTTGCTGCGGTATTCAGGCATATATTTTCTTGGGGTTTAGATTTCTTTTCCGCATATTTCTATTTATTTTCCAAGTTTTAAGGGGTTAGTGATATCTTCTACATAAACGAAAGTATTATATATAACCCTCAGCTGGGTCCTTTTCTTTCCTTCTGTCTTGATTTCTTTTACATCTTCATGTCAATTCGATCTATAGTCAATTACATTAATTGCCTTTCAATCCCGATAATTTTCCGTGTTTTGCTTTCACTTATTTCGAAATACTCACACGGGAGTAGAGCACCTGCGAACGGTTATCGAGCGCAATTTCTAGTCAAGCCAAAACGATTCCATGTCGACTATACTTAGAACCGCCCTCTCCAATGCCCTCCGTCAACATAAGCCTCAATTAGGTCAACCAGAATTTCGTGGTCTCAAAATGTGGACTGCCACCGCATCCTCATTTACAAACATCCTTGGCGATGATGATAATCCCCCGTGCCAGAAATCTCTCCACGAGCTGATAATCCAAGGATCGCCGGAGGAATACGATGGCATTCAATTGACGATGATAATGGAAACCATCAAGGGAGGAAAGAAGAAAGGGAAAAATTCATATGATGTTACCCTTGCCACCATTGTCGTACCCAAGGAACATTTTACAACATCCGAGGCTTCTCCTACACCCTTCCAGAAGGTGAACGCGGATATCACGTACCGCACGGTGGAGACTGGATCAAAGACTCGGGTCCGGTTCCTGTTACAAACGCTTGACTGAAGTTCGGACGAACCCGAATGGTCTACAGCCGTTGTATGTGAGGGTCTGGAGTACCCTCCTAGTACTTCCGTGACCGCGGAATTTTATACCCACACTCCAACGAGCATGGACCCTTAGTCCTTTCTACCCTGGCACCTAAGTTGTTTACATGCTGTTTTTTTTTTTTTTTTTTTTTTTTTTCACCGTTAAGAGGAGGGGGAGGAAGCAATTTTATCTCTCAGCATCTCTTTTCTATTCAAGTTTTTCTAGATTTCCACCAATGCCGGGCGGCTATAGTTAGTTGGTTGTTCCATAAACAATAAACTTACTTTCCCAGAAAATATTAAGCAGATTATGTTGTATGTAGCTAAGTTTAACTATAAGAGGGTGATCCTATCTGATTTATGTCGATATATCCAGGTGCTGCCGCCTCATGGAATTGCTTAATTGATTGCTAATGAGGCGGAGAGAGTCGTTTATTCACTGTTTAGCAGCATATTAACTGCGTTGCTTTAATCAACCCGGTCAGCCTTTACATATCTGCTCAACTACTTATGGAGAAGCTGCGGCTATAATCATTGAAAATGTATTCAAATATTGCTATTCGTTCAATGACAAGCAAACACTATGTAATATTATCATCTTTGGCTATTTCATGTATTTACTCGTAATGTAGTACCTTTCTATAAATGTCCTATAATCGTGTGAAATTTACCTTTTGTCATTTTATAGCCTCTTAACGTTGTCTTTTTGGCTGTTTTCTTCCGAACAGTACAGTTATCAGCAACTATTAACATCGGAATAATGTATGAAGCTATAAGATAGCAAGCCACTGTCTTTTTTTTAGCATCTTTCTCTTATTAGATAGATTGTGGGTGAATACTTCTGTACAATGTTATCATGAACCCTCTTGCTATATCATTTTAAAACTGAGAAGCCAGCCCTCTTCCGTATCATGGAAATACACCCTGTCCTTCACACTCTAAGATCCAAGTCTTTGTCTAGACCTCGTGATTTGGTTGGTATCGGCCCGATTTTTCTAGGGAGTCGGCCCGAGTGTCACAATATCGGGTGTATGCCCATTTCGACGACAACGGAATGAATAGGCAAGGAATTTAAAATGGAAACAAAATCAATATCCACATTGCATATATTCTTCCCACATTATCGCTTCGCTTGTATCGGTGGCATAAACATACAAAGATACTAACAAACCACATAAAATACTAAACGTTGCTGGGTCCATCCCCTTCCCATTGCCTAACCGTCCTCCGGGCGCTGAACACTCTGCATCCCCGTAATTAAAACCATATGACTCTCTCATTCCCCACTCCACCGGCTTCCTTCAACCCCAGCAAACACTCCTTCGCCCTCCCCGCCACGGCGTTTCCATACTCGGGCCCACCTGGCGGCGGAGCGGGCTTCGTGGTATCTACCCGCAGCCAGGGAATCGTGGTTTTCCCGATCATATTTGACAAATCCGCCTTACATGCCTCCTCCAATTCCGCCACGGCCTGATCATCATATCCCCCTCCAATAAGGACTGCAAAGGGAGCCTCCGAGTAGTTTCGACTGCCTATGCTGCTTTCACAGGGGATGGCCGTGGAGCTGGCGTTGGGGAGGTTCAGGAGGAGAGGGAGTTCGGTTTTTGCGGAGGGTAAGGAGAGTATTACGTGGATCACTGGGCGGGAGAGAGGTTAGATAAGTAACTACTATAATGGTGGGGAGGTTGGTTTCTGGTACCTTCGAACTCGGGCTTTAGGAATTCTATGACTTTATTTGCAATTTGGCTGGTCCTTCCGCAGACAATAATGGGGGTCGCTGGTGACATTGTGGCTGATGTGACGGATGAGAAGGAATATAAACCAGACGGAGCTTTGGTGGATAGGAGGAAGTATCCCCGGTTCGAAATTAGGGACAGTTTGTCACTTTAATGCTGATGGATTAGGGATTGGGAGAGCGGTTGGATTATACAAATTAGTTACAGAGCATAAAGAACATTCGGCCTCCGAAAAACTCATGATTTCAAAGCCACTCACGGCCAATTTCTTCTAACTACAAGAGGGTTATCGGCCCCTCCCGCTAGTTAGCTAGTTCCTTACCCCTCCACACTGGGTTCAGCTGCATCACTTGGAATACGCTCTGGAATGCGCCCAGTATTTAGATTTAGTGCAGTCTAGCTGAACCCCTCCACAGTGGCCAACACAAATTGGAACCACCCCACTACGAAAAGAAGATTCGTTGAAAAGCCCCCGGGATGAAGGCCTGCGGAGGAATCTACGCTCCGACCGCCGATCCAAAGTTCGACTATCTACTACTTAGCTGGTCTTGGAACAATATATTCCCCGCAGAGTACGGGAAACACCATGCGGAGACGCCTTTTGGAACAAATATCCGCAACTACGATTACCGTGGAGGTGGAGAGGCCCAAATTGATTCCAGGTGTATTGGAAGTTACCGTCTATATTAGTCGTCCGTGACTGGGACTACCACCAAGCCGAAGAATACATTGTGGGTATTGAACGCTACCGCGCGGGGTAGGAAAAGATGCGAGCGCCGAGGCGCAGAGCTCTATGATTATTTCACTTGATATTAATAATAGAGCATTTCCCTGCTAGTTGTTGGAGGTGAATGAGCCCCCCATAGAAACTCGGAAAATAGGGCCTTGGTAAGTCATGTTTATATTCCCGAAAACAAGCGACTTGAGCTGGGATCATGGAATTTCAGAAAATTGATCACCGCGGAACCCGTTTATCCTTGATAGAATGGGCAAAATATCTGAACTCGGCTATTCTCCTAGCAGGGGTGGTGACGTATATAGTCATCATTCTGTAGGTATCAGTAGGATATGGATAGAGTCGGGCAAGGCTAACAAAGCAGGCGGCCACCATTACCAAAGATGAGGATAACGGTTGAATGTGGGAAAGGAGGGGGAAAAAATAGGTATATTGGATATTTCAAGCCGATAAGCCGACTTAACAATCAGTAGTCTACTCACTCATCTCATCAGGCATAACATCTCCGCTTTCACTTTTCCCTACTTCACTTCCCGCTCCACTCTCACCCTCGCGAAGCGCGGCTTTCTTTTCCCTCTCCTTCTGCCTCTTCTTTATCTTTTTCTCTCGATTCCTCCTCGTTCTCTTTTCTCTGTCAGCCTCCTCTGCGGCCTTGGAAGCCGCGAGCCGTTGGCGAAGAACAATTCGTCTCTTCTTTCCCGGCTTTTTCCTAGATTTGGGGATCTTCGCATCCAGCGAAGGATTTATCAGTGAGATGCTAGTCTCGTTTGACGGCCTGGATGATGATGACTTCTTTTTTGATGGACCTGGTTTTAGATGGATGACTCGCCAGGGGAGATGACAGCCAGGCTTAGTTTTCAAGACGTTAGTTATAAATGCGTAAAACAGAGCAATTTAACAAAGCATCTCAGTCCCGGAATCTCATATGGTTTCCACAACACTGTATGAGTGGGAAACCTGGTGATCAAATAAAAACAAGGGGGGAAACAAGCAAAACACTTACCCATGTACTACTCGAATCTTCAAGAATCTTATCCCCACTAAGAGCGACCTCCGCGAACCGCTTTACCTCCTCCCCTCGACTTGCAATCTCCCCTCCACGTTCATCCCCCCCATCTTTGCCTGATATTTGTCGTCTAATCCAATCAGGGTCTGAAAAATAATAATCCCAACCCCGAAACGGAACCACAAATCTCCCTTCACCATCTCCAATAGCCGCAAGCGTAGGTGACCGTATACGAATTTTCAACTTGCGGATCCCAGAATCGACTTTCCCCTCCTGTCCTCCCGCCACAACTGCACCTTCATCTCCACCAGCGTCCTTTCGCTTCTCTTCCGCCCCATCCTGGCTCCCACTCTTCCCGCCAGGGTGCGTGGGCGCGTGAAAAAGTCTGAACTCGAACTCATGTTCCTCCTCCTCATTTTCTATATTCTCGAGGTGCGGATTAGACGGGTCCGCGGAAGGTTCAGCGGGAGCAAATGTTTCGATCGAGGAAAATATATTCCGTAGAGCGTCTGCGGCATATGTGGCTGTGGTACTTTCGGTAGGAGACGGGGAGCGGGAGGTGGAGCGCCGGGATTGCAGCTCTTCGCGCCGGACGCTATGGGACGAGAGAATGTTAGACGGCGATTATGGTCATGGGAAGGAGATGTGGGACACTCCCGAGGGAGGAGTCTCAATCGTATCAGGCACATGGCCAGAGAGAATAGAGGTATTGGCCGTCGGGAGGGGGCCGTATTAGGACTTACCGCTTTGCGCCAGGGAGGTCAAACATTGTACAGTACATGTACAAGCACAGCTGGAGGTGGTCTGAGATGGGAAAGCTTGTATCTTCCTTCAGATATATCTGACGAGAACAATTGTGTTCAGTTATTCAAAAAGTTGCGTGCGTTGGCTGGTCAAAATCCCCATTTGAGAGTTCTTGGTTGATGAGGACTGAGGTCGAGGAAAGCTCAATTTGGCATGGTGGCCTTGAAGCTTATTTCCACACCCCAGGAGCGTTGCGGCCAAATCCCAGGGTAGGCGGAGGTTGTGGCAGACAGTACAACTGTGGCTTGAAATGGTGTTTTCTTTACGGATAGCTAAATAAAAGGGTGAAAATAATCTATGGGAAAGAATTTATGTGGTCTAAGTTTGAGCTCCAAGAACTACAACAGATCTTCACATACGGCTGAAAGATATCAGGAAGGAGTCCAGGCGTATGTAACAAGTCAACCTAAATTATCTATTAGACATTCCCGCGAGTCAGGGCTTTCCGGCGGGCTTAATTTCTCGTGGAGCTTTGTAAGATATTTGGTGCGATGAATTGTCCAAGATTTGGCTTTTAGCAGTGATTCCATTTCCTCACCATCGGGGAAACAGCTTCCGTTCCACAAACGGCGGTACTGAGCGGCGGTTGTAATATTGTGACCAGTAATCCATATCTTCATTGGAGGGGGGGGTCCCCGCACGTTGCACATACATAAGCATAGCAGGCGTTGGCTACATAGGTTGTGGCAGCACAATATTAGGTATCACTTCATTGAACTATATATAAAATTAACGCCCCAATTTACCAAGAATTATTCCCTCTCATCCCAATTCCCTTAACCCCCCCCAAACTTCTTTTCCCAACCTATCCCAATTGCTCCCCGCATGTACTTTCAGCGTCTCTACCGTTGGGTGCGGGTGGGGTGGTAAGACAATCTATTAAAAGGGAAAATAAATCAACAGAGTCTGGACTAGGCTATGTAGGTGTGGTAGGAGATAATAAGGTAGGTAGGTAGGTAGGCGGTTAGGTATATGGAAATAAAGCGGTAAAAGTAAGGTCATCAGCAAGCGTAGGTGAACTTTGGGCTGTCTGCGGGTAGTGTCTTATGTAATTAACTAACCGGCAACATGCTGACCATGAGGCTGAAAAATGAGGGAGGGAGGGGAGTGTTTCTGCGCATGGGCTGGAAATGTTCCCATCAGGCGCCATGGGGTGGTTTTTTCATGTTTAGCTGGCGAGGAGTCGGCCGTTTGTTTGGGACAGTATAGTCGTATGGTGGATTGGATGGGATCGTTGTCCCCCTGACATCGCAGAAGCGGAGGAAAACTTATTGATTTAGTTGGTGGCATTTGGGCAAGGAGATGGCTTGTTATTTCCTCTGCCCGATATATACCTAAACCTAGGCATCATCAATCAATCCTTCCATGCATTCCGCCATTCACACATCCCTGAACCAAGGATGTTCTAGTGCCTGTCTGGCCGTAATCCTCCTTGCGGGAGCTAGACTCGTCATCTGCACAATAACATCTCGAAAGCTCGCATCAACATGCTCCCACATGGAGAATGGTTTCCGCGGGTCATCCGCTGTAAACCGCCCGGCCGTGTCCATGATGAGCTCGGGAGACCAACAGGCGAGCTCGTCGTCATGTAGATGTTGCACAAGGCCGATTAGCCCGTCTCTGTCTCCAAAGTGTGATAGGAGACGTTTTATAATGACTCGTTGTTTCTCCTCCTCACTTCGCGGTATTGATTCTTCGTTATTATCGTTGATGTCAAGTATGATCCGACCAAGCATTGTGTAGATGCACTTTTGAAGGATATAACGTGAAAGAAGTTATTATTGTCTATTTTCCCCCTGCCCCATAAAGAGGAGTATATGTATATACGGAAGGACAAATAAGAATAAGAGGAATAGGGCGGGTAAAAAAAACTTACAACAAGACCAAAGGAAAATATATCAGCGGGTAGATTGACGCGGGCGGCAGCATGGGCTTCGGGACTTCGCCACATGGGGTTGCCTAGGCGGGCACCGCGGATGTTCAAGTCTGGTGGAAGCATGGAGCCCATCTCAAGATCACCAATTTGGACACGGTTTATCTGTATACCACCGGGGTTCTCGTCGAAGTCCACAAATATGTTGTTGGGTTTGATGTCTGTTACATTCGTCAGCTCGATCTAATACCAGATGTATGTAACAGCTGGGCTTGTTTAGCTTACCGGTATGTACGATTCTCCGTTCATGCAAATCTCCAAGACCAACCAATGCATCGCGTAGAATTCTCTTCTTCGTTGTGGAGGGAATATTTTGTTTCTCGCTGAGTTCTAGAAGATCACCAGTAAAGTAGCTATAGGCAAATAGGAGATGGCCAGGAATAGTATCCATCACAACCCGTACATTATCGCAGCCTGAAAGAGGCGTTTGCATATCGAGCTGGTATGCGAACTCGGAATGGAAGACATTCTTTAAGACATATTTCTTCTCATCTTTAGTACCACTACTCACGACAAGTTAGCAGAACGGCCTGGATATAGAATAACAGTAGCGATAACAAGTGCGAAGGTAGGACACGTACGAAGCCAAGTAAACGCAGGCTAGTATGGGATCTGTCCTATGCTGCAGTATCTCATCAATCTGGTATTGTGTCCCAGATTGGCCAACCAACCTAGTGCCTAGCTTCAAGGGCTCTGTAGGTTCCTCGGCGGGGATTCTCGTCTTGGACGTAACAGCAGCCGCCGTAGCTTTGTTATCAGCAGCATTGGCAGAAACCGTTGACATGCTCATAATCATCGAGGGTATGGCTGCTGGCGTCAGGGGGAAGTGATGACTGAAGGGTTGGAATCGCTTGGGGTGCGGAGGCAGATTGAAACGTCTTAAGAGACCGAGGAGGGGATGTCGACGGGAAATCATAGCAGGTCGCTGCACACATGCACCGGGGACTGATTGAGTTGGTGGGAGAAGAGGACGGCTGGACGGGACGGCGAGGACTGGAGACAGCGGTTGGAGTTGGAACCTTGCAAGGGCCGGGCCGAGCTTACTAACCCGATGCGGTAGGTTATTATCTGGTTCATCTCGCGGCAGCTAATCGATTGAGCTCACTACCAAAAATAACGCCCTGGAAGTTGAAGGAACAGCCAGTTAACTCTCGGCGGCTATGGGCAACTCAACGCTAACTCGCCTGTCTTGGATTTGATTGGTTTGATAAATCTCGCTTTGGCGTCTTCTCACTGAGCCTTGAGGCTCAGCTACCACATATTCTTCCATTCCTGCATCCCCAGAGAATGCATTACTGACCTCGAGGTAAATGATTGGTTTTTGAGCTTTAAATGGTACTGAGGGATTGAACTTCTCTTCGAAGACGCCATCGAAACCGTTGGCTTAAAGTTCTGGGGCGCATATGTCCTGTGTGCCACCCCGTCTTCAAAAATAACAGACGGACATTCGGCCAGTACCTTTTTCACTTGGGCGATACGCCGACTTTCTTGAAACATATGTTTCTCAATATGGGTAACATCTCGCAGCCCATTGGCATATGATGTTATTCCGCCATGGCGCTTCTACTACGAGACGCTCTGAGGGTAAGGGTGTGCTATGAACCGCATTCCAGACCAGTCTGGGGAGCATTTCCTTGAGATATAAGTTTGGGGGTATTCCTCGATTTTGAGACTTGAAAACCTGCTTACAAGTCTATATCTACTCTTCTTATTTTCCTTGCTGAAAGCTCCGGTTAGCTCCTCATCAACAATTTTTCCCTTGCAAGTTATTACAACGAGAGAATACCGCTCTTACAACTTCCCTCCCACCAAAGCTTCGTTATGTCTGCAAAATACGTTGCCGGTGTCGCCTTCAAAACTCTCCAGCATGGTTCGAGGAACATAGTGCTGGAGTATGTCTCCGAAACCACCGAATGGAAGCGTACCTTCGTCGATAAGGATGTTCTCGATCGCTTTGCTTCGACCGTCGAGAAGAGCCTCGAGACCTTGCGTCCGGACACCGCATTCGTCTCTATGAAGTTAGTCGATTCTGCTGTTCTCCATAGTCCTTTGTGATCCCGTGCTTACCGATTCCCGCTATGGAAATTAATAGGGAGAAGGAGCACGAGAGCCCGAGGGATGGGAAGAGTCATTTTTCTGTCCTGGAGTTGGACCAGGGTAAAAATGTCATGGCTTCTCGTCATTTGGTTAAAAAGTGATGGTCTCTATTTCTTCTGGCGGGCTAGGAGGGTTATGGAATGTGTTTTATTCTCTGATCAGTCGTCCGACCTGATGAGATGTACCTGCAACGTGAAGGACACACTTTAATTTTCTGGAGGAAAGGGTTTAATATCGTGGTACCTTTTGATATTTCCTACTGTTCTAAGTTTTATATTTTCCTCACTACTTTTATGGTGCACACTTCTCGGCGCGGTGGGAGCTTTCCTAGGTTTTGTCACCCTTAGCGAGGAGAGCTTTTGTGAATCTATTCTGTTTTGTACCTGCAGAGGGCCTTAGCGAAAGGCACAGTCAGAATCTGGTCTATTTACTATTGTAGAGAGGTTATATATAAGGGGGAGTGGCGGGGGGATGTATGTACAGACAAGTAAATTCACCCACTCCTATCCTCACCTGGCTAACTACTCCATACCGAATCTATGTATACATTGATGCACAAGAAAGCCAAACAAGGGCGGGAAAAAAAAAGAAAAAAAGGAAGACAGAGAGGGAATAAAGGGCACACTTGCCCCGATTTCATCTACAAGACCAAGGGGGACGAGGCGTCTGCAATGAGAAAAGAGGGGGAAAATACAGTTATCAACAAATAAGGGAATATGAGAAGTATGAAGGCGAACGGAAGTAAAGGAATAGCCCTCGATGGAGGAAGCACAGAGTAGGAAATCTGTGGCCGGCCGTGCGGTAATGTAAATAACAATGCTGTTGTGAAAGGAGTTGCTAGGAAAAAGGAAAGGGTATAGGTAGTTCCGAGCGGGGATCAGTAGGGGCCATATGTGCCTCTGGTTTTGTGTATGGGATGGTTTCGGGATTTGTCTTTATGCGTCCTAGACGTATCGTGTAGAGTAAGGTGATATGATCGGGAATGTCGTAAAATGTGGTCGTCCAGATGACCATGCAAACTGGGATTTTGGTCGTGTCAAAGGTATGCCTAGAAGCATGACAAGAGGCTGTGTATTTCGCTCAGGTTCGTCATTCGGCTCGTTTTTGTAAAACGTCTTCGATAATATAGTTCCTCAGAAATAATGGAGTAAAACTTTTGTTGATTTCCAATAGCAAACCCATGTTGCCATTTAGTCGACGACCAAAACTCCAAATAGGTCTTTTGGTTTGTTGTTGCCGTCATTTTCCTGCGAGGTATCCAACCCACGCCTGACTTTCTTGCCCTTCCTGGTGGTCATCACCACCTCGCCCCAGTGTTTTGGCACGGCGGAGATGTTGCCGTTGTGAGAAGTGTGTAGTGGCGCATATCGAAGTTTCCCAAATTCACCTGGCGCGGGCGACACAGCCCGTCTCGATTCACTCCTCGAGTTCTGTGCCCTTCGTTCTTGTTCCGGCGATTGGGGAGATGCGGCGGATTGAGCGTCTTCCGTGGTTGCCGATGATGCGGTTTGGTGGCTTGGGGTTCGAGTAGATGATATATTGGCTGTGTGTATTGAGGGGGGCGCATGTGCGTGAGCGTGAGGTTGCAGAGCCCATATATCGATCACAGAGCTATAAGGTTGGAAGTGAATGTTAATCCAAAGGCCTACGCGGTGTGAAGGAATAATTTCCCCTGTCCATAGGCGCATATATTAAGGCGTGAACTTACTCTGATGTTCGCTGGCAAATGGCCTCCAGAGCCTCTCTCTCTCGTTTTAGGTCTTCGGGGTCAGGTCCTTGGCGCTGGCCAGATCCCACAGCACCGTAGCCATAACTCGACTGGTAAAGTTCATCATCTAGGAGCCGCGACGATTCCGACTGAGAAATGTTAGCGGCTATCAAGAGGAGGTGGGGATATATGTATTTGACGTCATATTGAACATGCGCCAGAACAAAAAATAATAACAAGCACAAAAAGCGGGCGCTTACATCGTGACTATCCCGCCCACCCAGGCCGAGGCAGGAATAACAGACGCCCATTTGCGACGAAGGGGGGGGTTGGAACTTGGGGTGCGCGCTGGGGTGGTTAAGGCAACTCCTAGCCTCGCAGTAGAAGGACGGTAGAGGTGCAATTGACTGGTTTTAGAGCGAGGACAGAGTGGTCAGCCAGGCAAATCGCCCGAGTAGAGAGTCATTGAGGCGACAATGCGAGCAGCATTGGCATGGAAACGGAGGTTGGATGTCGTCAGAGAAATCCTGACGATGATGAACTGGCAGCGACACCAGCGCCAAGACATCGATGTCCCTGCTGACCAATCACCGCCCACGCCAGACCAGCCTCAACTTTTTTATCAGCATCAACATCCAACTCGGCTGGCGACACTCCGCATGAGGGACTTCAACCAAGAACAGCAATTCTTACGCAACCTCCGGTATATGCCTACGCACTCCGTTCATTTGGCCATTGCCACAACGTGGGATTTACGATGATGTGAACCCTTAGCTATCGGCACCCCCGGTCTTGACACCTTCCACGGGGGAGAATATCAACGTCTTGGGTCGATTCAATTATTGAAATGTTGTTGTCCCTGGGATTTGTGTGTTTGGGTAACTCTTACATGATGAGAAAGCAGGCCTGTCAGCGATGGAACGAGATGAAATAGCTAGGAATCAAGCTAGCTGCCATCATGCGAAGGTTCATCGGAACCTTAGTATAACAATACACTAGACGTAGAAAACGAGGGGATTAAAATCTTGGTATTGTATTCTTCCTATAATAATCGAAAGGCGAGTGTCAGGGTAAACGAGTCAAATCATAATAGAAAGCAAGTAGACATAAACAAAACAAAACAAAAAAAAAATGCCACAGTGCTATGCAACCCCTCCCCGAAACAACCGAAAAGGCTTGGGAGTACTCCTTAGATTCAACGGTGGGGAATAATGCAGATCCGAAAATGGCCGTGTACTTCGTTTCAGGAAAGGCATTATCTCCAAGCCATAAAATGCGAGGTTGCTCCACTTGGATTATAATCATCGACTCCGAGTAACGCCAGTAGCAGTCCAATGGGCGTGCTGCAAATCCAGGTATCCATGCTCCATTCATATTCAAAGCCAAACAAGCATATGCCAAAATGAGATGTAACGGTGAAAGGAGGCCATCACACGTCATCCATTTCGCCTGCTGGCTCCTCGTTCCCGGACTCGTAGCTTCCCACTGAGCTCATTTCATCTTCCGACTCGCTGTCTTCACCGGCTTCGTCGGCAGCGTCTTTGCTCGCGTACTTCACCACGTATTCTATACCGCGTAATGTTAGTATAGAAGATCTATGGTCGATCCTATGGCCACTAATGGGGTCCATGTAAATTTATGAAAGGACATGACGTACCCCGCACTCTAGCCTCATACTTCTTGGGATCTCGCATCAATACCGCGGCAGCGTCTCCGTTTAGGGGGTCTGAAGGATTTGGGTATCGTAGCAACTGTGGGAGGAAGACTTCGAAGATGTTGATCATGTCGTACATTGGCGACCAGGTTTGGTTAATGACATCCAGGCATACGGATCCCGACCTAAACACTCGATTAGACGTTGATTTAGGCCAAAACTTAGGGAGGCATACAACTCATCAATGTTGGGATGGTAGATCCGGTTTACGAAACCGATGCTCGGGCTCTTGTACGGGTATTGATCGGGGAGTTCGACGTGGATCTTCCATAGACCGCCTTGGAATGGTGCTGCACAATTCTGTCAGCCTCGTAATAACATAGATCATCTTGGTCAACCCACTTTCTTCCGGCCCCTTGAATCGTACGTAAAATTCTTGCCTGCAATTCCGCCATTATCAGTATTGCTGTCAATATCGACGACCAAACGAGCAACCGAAGAACCGTAGCGGAGGAAGGCGATGGTACATACACTATAGTAGTGGCACGATGTTAGTGAACGGAACCTTCGTCAGGTGGGGTTTCCCTTACTATTATCATTAACAAGCGTCACTTCGTAGTCACTCATCAACCTAGGCCACAAGTCAGTAAGTACTTTGTACTTTCCAAATATCCGCCGTAGAATATGGTATAAATAATTATATCGCGGGCTGCATATAGGGTAGACATCGTCCAGTCTGGGAGGGGCTGCATACATCCTGCCATCAAAGTTAGTACTATAGTTATGTTTGCGGCGAAACGAAGGTGGCACCGAGGAAAACATACTTCATGACCTGTAGGGAACGGCCCAAAAGTCAGTAAATCTCTCTATCAAGATAGACATCACTTCAGCCAAGCTGTGTCTCCCAAGGGACAACTCACATCTGTCTCAATCCTCCGCTTTGGACTACTCATCTTTCCGGGCAAATGTGGTTACTTGGTAAGACGGTCTGGCTTGGGGATGGAGGTGAAACGCTGCAACGATATTGCACTTAGGATACAGTCACTCTCGATATTCAGCACAGTCTTGACTGAGGTCTTTGGCGTTGGCAAACTGGAAGATACAGGTGGCGTTGGCTGGGGATCGGGGGAGCGGGGAAACGAGAGGGGGATGGAGGGGTATAAAAGCAAGCAGGAATGGCGGTGCTGCAGACGACGCAGACTGTTTGGGCAGGACAGGGCAGGTTAGGCGGCAAAACACGTTGTTTGGGCGAACAAGCCGGATTGAAGCGTAGACAACGGGCGAAGAAGACGACGGAGACTGGCGAGCAGGCGTGGTTGATATGGATGATGCCGGTCATGTGCCTGGGCGGTGACCCTAACTCTTTCCGGCTAACCACTCCACCACTTCAACGTCAGGAATATCTCGAGCATGTCGGGGGCAAATTCCGGCAAATTCCCACTGCTTATTCCTGCTATGGCTAGTCCTATGTTCAGCATATCCTGCAACACACCTCTGTTGGAATAACATAACCCTTTCTTCCCAACATGCAATCCTGAAACGCCTCCAGTGTTTATCCCCTTTCCCTTGCGCCGTTTGCTTCTTGCTTGATACCCAAGTAAAGAACAGGTTTCCTTCTCCTTTTTTGCTATATAACTTTCTCCACGCATGGCTTCTCGTATTCATCGAGGACATATATTAAGCAAAAGCTCCTTCTCCAACACTCGCTTCCAGATCCCACGACGCGACGAGTTGGTGGCTCCAGTAGAAATTGGCCCTCAGGCGCGACTCCATATTGTACCTATGAAACATGCGTCAGTCGAACGGGGGGTCCTAAGATGTTCAAATGGCATCGATAGTTACTATACAGGAATCGCTCCAGCCAGGCCCGGTAGTCGACGTTTTCGTCAACGACAATCTCATAGGCCGCAAATACGTCCAGCAGGTCCCAGACGTCCAGAGTGAAGAGATCCGATCTCTCGCTGGAGCTGTCTGAACGGGCAGCGGTGGAATCGGAATCATGGTCTGACAGGACTTCGTGTTCTGAAGGGCTGGCGGATTCTGTCTTTTCGGTCTCGGATTGCTGTTGATCCTCCAAGTCGTTGGCTGTTGCTGTGTTCCTTCCCCTAGCCTTTGGATATCTTAGCATTCTTGATGCATATGGCTGCCCTCCATTGATTCCATGGGAGGTTGGCTGCTATAGATGAGATAAGGCAAACATACCTTGTCCTTCAATGTGGTTAACCTGGGGAGCACATGTTTGAACGGCGCGCCGACTTTGGATCCAAGTCTCATAAACCATCCTTTCTTCTTTGGATTGTTCATGCGTCTGTTCTTTGCCTAGCAAAATAGTGATGTAATGTTAGCCAAAAATAGTGTCACAGACATGTGTCTGATGCGGGCAAAAACTGTGACAAGAAACCAGCTCTCTCAATACTTACAACAGTCCGCCGAATGCGGTAAGCATAGAGTTCGGAACGGCAATTGGCAATGGTGAGCAGCATCTTTACGCCGGATTTGTTGAATTTTTCGCGCGTGTTTTGTGTGATCCTGTTGTTGCTGTTGGTGACAGGAGGGTGGGAGGGATAGTGTTGGTTATGAGATGGTTATGAAGCACAACAACAACACAAATTGTTTTATGCCCACGAACTCCTCATGTGCTGTTGCTCCTCAGCATTTACTCCTGGAACTTTTACTGATCCAGCAGCAAATTCAGAGCCTGGGGTATATGTCAAACAATCTTGGGGCCTTTTCATAGTAAGATATATGTCTAATGAATTACTTCTAAGTCTCAAAACTGATTCAGGGGCAACAGGAAACAGATATGCTGACATTAAAAATGTTCTAACTAACCCAACTTAACCCAACCAAAGGAAAGAAAGCAAAGAAAGAAATAAAGAAAACTAAATACAAAGCAGACGCCTTGCCACAGAACCCCCTAGACGCAGAAAGAAAAGAAAACAAGACATCAGAAATTCTTCAAAGACGCGTTGTACTTCTTCACGCCTGCCTGCATCGCACGAAGATGACTCCAGTCGAAACTGTCCTGACCCAAACTCCAAGCCATAACCCCGCCTAGTTTTTGTTCAGCGACAATTTTCTCGAATTTCTTCGCCATTATATGGGGCGTTTCGAACGTCCAGAACAGCTTCGCATCAGAATCCCAATAGTAATGTCCGTAGTCCTTCTCGTCTGTCATACCGTTCACCAGCGCTTTTCGGAATGAGGCAGCGGCGGTAATCCCGTTGCATTTTCCATAGTATGGTATACATTTTAGGCCACAATGCTTGATTGTAGTCCCGCTGTTCCATTTTCAGATAATCCGTTAGCATGCTTCAAATAGCACAATTTGGACGATGCATGTAGACGCTAGCTGTTAAAAGGGAGGGAGATCATTACCAATAACCGCTCGAGCTACAACACGTTCCATCCCCACATGTAGCTCTAGCATGAAATCCACACACTCCATTGCTAGCAACTGCGAGGTTCATGCTTATTGGTGGCATGATTATATTCTCCACTGCGAATGTAAATGGCCCGGACGCCCCATTATCTGTGCCATTTTCCATCACCATGGGACCCAGGGGGCAGCCTAATATATTATCACTGCAGTCCTTGTCCGCTGCAGTGGGGAAATATTTAGCGTAAAATGAGAAGCCCAGATTCATCTTCTCGGTAGACAGTCCACGCTTTTTGTATGCCTCAACTGTCGCAAGGGAGCCTTTGAGGCTGCTGTGGTGGCCTGTTGTATTGTCGTAGCGGTTAAGGAGGTCGTAGGTCATTAACTTGTAATAATTAGCGAGTGTTTAATTTTGATTTTGACAAAGAAAAAAAAAGAATGTTATACATTGACAAAGTCGACAGTATCCCAAATTTCCTTTCCCTTTTCGACGGTGTAGGCAAGCATATTTTCTTCCCTTCCGGGAACAGCAATAGAGAGTAGTTTATCGTGGCCAATGGCCGCACGAATCTCCTTGAGGAAAAGAGGGTATGTCGTGATTTCATCTTTCCTTGCTTCATTATCGGGCCCGTTACCACCAGGGTATTCCCAATCGATGTCTAGTTTCGCAAAGTAGATAGGGGAAGTGTGTTATTATTACTCATCATTCCAAAAAACTATCGTGTCTAGAGAGGTGGAGGACGTTGACATACCTATACCGTCGAATCCCCATTCCTTCATCGTGTCAGCAAGCCTCTTCGCGTTGCTCTTCCTAGACTCATCGGTCTTGGCGGCGTCGATGAATCCCATACTCCAATCCCAGCCACCAACAGCAACAGCAAGTAAGAGCTTGGTTTTTTCGGAAAACAGGGCCCTGGTCTCTTTGAAAGGCATAAATGGCGTAAAAAAATTGCCCGGGAGGAACGAACTAGAGTTTGCAAAACTTAGAATGACGCAATCAATACCCTCTGTTTGGGTTTTTTCTGGAAGGGTTTTGTTGTTCCATCTGCAGTAATGCAATGATTGAGCGTCGATTAGTATGGAGTACTCGGAGATAAGGGCGCCATTTGCAAGAGGAGGCCATGGATGAATTTCTTACATATCAATGTACATGCAGAATCTCGCAGAGGCTAGCTGGGCTCCCAGGAGCCAAAGGATAAGGCTAACTAGACGCATTTTGCGGTAGGTCAGTTAGTAGTAGTCAACGCGCCTGGCGTGCTCAATAGGTCGAAATAGGGGTAGGATATATTAGGCGATGATAACAAACAGGTGGATATTCCACGAAAAAAACTAGTTCCAAGCCTTCATTTATGGCACACTTAATATAAAAGTAACTGGAGAAGAACCAATAGCAAGGGTTCTTCGGATTTCAAAGGCAGGTATATATAGAGGAGTAGAGCAGCGTCCATGAGGGACTATAGAATCAACCATATTCTATGTTGAAACGGATGAAAGGTCGACAATCAATGGAGAATAGACAAGGCATTGTAGAGCGGTGGCCATTCCTCTAATTGTTGGGTAAGGAAAAGTCGTATAAAGCCGTTCATCTTGAAGGCAACGGAGCCAAGTCATTATTCCAGGGCCGGTTGATTGTATCATATGCTCGGCTGTTAGGAGGGATAAAAGTTGCATATGCGCCTAACTGAGAGGAAGGCAAAAGTTCCAAGACAGATATTCACAAGGCTCCGAGTTGAAAACCATGGGAGAAAGGGATTCTTTGATACTATACAATGGCATAGTATGGCTGTGTATCAGATCCAGTGGCAATAAGTGGAAACAATGAGTGTATAGACGCTTATTCGAGAAAGATGAAACAGTCGAGTGACCGTAAATATGGCGTATATCAATGTACGTCGTCCTCATCGTAAAGATCAGACTATATCGGCGGGACATAACGCCTCCATTGTTAGAAGGTCCGTTTCATGGGAAAGGTCCCTCCCTAGCTATCCATCAGGAACGGCACACAGACCTCTCTATTTGCGTCTGGGCGCATGTCGGACAGAGACGACGCCACCAACTGAATCAACTTGATCGGCCACTCACACTGGTTCCGGCCCCCGGAAACATGTCTCAAGGATATGGCACTGGTGCATAGCCCAGGCGAAATAATACCATTTATGCAGGCGATAACGGAGAAACCTCCTCTTGGTTTCCTTATTGTTGCCATAGCAGGGACTAAGCCCACCACTACATGGCGTCAATATATCAAGTCGTCTTGTCCGTAAGGCTTGGGATGAATGGACCATGGAGGGATGCCCTCGAGTTTGATAAGTCCAACCTTAGTTCATATCGGAGCTGATGTTGGGATAAGCTCAATAAAAAGTGGGTGCAAGTGGAGCCGGTGTCACGTGATGATATGGGTGCCAAGCCGCCCAAGCGCAGATGACCACCAACATCAATCAACATCATCCGTCTGTTGTCTCCATTGCCTTGTTTTATGCAGAGCGACTTTTTTCCTTTTTTCACAAATTAGATTGAGAAGTATCCTGTCTATTTGCACTTTAGCATGTTCGAGGGAGTACATCAGTCCGTGTTTCTCCATACCACGATTTATATCATGCTGGCCCCTCGATACTACTCAGCAGACACCCCAGCTTTCAATTGCAACTTCTAACAAGACACAGTATGACGAGCAAAATTGGTGTGCGGCAATGCCCCCCCTCATTCTCCCAGTTGTGCTTGACCCAGGTACTAAACTTAAGCGCCAACAAGCCCGGCGGGAACTGCCGTCTGGGAACAGTTCATCAATTCCCGGAGAGAGGCTTGTGCACCGCCAAGAATAGCAACGAATGCACGGAATGTAGCATATCTTGTGGAAGTCTGGTGACACAGTTGCATGGGGCGGATATCCCGTTGCATAATCAATGAACTATCCAGGCAAGATATGCTGTTTGCTGTCACCTTCCCGGCTCATCACCAACAATTTATGGGTTATGTGCGATTTAATTCGCTAGTTGTACTGTACAAGCCCCGCCTCTCTTTATTCGCTATTTCGCGACATGGGCATGCTGTGCGCTTCTATTGCGCTATCTATATAAATTCTGGGTCAAAGGACTCCCATCGGAAGAACCCACGCTTCGGAAAACAATGCAAAGAGCAACGGTTGGCCTTACCCCTAACGGCGAAATCAACAGCCAGTGACTCATTGAACGTCATGGATTTCGAACAGCACGAACTATATCCTTCCAGGAGAGTGCCGGCCGAATTAGACCTTGAGCGAGGAAGCAAATTCTCGCTTTCGCCGAGTGAGTCTCCAGGAACGGCGTCTAGCTCTCAACCTTTGATTGGCGGCGAGAAAGAAGACACTTCGTTGCCAGACACCCCACGTACCCCACCCCTGGGCTACAGGCTCTCTCGCTATTATGTACGAACAATTGTCGGAATAGTCACGCCGCTCCTAGTCGGATCCTACTACCTGACCATCTACAAGCTATTTTTGAAGCGAAAACCTGATGCTGTCAAGTATGGAAAGGAAAATGAGATCATGATGTTCTACTCATGGTTCTTGATCGGTGTCTTCGGATTGGGTCTCAGCAAATATGGATTGTCAGGCGTCGAGGTTGCCATGCTTCAGGAGCCACACTGGCAAGTGAGCAACACCATGGTCCTCATGATGCATAGTGGAGCCACCTGGAGTTCACCCGCTGGATGGCTGGGCTTCCTTTGGAGATTTATTGTGGGGAAAGAGAGGTTGACTGAACGCCTGTGGCATATACTCGCCACCATTAGCTTCCTAGGCACCATTGCGCTGCCGCTCTCTGGAATGAGCATTGAACTTGCTAATGGTTGGGTTGGGGTGCCAACGCCTCCCCTCGTCAGCGGTCGTACCTGGGCCAAATTCCATACTCGCGAAACAGACCAGACGTATGATCGTGCGTACAGTAGCTTGCTTCTCGCAACCCCCGTTACCGTTCCAGGGATTGGGATTATCTATACACCACCGTACGTTGATCGCAAGAAATTCAAGTCATTCGCCGCGCTGCCAAACTCGCTCGTCGATTCGGGAATTCCCGAGCTCTTTTTAACCCCTCAGGCTACTTTCCCCATCAACGGTGAAGTATGGGGCCTCCGTCTCTCATATAACTGTTCCATTGTGAAGTCAGTATCAGAGCTGACGATACTCAACCGGAGCCATCTGTGGGAGGAAATGGTCACTAAC
This sequence comes from Emmonsiellopsis sp. PD_5, assembly GCA_032988985.1. NCBI lineage: Eukaryota > Fungi > Ascomycota > Eurotiomycetes > Onygenales > Ajellomycetaceae > Emmonsiellopsis > Emmonsiellopsis sp. PD_5. The sequence goes on from JANTQI010000149.1 coordinate 42,105, forward strand.
AGGACCGCAAATGGTTTTGAGGGTGAAACCGACCTTAAGAGCAGGAATCTCTAGGGATCTATACTCATCGGCTCAAGTATAAGGGCTAATCGTCAAAATTACCGTACGTACGACGGTCTGGAGCCCAATTCTTTCGACGAAAAGGACCTCGAAAAGGCTGATTTGCTTGAACTCATATTATGGCAAATCCGTAAGCCCGCGGTTTATGAGGGTGATGAGATAGTTGAATTTGATGAGGCGGTTGATCCCACAATAGATGGCATGTTTCAGCCGTTCACGCTGGCTGCCGACGGCACGGTCCTCGTTGACCCAGCTACCTTACCTCTCCTGCGACCCCTGGGTATGATCGCAGCCCAAATTCCCGGCCCTATTGGCGTACGCTGTCGTTGTGTCTCCGCGCTTGGCACTGCGGAATTGGATGCAGACAAGTCCACATTCACCAAGTTTCAACAGTCACCCAGCCCACCGTGGAATGAATCCATGGTGGAAGCCACGACCCCTCGTTTCGGCTTCAATGTTCGTAAGATGCTTTCACGCCGCTATGTCGATTTCTTCCCTGCCAGCAGATCGGCCCCACCAACCGCGTTATCAAACTCGCTCATGTATACGAAGTTTATCCAGCCCAATGACTTGCTTGAAGCGGCGATGCGCGCTCATGCGATGGATGCTTTGCAGCTCATGTACGACGGGATATACAGTACAGAACCCGAATATAGCTATATAAACGAGAACCTAACATCATCAATACCCGGAAAAATTATCGAACTTGGTTCCTTCAACCCGCTCATCCCAGGTGCCCTCTTCGCGATCTGGGCGTTTAGCAGCGCATTCCTCGGGTGTGTGTATGGTTTCCGTCGCCGCTGGTCCGAGATGCTAGACGGATACAGTTTATTCAGATTTGGTGCCCATCTTTCCCATCGAATTCGACACCAGCCTGACTTTTCCACCATTCACGAGTTCCAGAAGTGTTCCAAACTTAAGGAACTCCCCGGATTGGTTGGTGATGCATGTCCGGAGATGGAAGTGGGCCAAATCACTCTTGTTTCCAGCCAAAATGTGGCCAGGAAGAATAAGCTATACCGGTAGATGAGATGCGAAGGTGCCATTTCTTTGTCTCTTTTCTTTCTGTTACTTTCCCTTTTACTTTCTGATCTGGGGAGGGAGAGCGGCATAACATGCATTTTGGTGTTCTTCGGCTTCATTCATGGCTTTGAGCCAGACTAATATTTTTTCATTCTTTTTGATGCATCTCCTCGGGGTTTGGCTAATAGGTGTTTGGTTAATATCTCAATTTTGGGCATGACATGTTTGATGAGATATTTGACAGAGTTGCTAATAATAATGAATATTTGTCTAGTTTTCCACATGCAAAAATACAAGCTTGTGACCCTTGCGCTGACATAAAGAAGGCTGACATAAAGAAGGCTGACATAAAGACGGCTGACATAAAGAAGGCGATGGAACGGAATCTTCATATGAAATATTATTCCCTATTGTTAAAGCTTTGAATAACTCCCACTTCACCATCCCTCATATACTGGAAAACAAACACGTACTCCATTTTGAACGGATGATAGAGTAAATTAGTAATTAGTAAATATAATGTTGTCGAAGAGGAATGCCGAAGCCATAAATACATAAAGTTGAAGCCGAACGCGCACAGCAAGAATAGCCGAACCGAGGCATAACTATCCGCAGACTTCATTGTCGGAATGTCCCCACACCTTGGAAGCCGAGCGGGAGGCTGCCCGGAATAAAATGCCACGACATGCCAATGAGATCTCTTGCAATCTCAGCATTCATCCTGCCCTGTAGCCCGTGAGCAAGAAAATACAGAAGATACACCTCCTACCACTCCCCATCCCTCCCCGCGTTCGAACAAACCCCATCGTCACAAGCCATGGCACCCAACACAGCAAGCCGGCAGATCTCGCGGGCAGAGGTTGCGAAGCACAACTCGGAGGACTCTTGCTGGTGCATCATCGACCACAAAGTCTACGATCTGACCGATTTCCTCGATGCGCACCCCGGTGGAAACGTCGTCCTTACCCAGGTCGCCGGAACGGACGCTACAAGTGCCTTCTACAACCTGCACAGACATGAGGTGGTCCAGAAGTATGCACATCTGTGCATAGGCACCGTTGAGGGCGAGACGCCCGAGGTTATAACTATGCAGCCCGGTGACCTTAGCAAGGTTCCATATGGCGAGCCACTGTGGTTGATGCCCGTCTACAAGAACCCATACTACAACGACTCCCACCGCAGACTACAGAAGGCTCTGCGTGTTTTCGTCGATACGCATATATACCCCGAAGCTCAAGAGAAGGAACTCGATGGCACATATATCTCGCAGGAGCTGGTGAATAAGATGGCAGAAGCCAATTTGCTGGCGATGCGACTGGGTCCGGGAAAGCATTTGCATGGGCGGAAACTGCTTGGTGGTGCCGTGAAGGGGGAGGAGTTTGATTACTTCCATGACCTGATTGTCGCGCAAGAACTTGCGAGGGTAAATGCCAGAGGGTTCCAGGATGGAAACATGGCTGGAATGATGATTTCCCTTACGGCCGTGAGACAATGGCTCAAAAATACGGAACTACGGGATAGAGTCACGGAAGAGTGTCTGTCCGGCAAGAAATTTATGTGTCTTGCGGTCACAGAGGCGTTTGCTGGTTCAGATGTTTCGGGTATCCGCACCACGGCTAAGAAGACGCCCGATGGCAAACACTACATCATCAGCGGTAGGTGAAAGTCTGGACACAAATACAGCTGTATTAGTTTGTAGGGTTTACTTGCTTACTCTTCCCAGGCACTAAGAAATGGATCACCAACGGCATGTGGGCCGACTACTTCGTCACCGCCTGCCGAACCGACAAGGGCTTCTCCGTCATCCTCGTGCCACGCGACGACAACGTCGAAACCAAGCGCATCAAGACCGCCTACTCGACCGCCGCCGCTACGACTTTCATCCAATTCGACAACGTCAAGGTACCAGTCGAAAACCTCCTTGGAGAGGAAAACAACGGCTTCATCGTCATCATGAGCAACTTCAACCACGAGCGCTGGGCCATGACCTGCATGGTGAACCGCTGGTGCCGCACCGTCGTCGAGGAGTGTCTCAAATGGTCGAACCAGCGCATCGTCTTCGGCAAACCCCTCACCAACCAGCCAGTTATCCGCCAGAAGCTGGCCAAGATGATCTCTCTCGTCGAGGCGACCCAGTCGTGGTTAGAAACTATCACCTATCAGATGTGCAATATGACCTACGCGGAGCAGTCGAAGCACCTAGGTGGTCCCATTGGACTGCTGAAGTCGTACTCTACGCGCTGCGCGCATGATATTGCTGATGAGGCGGTTAATATCTTTGGTGGACGTGGAATCACGCAGACTGGAATGGGACGCGTGGTTGAGCAGTTCCATCGGACTTATAAGTTTGATGCCATTCTGGGAGGCACGGAGGAGATCCTGGCTGATCTGGGTGTGAGACAGGCTTTGAAACAGATGCCCAAGGCTATGTTGTAGGTTGGTACGAGTTGGTATATACACTGCGTTCGGACGCATAGATCATGTAACAATAGAAGATATCACATTTTCGGGTTATCTCTCAATTGCATAGCAGTTAAAATTCTATTTTTTGGACTTGAAAACTGTATTTCTCCATCAACTGGGTCCAAGAACCTCACTTTCCACATCCCACAGGCTGGCATTTGAATGATTAATTACAATATAATTAATAGAGTATAAAAACAAGTGAACAATCCACGAATATATATCCATCCCCAAAAAAAAGCATCAACCCATCCACCCCATATCCTAACCAATCAACCCCATCAAAGCATCATCCCCGCAATAACAGCCGGAATAACAACAAAACAAACCGCCAACCCAGCCTTCGTCGACGGGCCCGTCCTCCCCAATCTCACCGCCGCACCAGGTGTCTCCGTTGCGTCCCCCGTCTTCGTAGGCTCATCCTCACCACCCCCCTTCCCCGTCTCAGTAGGGAAATCCGTCTTCGTAGCCGTCGCGGTCTGCGCACCGTTACACCAGACCTCATTAAACGCAACGCCCGCGTCAAACAGGCAGTCTGTCAGGTCTTTAACGGTCTGGCCGGCGGCCAGGCAGTAGAGGGCGCATTCGTTGTCGTAAGGGGTGATGGGGGCCGCTTTGCAGCATTTTTCCATGTGGTCTGGGTATTCTTTGGTGTTGGGGACGGCGCAGGAGGCGTCCTTTATGGGGATTTGGTATTGGGCGGGCGTGCCGCACATTGAGCTGGCGGTGGGTGCGGCGGCGCCGGTGGGGGTGGTGAGGGCGGTTGTTGGGTCCATGGTTGAGGGGATGGGGTACGGAGTACGGATTGAAGGGTTTTGGGAAATTTGGTTCCGGAAATTGAGAATTTGTACGGAGTATGAGAGGTTGGTTTCTTTGGACGGAAGGTGATGGAGGGTTGCACAGCTGTTTATGAGCTGGGAAATAATAAGATGTGTTGGGACGCGGCCCTTTTTATTATTGACATATTCTTGGCCCTGTAATAAGCACTACGACAAACTTCGTAAAGCTGGGTCTATGAATAGCACATGTTGTTTCTTATGGGTGTCGATCGTTGGCTGCTGAGAGGCTGAGAGCTGACAGGAATGGCCGATGGAAGCTTGGAGGTTTCGACTAGTTTCAGGTCAGCGGCCAAGGTCCGAAAGTCGACGTCACAGAAAATTGAAGAGGAGGAATTACCTAAAAAATTGCCTGGAGGATGCATTCTTTTGATGTAGGCGTTGCGATTCATCTTGTACGCACATACATATGGAGTACATACACCAATTTGGTCCGCTGATGCAGACGTGAGCTCCCAAAACAAAATGCAACAAGGTGGGAAATATTCATGCCCATCAACATCGTGCGGGAAATCCCCCGTTAAGAGCAATGAATGATTAGATCCTGGAAACCTCAGTGTAGGTATGTACCCCAGGAAAGGCACGGCTGGGCGCATTCAAGAGATTGCAAATTCCATTCCGACATGCCCAGTTGACGGAGAGAGAGTTGGAAACAAGATCATTGGTTTGGTGACCCTAGTTGGTTCCAAGTACACAGCAGACTGGGGCGGTTATTAGTCTCCTAGTGCTCTCCTGCTCGGGTAAGTAGTTAGTTAGCTGGGACTGGTTTTATGTCGTGGTGGAACGGATTGGAGCTGGATAAAATGACTGCTCTGTACGGCATAGAGGCTGCGATCGGAAGCAGACACTGGTTCATCAACTCTTTTGCTATTCCCCATTATTCGGTTTATGCATGAGATGCATTTTTAATAGCCTGGAATTTCTGTACAGTTAACATTATTTGAGATGTTCCAGCCTGGATTTGGAAAGATGATGCCCAGGCGGAGGCCCTAACCCCCTCCCTCTTAGTTAAAAGTTTAATTGGGTTATGCTTATTTTTTAGAGTGCGCCACCCCAACCCATTTGACGACCCTGAAAATCCCAGATTCACAGGACTATATCCTGCCATTGTAGGACAGGGGAAAGTAAAAGGGTTTCATTTGCATAATTCATCCTTTCATGGCTAATGTATTGCCTTATCGTCTGGGGCGAAACTCATTTCTATTTCAGGCGGCAGGCAGGGGTGTTCCCTTTGTTTGTTGGAAATGCACAGGCAGGCTTGCATAACACACACGCAGGCCAACCAGGCGAGGTTTCTGTTATGATTTCTTTGGCCTGTTTACATATAGGCTTTTGCAACCCCGTTCGAAATCATATCCATCTGTGCTCTGACGCTGCATCGTGTCGTTCCTTTTCGTTCCCATTTCCTTAATCGAGTTTTGGAGAATACTCACCACACGTCTTTGACAACTAGCCAGTTTGCATAGTGACAGTGACAGCCTGTTGCTGTTCATGTTGAACATGTTTTCAAAAGCCAGCCTCCCCACTCTGGCAGTGGTACTGGTCCAGCTGTCCTCCGTTTTGGGCCAGACATTCTCGGAATGCGATCCTACCAAAGGCCAAAGTGCGTGATACCCTTGATAGTCAAGACCCCATCTGGAAGAAATCAATGTCAGACTGATGGGGTTAGTAGTATTGGAGCACACTGCTGACTGAGATCCTTTTAGAATGTCCTCCGAATCCTGCCTTCGGAAAATCGGCCAATTTCGACTTGACTAAGAACAAGTTTCCGGAAGGCTGGAGCGTCAACAAAGAGCATCTCTTGTCTTACAGCGACGACGGCATGGGCATTTCGGTGAAAAAGCAGGGCGATAACCCCGAACTCCGCTCCAATTTCTATATCATGTTCGGAAAAGTCGACGTCACAATGAAGGCCGGCCCGGGCACAGGGATCGTTTCATCCGCTGTCCTTCAATCCGACTGCAGGGACGAAATCGATTTCGAGTGGCTTGGAATAAAGGATAAGACCGTCGAAACCAATTACTTCAGGAAGGGAAACACCACAACATACGATCGTGGCATGACAGCAAACGACCCTGACAACCAGAAAAATTTCCACACGTATACCATCGATTGGGATAGTAGCCGGGTCATTTGGAAAGTTGACGGTAATGCCGTTCGTACGCTCACAGCGGAGGATGCGAAACCTCAAGGTGGATTGCCCCAAACACCAGCGTTCATCAAGATTGGCACTTGGGCTGCGGGTGATCCGTCAAACACAGTAGATACCATCAGTAAGTTATTGCAAGATCTTCCCCATTCCCAGCTTTGGGAGCCTCCGTTAACATCAATAGAATGGGGCGGAGGTCCAACCGACTACTCGGCTGGCCCCTTTACCATGACGGTGAAATCGATAAGCGTCACAGATTATTCGACAGGATCCAAATACGAGTACACGGGCGATTCGGGCACATGGAAATCAATCAAAGCAATTGACGGAGAGATCGACGGTAGCGCGAAGAATGTTCCTACCGCTTCCACAACATCGCCTCCAAAGAAAGGTAAGACAAGATGAAATAATCAAACTCCCTATCTATCTGGATCGCAAATCCACCCATGGAACGTTGGATCTGTATGTATTGTTACTGATAATTGGATTCTCATAGGATCGACTGCAGAACCAAGTGGGACGGCTACCGCGACGGCCAGTGCGAATGACAACGCGACCAAGTCGGAAACCCCCAGCGGGACGACGTCTGCTGTGTCCGTTGGTAGTACGAGCGGCGTATCCGCAAGCGGTCCGAAGAGTACTGCCAGCGATGCTCCATATTCAAACGGTGGAGAGGATTTGACGGTTCGGATCCGCAACTTTGTTGGGGTCGCATGTATTATCTTCAGTCTTTCGATGACCTTCTTTTGATATGGAGAATGATATAGTTGCGGGGTTGATGGGACATAGTTGAATAATGGGTGGAAGTTGTATGCTTAATGGGTTCTTGTGTCAATTGCATGCCATTTTTCGAGAGTTAATGGAGAGACTTTTTGAGTACGTCTGATAAAGGTTTTTGGCGGCTCCAGTCTTTATAACTGTGAAGAGGTCTGAATGATCTTCCCTTTCCAATAAGGCCTAGGGCAGATTGTAGTGTTCGTCCCACATATGGGAGACACGAGGGATCGTCAAAAGTCGATCCAGTGCGTGAAATGTCATGCCATAAACTCTGGGTGCGACACCGTCCAATGCAAGCGGAAGTGCCCCGGGGAAATGGTATCGAGCGGATCCAACATCGTAGGGACAGTCAATCTAATCCCAGCAGCCTCGTGTGTGCTCCCGCGATACACAATAGATCCTTTCGATCTCAATATATGACCTGAGTACAAGACACTCAAGGATAATACAAATGTCTTACATTTGTATGATGCCAGCCGGTCAAGTCGTAGGAGAGGGCAAACTAGCCGGTCCTTAACGGGCACAATAGGTCGTTCCATAGTGTTGAGCAATATCTATCTGGATCATTCCATAGTAATGTCAGAACACTTCAGTCCAACCTATGTCTGCTTATTCGTGGCGAGGACACAGAATGCCAAATTCTTCCGGCGTATATTCACCACAGGACCAGAATTAAAAAAAATCCACCGTAGTTTCCCAATGGTCAGCACAATTGAAGCTACAACATGATGTCACCTGAAACGGTCAATATCAAGATATTCTCGTTCCAATATGAAGACTGAACAAAGCCTGTCATAGGACGAGATACTAACGTCATGTCTCACTTTGAAGCGGGATGACAGTTCAGCATTTATATCTCGCTAGGAAATACCGCGGGGGATATTTTGCTTTGGTTAAATCGACCATTTCCAGCATCATGCACTCCACAGCAATGATTATTTTTCTTTCCGCCCCTCCCCCTTGGTGACAGGCACGATGGGTACTTCCCGTTGTATCGGACTGTACCGCCAGAATCCAAGCCATGGACAGATTTTAAACCAGATTCCCGATTTCGAGGAACTGCTAAATGCCGCTTGGGTAGACCGGGGCATCGACTGCCGGCATATCGTGGTAAAGATTTGCCAGAGCAGGCCCAATCTTCCAGAATGTTTTCGTCCGAGGACCGTTCCAAAGCGGATCAACTGTATCGAGTCAAAAGGCGCGAAGTCTCGCGAGGCTTGCAATCTAACAAACGGTCATCCAGAGCCTCTAGGATAGACCGTTAACTATCATCCATCCTGGCTCTCCTTGAGCGGTCCATGGTGGTTGCAGTTGGATTGTCGTCGCGTCGGGCCGGGCCGTTTTTAATCCGTGCACAGACTAAATAACTACAACGTCCACCGGCAACATCACTTCAAGTGTTTAATCTACTCCGTACCCGTCTCCAGTTCTATTTCGGCTGCCAGGATTATCCTCGCATTGTCCCATCTACTATCTAGATGCACCCGCTGAACTTACGCGCAATTACCAAATTCTAGGATCCATTATTGACTCCGTGACCGCGACTGTCCACGGCACGCGCCGACGCGGCTGCAATGTTTTGAAATATCTTCTTGTGCATGTCACAATCACAATATCGCGCATTCAGCATGGTCTAGCCTCTATGCCAATAATTGATCTGTGGTACGGTGTTGACGATGGCACCATTTATTTGCAGCCCAAAAACCCGGGCGACATGCCCCTTGCATCCCGACGTCGTACCAGATCTGGTTCTATTGGATATTGGCCAAAAACGGACTATGGGCGTTTTCTGTGCCCGCGCAGGTACCGCGTCCCCTGGTGCAGATCCTCCGCTTTGTTGAGCCTTACAGGCTTTTGGATCCCGTTCTGGACTTATCTATAACGCCCTGTAAACAATCTGTTGTTTGCCTGGTGCAGATGTCTCCTGCGCCCCTTGCAGGCCTGACTCAGTTTACCTGAAAGGGACAACCGCAGGAAGGGGACCCGATGACTGGAGGTACAATTATGCTGCAGAGCGTAGAGTATATATATTGAGACATTGGCTCCCTCTTTTCCTTCCTTCTCTTCTATTTTCTTTCTGCCTTTCCGTCCCTCGTTCAGTTCAATCGTCAACTATATAATTACCCCTGCCACTCGCTTGGTTTGTGAATATATTTTCCTGTTTCCGCATCCGAAAAGACAACAACGATTCCAACATGCATTCTAAATATCTTATTGCGCTGGCACTGTCTAGCATTGCGTTGGCAGTGAATGATAATGTCCAAGTTATAGCACTGTGAGTTTGATGCTTTTCCGGTTTCCATTATCAGTGCCCCAACAGGATATACAATACTCCAGTATTTGTACCTGGTGATAAGGAATGTCATTGGTATACGAACTATATGTCAACGCCCACGAGTGCTAACATCCTGTCTCCAGCGGTGACGGCGAAGTGACTTCAACCTACTGCCCTCCTGAGGAGACCGGGTACCCGCCCAAGCCTCCTCATACCACGGACTACCCTATCTACTCCACCGAGGAGCCAAGCTATTCCGTCGAGACTTCAACCGACTGCCCTCCTGAGGAGACCAGCCCGCCGCCTTACAAAACTACGGCATATCCTCCCCACAAGACTTCTGCACCGCCAGAGTACCCGACGGCTCCCCCAGCTCACAAGACTTCACCTCCAACCCCGTATACGCCTTCCTTGACCATCAGCATTTCGAGGAACGTTACCCAGCCAGCGTATACCCCCCCTCCTAAGCAGACCCCTCCTCCTCCTTACGAGGAAATCAATGGTGCTGCCCGTCTCGCTGGCTCTTGGGCCACTGGCTTCGTCGGTGTGATTGGTGCCATGTATATGGCTGTTGTTCTGTAAATGAGGCAGACCAGTTAGGGGGAGCGCGGCGGCTTCAGCAGCAGGCGCATTTCGGCCACGGGGGAATGAGAGAGTCGATTTTCACATTTCTACGACAAATCATGACGGAGTAGCCGGTGACAGGCAACACTTTTTCCCGTTTTATAATAGCTGGAGTGGACATATTTATAATTCTCCTTTCCCTTTCTTTTTCTCTTCTTCTTCTCTTACGCCGCTCGCTATTCATTGCTGTCACGGTTACGAATTCGCCAATCTTCTCCCCGTCATGGTTTACACTTTTTTTTAATTTCTTCTAGTGGATTTGGGTTTGGAGAACAGGTGTTGTATTTTTGGAAGACTATGATACACTTTACTTTTTATATAGGGCCAAATCTAGGCAAACGAAGTCCTACTTTAACTACTAAAATCAGTTTGCTTCAAGTCGCTCTTATGCGTGAACAAAGCAAGCCATAAATTGTTTGATCTTCTCCTATCTATGGATATATGGCACAGCCAAAGTTTGTATTAGGGAAAAATTTTTTTAAGATGAATCAATATGCAAGAATAATAGGCAACATGCATCATGCATTCGTAAATCATATACATTTCAGGCACCTAATATTGATTGTATTCTGCAAACTGTGCATTCTTTGTTCATTTATTGACTTGGCATGCCTTGCCAGTAATTTTAAATTCCAAGATTCTAGACAAATGAAGCCACATGTAGGCTTCCTTAGGATGTCTATGGTTGAAACATGATTGGAGAGCGTCGAGGATCGTTGGTTGGAGTTGCTGATCTTATCAGGGCCTAGAAAAAGTAAATCGCAGCCTCAGGCGCCAATGCTCGACAACAACAACCTCACCCCATCCCACCATGCAGAACATGGCTTGACCTCCAACATTAACCCACCACAATAACTGCAGCTTCATCATTGAATAAACTACCAATAAGGACTATATTCAAACAGACATACCAAGCCCAATAATGGCATCAACACCATCACCCTCTCCATCTCCAGACCCTTCCAAACAATCCTCCCCCCGCCCAGCTTCACAACGCGGCCTAGGACTCACCAGCAGACAGGGCAGCCGGGCTCGAAATAACAATGACAACGGCTCCAGCGGCACCCCGACAACTCCCATTCCAGATGAGGATTATGGCGCTGATCTTCCTCTAACCATGTCCGCCTCCGTTGTGCTGACAGGGCTGCCAAAGGACGCGCATCAAGCCTTGGCTGATGTTGATAAGATCGATCTAGGGAAAGGTATGCATGACATATTCTTCCCTTCACCGTCTTTTTTCACCGTCCCCATATGCGCATTTGGCGGTGGGATTTAGGTAGTACAGATCCGTTCTGGATGCTTTTTGAACGGCTCCCATTTCGACATATCATGGCTCATGGCTCTGTGTTGATTTGACCAAATCACCATTCCATTGTCACCCTTTTTCATTTCTTTCCAAGTGTCTTCTCGAATATATTCCATGCTGCTCTACTTTGGTTCCCACTATCCAGCTCTACACTTGTCTTCATTCTGGCCCGTTCATGGCTCATTATCTTTTTCTGTCCCTGGAGTTCGGTTATTTGATCTATCACCATAAAACGTCAAAATTGCAAGAAACGCTAGAAACCTAACCATATTTTCTCTTTCTTTCTCTTAGTGACCGTGCGATTCCAGCCTTTGCCATCTGCTCCCATCCTCAGAAACCGTGTGTTCAAAATCAGCGCTTCCCAGAAATTCGAGACGGTGGTTAAATTCCTGCGCAAAAAACTTGATTGCAAAGACACGGATTCGGTATTCTGCTACGTTAACAGCGTCTTTGCTCCTGGTTTAGATGAGGGGGTTGGAGGGCTCTTCAGGGTAAGTCCAGTCCGCCTTTGTTCGTTCCTCCTGTTCCTTGGTGAAGTTGTACGCGATCGATATAGTACAAACTACATGCAACATTCTAACCTTGACCTATAGTGTTTTAAAACTGATGACCAACTCATTGTGGCGTACTCAATGACACCGGCGTTTGGATGATATATGTGGTCCTGTGGCGGTTCAGTTACCGAGTGTACTATCTATCGTACGACATCAGAGTTATGAGGAATTATTTAAAAAGGTCAGTCCATTGCTTGATCCGTATGACCTTTCGAACAAAAATGCAATCCCGGGCTAACATACACGGGCAAGGAGATATCGATCATGACGCAAAGCAAAATCATAAGGGACTCAAAAACTTCCCACAGAAACAAACGAAAAAGGTATATATGTATCAGCAACAAACAAAATATCGCGCTTCTAACCACTTCCCACCAATTTCTCGAACTCCTCAAGGTCCTCCTTCGAAATGGGATAGGTGTGTTCCTTAGCAGGATATTCTCGTGTCTTTACCTCGTCCCTATACTTTTCGATGGCCTTCAGACTTTCGCCCCAAACGTCTCCATACTTCTTCACAAATTTGGGTAGGAACCTCCCTGGCGGGAAATTTCCACTCATATCAACTTGGACCAGAACCTGCCCAGAACAGCCATTTCCAGCGCCGATGCCGATTGTCGGTACTCTCAACTTCTTAGTAACGATGGTTGCTACCTCTGGTGGGATGGCTTCAAGAACGATCATGAAAGCCCCAGCTTCTTGGATTGCCAGAGCATCATTCAGAATCTTCAAAGCACCGGCTGTTGATTTCCCCTGGACACGGAAACCACCCAAAGCACTTTGTCTTTGAGGGGTTAGACCGACATGACCGACGACTGCTATTCCGGCCTGAGTAATAGCTTTTACTGTCGGCGCCATCTCCGCGCCTCCTTCAAGCTTGACACTTTGTACACGCCCTTCTTTAATGATACGGATAGCGGACGCTACCGCAAGCTCCGGAGATACCTCATATGACCCCATCGGCATATCCCCAACCTATAGAGGCGAATATCAATTAGCATCCAAGTTCTAGGTATTCATACGCATAGGACAAAATGATATAGTGCAAAACTCACGGTGAAAGCCGCCCCTACCGCACGAGATACGCTTCGACAATGGAGGATCATCTCATCCAAACAAACCTCGCTGGTGTCCGCCATTCCCAAAGCCACCATCGCGAGGCTATCGCCAACGAGGACCATTTCCATACCAGCAGCTTCAGCAACATGTCCACTTGGGAAATCATGTGCCGTCATCATCGTAATAGGCTCATTCTTCTGGTGCAGCGTTTGCAACGACTTGATTGTGACTTTCTTGCGGTTTATTGGAGCACCCATTGGGGAGTGGGAGCTGTGACGCAGTTGACAGGGCCATGTCGTTGGGCTCGATATCGGGTGTATGTTTACGGCAGCGAGGGGTACAGAACGGATTCCGCCAAGGAGAGGACGGCATGGCCCAGCAAGGCGAAGGGGGAGGCGGAGAGCCATTGCGGTGGCAATTTCACGCGGGATTTCGGAAATCAAGGAGGGGCTTGAGTTGGTAGACTAGCCCGGGGCAAACGGAGTGAACGAAAGAATCCCATGTCTCCGGAAGAGTTGCCAATTGCAATTGCTGATATTTATATGCCTTCGACGACGTGATGGTATATGCAGCGTACACAGGAGAATCTTTGGAGCCCAGGCGGCATGTTCCCGATTTGTTGTTTTTCCGTTCCGTCGGGCGAACCGAGGTCGGCCTTTGTTGCTGGTGACTAAGCAGCAGTGATGTCATTGTTATGTCATCCTCTCCTCCCCCTTGCTTCGCAGCAAACAATCGATCCATACGGCTACAGTGCAATGCGATGGGCAGGATGGCCTTCAGGCCAGTTAGCTATGCAGCAGGCCAGTTATGACATTTCTTCGTGCGATTAATAACGGCTTGCTGCATACTTCGGAGTCCCGATGCCCCTGAATGCCTAGCTTTGTACGACAACAAAATCCCGTTTAAGTGAATGGATGGCATCTTCTTCTTGTCATTAATTGCCGCGCATGGCTACCGTCCCTTTGAGTATTCCAGGCACTTTTCTCCCTTGGTTGATTATTTCATGTACGTACAGGCGGAGGAAAGTTTGTTCTCGGCCTCAAGGATGCACATTTCTTTTGACAGTCTCCTTGCCATCCCGATAATAATCCAATGCTTCATTGACCTTTCCAGCATCAAGTCCCTCGATCACTTCAAAATTGCTCGGCTTTATTTTCCCGACGCGCGCCCACCCTGCGATACGCTTGAAAAAATCCATTGCGAATTCAGAGTGTAGTTGGCTCGATCCCTTTATCATTCGACATTCGTATCCTGCAGTTTTAATTCCAATACTGTCCACCGAAACCTTGTCATCCTGAGGTGGGGTCAGTACAAGCAGCACTCCTTTCTTTGAGTTCGACAGTGCAGCAAGCCCGAGAAGCTGCGAGTCTCGGGAACTGAACCCGTCAATTGCATATACAAGGTCATCGCCTGTAACCTCTCGAATTTCCTTTAGAACATCCCTGGCGTGCCGATCAATGAAGCAGGTAGCGCCTAGATCCTTGAGCTCCCCCTCGTTTCTCTTTCCCGCCACGGCAATTATTTGGCCAATGCCTGCCATCTTGGCAAATTGGATGGTATATCTTCCACAATTGGTCCCGGCCCCGAGTACTAGAAGAGTCTTCGATGCGTAATCGAACGAGGCAGCCTCAATGCTCCATGGAGGCGGAAACCCATATCCTGATTCATGGAAAAGAGCCAAAAATGGCGGAATCGTGTTTGTTGGCAGGGTCACTGCTTCGTCGTCGGTCAATCCGGAATCAGCGACTTTAGCGGCATGCTTCGCATTGACAATCGTATACTCTTGCAGCCCCCCTGTATCGGCAGAGATGGGTGAATCTCCATTTGGGCTAGATTGCGCAAAGACATGTTCTCCGACTGAATAGGTTGCTGCGATGGCTCCGGGACCGAGCTTTACTACCGCTCCCGCGAGATCATTGGCTAGGACAGCCGGTCCGTTCTGCAGCATAAATCCGGAGCCACGCACTTTCTGGTCATGTGGGTTCACTGTGGTTGTGTTTTTATTAGCTGCTTGGGAAGCACGAAATGAAAGAATGGATGTGTGTGTGTGTACTCGTCTCCGGGGCTTGGGGATGGCATGTCCCAATAGGGGAACTTACAGCTAGCAGCAGTAACTTTAACAAGAAGCTCGTTCTCTCCTGGTTCTGGAATCGGTCGTTCTTCAAGGATAACAGGTGTGCCCTTGGCATGGAGGATTAGGGCCTTTTGGGACATGGTTGTGAGAAGGAATTTGAGGCTTATTAATTGGATGAGAGTGTGTATACGGTGGTAAATTTCTACCTTTAGAATTGGCTTGAATGTTGAATATGAAATCGTATACGGATAGTTCGTTCAGCGTGTCGAAAGGGGGGGTCTTTTATATAGCGGCCTCCTTGCTCCTTTGTGGCTGACAAATATATATTTCCGTCCACCCACAAGGAATGTCTCAATCCATCCCACTACCAAACCTACATATCCATCTCTCACTTCAACCCATTTTCATCAACTATTCACCTCATTCGGAGACATTGCAGGTGGCTAACTCCTTCGCCGTGGGTGACATTATTAATAAAAAGAAGTTCGAGTGCGGGATAACGGCAAACAGAATGTCTCCGAGCTTTATAGGCGGGATAGAGCCCTCTATCATTACAAATCCCCGAGAGCGATGATCGTGATGATGGGATAGAATGGATGAGTTACACCTTCCCCCCTTTTTCCTTTTGTAACTAGGATGTGATTGGTGTGTTTATGAGTTTTGGATGATAACATTAGTTGAGGGCGGGATCGGATAGATGAGACTGTCCGGACGTGCTTCGATTTGGATGAATGCCTGTTGAACCGAAAGTACTACTGCCTACCAATTCCAAGAGTCAGTTGCAGTGCAAGGCGGGGATATATTACAGTATGTCTGACAATGCGCTGGGTAGCTGGCAGGACAGATGCAATTCCCCGATGGTGTGCCCAGTGATGGGGCGGGGTGTTCAACGCGTTGACCCTGGCGTGTTTTGATCGCGTCAATCACAAATCTTCCGGTCCGGTGGGTGTCAGCTGAACGTCTTATGCTAGATATACTACACTTGATGAAGCAAGTCTTTAGTTCTAATGGATATATTCCCGCCTCGGAGACGGAATGAAGCTTGCTTGACAGGACGAGTCGAACGGCAAACGGGTATGATTTCCGTGACTACGCCGCAACCTTGTGATATCGTTGTTGATGGTGTGCATATCTACTACGAATTGCATCGTGCCGTTATCCAACATCGAAACCCTGTTTTTGTTGGCTGTTGTTCATTCCCCTCCTAGGCTTCCTGGGAGGCTCGAGCCACCTAGGAACCTATTTGCTGCTGTGGTGCTGCTCATGCAGTCTCACGCATCTGAAAACATCTATTTTAAGATCCCAACATGCATTGCATGCAACCTGGAAAACGAGCCCCCCTCATATTGCTATACACAGGGAAGCCCGAGTGTCTGCTCTTCTCAGAATCGCACGATGACAAGGGAGCTTGTTTGCTCTGTTCATCGCTACATCGAACATGCCACGACAAATTTCCGAGTTACATCTTGTGGAAGGGAACATGTACTCATCAACTCTGTTGAACTTGAATGGCGACCAGGATCGACCTTTCGTCCCGTCTGCATATATTTGTGTCGTACCTACCTAGCTACCCACCACAGGGTACAGGGCCCCCCAAAATGGAAGCAGGAGGAGGCACCCACCTAGAGAATACTGCATGTTGGCGATTCACGAACCTTCGATTCCTGATGAACTGTCTGAGCACCTCAACGGCCATTTACCGGTTGGAAAACGCCCCAAGAGGGGTATGACAATTTCTTTTTTATTTCCTTTTTTAGAAAGAAATCGGGGTTACCTGACTCTACAGAAATCACTCCTGATTACCGCTCCTCCCACCGAGAAAGGTAGATGTCCGTTCGGGCGCAAACATGGCTGATACATGCGTTTACCCAATCACCGGCTCGATCATATGTTGGTGGGCGGGGAAGAACGATTCATCATGGTACCTCCTGAAAGCTAGCTTATCAGTACAAGGCCCCCGACATTCTCCCTGCGGTTATACTTAAAGCATTCGATGCGCCAGTTACATAATATCTGACCTTTGTTGAAAATTGTGTAATTCTGCTGCTGGACTCCGTTTTGAACAATATATGCTGAACTCGACATTCCGCCCTCGAGGATCGTTAGCCTGCTTTAGCAAATATGTTTGCCATTCTCACCTTCCTGTTTTTCGCTGGCCATGTTGCTGCGGATCGTGGAGAAGACTTCTCGAATAATCTGTTTACGGATCTGGCACCGTAAGTCCTACTACGTTTCATATAGTGGTACGGTTACTGACAAAACGTTGTTGCAATTAGGTTGCTGGCTCTCTTTGGAGAAAAGTTCACAATGCAGTTCATGAGTCAGTCAATGGGATGGGCTGATAATATAATCCTCGCTATGGCTCCCTTGGGTATCATTACCGCAGTTGTCGCCGCCATCCGCGTCGGCGGACCTTCATGGCTCAAAGCAATCGTCGGGAGAGCAAGAGAGAACTTGGCCGTTGCCGAAGCCGAGTTAATGTCTTCCACCTCAAAGGATGTCTGCGAGATGTGGAATGGCTAACAGATAGTGAGGGTCATGGGCCAGGGCCAAGTTCGGGAATTCATCATTCTTATCCCAGATGATAATAGCAAAGATCTCAAACAGATCGACGATGAGATGAAAAAGGTTGCACCGACAGAAGGTAAAATGGAAAATGTTGCAACGAAACAGGATAAAAAGGAAAAGGTTGCAACGGTGGAGGATGAAAAGGAAAAGACCGCAACGATAGAGGTTAAAATACAGACACTACAGGGGGTAAAACAAGGCTGTTTGGAAGATTTGGGTTAGTGGGGCCTGCCAACCTTTTAAGATACAGACTTACAATTTGTCACAGATGAGGATGAGGAGAGTAAGGAACAGTTTCCATGGCTGAATGCTAAGGAAAAAGAATTATTTCTCCCCCGACTGATCCCCTCGAATTGTTACGTGGTTCGGAATACAAACACTGAAGCGCCAAACATAACACTGAATATCCATAATAGTGTCGGAAGGAACCAACTACGAGTTGTGGCAGCCATCGGAACAGTGGTTCAGTTGGGAATCCTGATTTACTTTGGATTTGTGACCTACTACCCTAGGCTGTCATTTCCAAAAGATGGTGACCCTGTTGCTGGTTATGCATTTCCTTGTGCTGCATCTGGAACGGCATTATTGGTAGCAGGCATGCTTATATGCTCGCATGTGGTAGAGAGCAGCACAAAAGAGCATAGATATCGAGTAAAGAAGGGTTGGCAAGCTCAGATCGTCTGGTTACAAAGGAACGGGATCGTGAATGATCAATCTTTCCAGTCATATGCGATCTTTGCGGACAGCCCACGATCGATCATCACGACGTCCCAACGGTATTCTAAAAGAGGGATGGGCGGCGACAAAAGCTTCGAGCAACGGCAGACCAAAGAGGAACCCGATAACGCCTCATATATTATGGAAGTGAAGGTTATTTTAGGCACAATAATTACCATCTGTGGGTTCGTCGTTCAGTTTATTGGACTACGCGGGATGCATTGGTCTGCTTCAGTTGCTCAACTCGGCGGAATTCTGCTCATGACGATTCTTAGAGCTTACGTCCGTCTGGGACTGGCAAAATTGCCGAAATGTCAGCCCTTATCATCTGGATATGAACTTGATTGGTTGGCATCCACACTCGGAGGGGATTCGCAGTACGCACCCTGGCTTGATTCTTCCCATATTTCCAGAAATAAGCATGATAGGCCGTGGAAAAAAGGAGGTTGGGATTGGGGAATTGTATTCTCAAGGGACGCATCAACGTGTAAAGGCCTCGCGAGTTCTCCCCAAATTCATGACCAGATTCCCATGGATTCATCAACAGGGAAAGGTTTCAGCAGTGCTACAAATCCCCGTATTCAAGAGCAGAGCCCGAAAAATATTCGTCAAGATAAGTGGAAACGGCGAAATGACCGCTGGATACATCCCAATAAGGACAACGCCACAATGAGGATTAGGACAGGACTTGGTAAACTTGCAGGATGGCCCAGTCCTGCTCGTATAGAGTCCGTCTCTGTCGCACGAGCAATTGAGATCACGATGGATACCCTCTTCAGACATGAAAAGTCAAGTCTAACCTGGACTTTGAATACTGCCAATGGCGAACTGATCTTCCTCCGAACCGAAAGGCCGGAAAAAGAGAGCTGGAGAGCTTATTCTGAAGAGATCGAAGCCGCTTTATCCCTGTGGCTCTATAGTGTTAATGAGAAGGAGGAAGATCCCACTTCCCAGCGCCTAAAGGAACACACATACCCGCAAATGTATGTTACGGATGATCCACGAGCAACGAATCCAAGTGCACGTCCTAAAACAGCCGTACAAGTTCTTGGCTTATACACAAACAGGCTGCTCCAGGACCTCCGGTGGTGGACCCCCAATGGCGGTTCGGATCTCTTTGGTTTACAAAAGCCCAATCTTTCCATTCGAACCGTCGAGGCAGATTACCATAGAGTCCTGGGACTGAGAGTTCCAATAACCCCCCAGCGTACGAAGCTGCAATATTGCCACTTCGTGCTGCCGGACTATGGGGACGATATTCCATTTCGATCTCTGCAGTCAGATAAATGGGATGAGGCCACAGCACATATTGCCACACAATCACGCAATCCGTTGAGTAAAGTATTCGCCCAGCATGTATTCTTCAATTTCATGCTGGTCGCGGCGAAAATGTTGGAAGAACCCATCGCTGGCGAAGTCGAAATACAATCGAAAGTCGACAAAGGATCTTCGTTTTGGGAGGACTTTACGCTCCACAATACCCAATTGTCAAAACTGGCCCAAGATATCCAAGAAACCGGACTGGGAAGCCTCGAAGAAGTCTGGTATTGTCTCCTTTCTCCCTTGAGCATTGAGAATAAGCTTCCACGAGTCACCCCGATAATTGATTGTGTACGGCAAAGGGCTGCGCCATATGAGCTTTCGGGAAACTGGAAGGAAATACTGAAGCCATATTCAGGACTTGCTCGGGTCGCTCAAACGTTCCCCAAATACGATGACCTTGCTAAAATAGTTACAGCGCTTTTGTTAGAACTTTTGAGGAGAGTGATGGACACCATAGACCTGTCTGTTTCCCAAAAGCACGATGCCAAGGATATCAGTTCCCTAGACTCGGTTAAATCCGAAATCGAAGACATGCTTGAGGGCGCTCGCGATGACATTGTACCGGAACTTATGAATTTGTATGACAGACAAGGCCGTCCCTGGACATTACCTCCTGGAGTACATACGAAATCTCACATGCAGGACTACGAGGACAATGAGGGAACGGAGAAGAAGAACGATAAGGAAAATCGCCCCAATGAACAGTTCAATTTTTCTACAGCATATGATATAACTCAACGTTGGTCCCAAAGACAGTTCCATGGGATATCGTCAACCGAAGTGAACTACCGGGACATACACGGTTGGACGCCACTCTACTATGCTGTCGTGGGGCAACCTGACAAATCTGTGATGCGCCTGTTGCAGGAAAGGGCAGATGTCCAAGTACAAGATATCAGCGATTGCACACCCCTGCATTACGCTTCCCAGCTCGGGGACATTATGACATTACGGGCACTACTACAATGGAACCCAGATGTCAATGCGCGCGGTAGAGATGGGAAGGTGCCGCTACATTGTGCGGCAATTAATGGCCACAGGTCTACAGTGTGGTGTCTGATCGAGAAAGGAGCCGATAGCAATGTCCAGGACGACATGGGGAACACCCCGCTTCATTGGGCTGCGCTTATGGGGCATACGGATGTTGTGGAAATGTTGCGCAAGGACACAAATATCAGACTGCGCAATTCCACTTCTCGGACCCCCTTGCACCTCGCGGCTCTCTCAGGGAAAGCCGAGGTGGCTAAGATGCTTATTGACATGGGAGCAGACTTGAGCCCAATGGATACAGCAGGGCGAACGGCGCTCTCGTACGCTGTCGAAACAGGAGCTCACGAAATAGTCGAGCATATGATTTCAATTCCGGATGTGTCTATCGACTTCAGTGATAATTATGGCATGTCCGTTCTCGCCTGGGCGGTTGCGAAGGGGGATGAAAAGATGATAAAGCTATTGCTTCACGTGGAAGATATAAAAGTGTATTATCCAGATTTTAACACTTCGCCGCTTATCTTAGCTATTCGTCGTCGGAAGCCTGCCATAGTGAGGTTGCTGCTCAACAGCGGGAAAGTCGATGTGGATGAGGGGCTGCTCAAACTGGCTGAAGAATGGGGGAACGCGGATGTGATTGAACTACTCCGGACTATCAAACAAACGCAGTCCGAAGGATGGTTCCCCAGTTTTAATGTTTAGAGTGTCCGGAATGCAAAGATGGTGGTATACCCTAGGTATCCTTTCTGTGATTCTTATGTATTTTGGGACTATTGCATACGTCTACCTCTCCTGTTATCCGATCTCTCAACCGAAATCTCAACTCCTCCCAATTTCCTTGACCCCTCTTGCAAGGTCAACATACTGCCAAATATGCTCCCCTCATCTTCTCCTCAATCACCGTAAACTCCCACCCAAACGCCCTCTCGGCCTGTCCAACATCCAACCTCCAGCTCGTCTTCGACAATGCGTATCCCAGCGACAATGTCTTCTACTCCGCCACCAAAGCATCTCCTCGCAATCTCCATCCCACTTTCCTTCACTCCCTCCGGGGTATCAGACGATTGCATATACCCCCTATTCCCTAGCAAGCGGGGATCAACCTCATCAACATGCGGGCGCGCAACATCCGCCACGCCAGCTACGGCATCGACTGAAGGGATACCTGTATTAGTATCAATCAGTGGGGCCATGACCATAGTTCTGGTGCCCTGGAGGAGCTCCGCAATAGCGGTGGCACGCTCGTCACGCCCGATCACGACGGAGAGGAGGTTTATATAATGGAAATGTGCCTTATGAGCGGTTAGGAAGTTCTGGATGGAGACGGGAGGTGACCTTGAAGGCGAAGGGACTTGAGCTTCATCGATTTTTCTTGGGGGGGGGGGGGGGGGGGTTTGGGAAAGGGGGGGGGGGGAGGGGGGGGGGGGGGACATATCTATGCTATCATTAATCTGCGTATATGGTAATAGAGTGCTAGC